>WBNO01031601.1:31303-65259 GCA_013400575.1 Peucedramus taeniatus | reverse complement strand
AAAAAAAAAAAAAAAAAAAAAAACCCAAACCAACAAAAACAACAACAACAAAACCATAGGAAACCAGATCTAAACATTTTTGCTATTCATACTGCCTCCTCCGGGCAGCACAGTCCTTTGTTTGCACATATTAGCTACTGATCTGATGAATAATCCTGCTGAAATCAGTGAGATTATTACAATTAATTCATTTGGAGTCCTAATTACTGTGACTGAGTTAGACACACTCACTTTAGTAATTGCAGGACAGAGTTTCTCTCTGCCTTTGCACAGGTGTTGTCAGGAGGATTTTGCAGAAGCAAGGCTGGTGCTTCCAGGTTTTCTCATTTGGTATCAGAATGAAATGCTTCCATTTTTCTGTGTGTCTTTCATCTTCCAGCTTTTGTATCTTCATGATGTTATTCTTGGAAACATCCTAAATTAGCTATTAATTTGCTTTATCTATTTTTGATTTGAGGCTCTATTTGTCTAAATATTTCAAATAGAATGAGTCATGAGTACCTGAGTTTAAAGCTTTCATTGTATGAGCTGCAGATCTATGTCAGTATTTAGTTATACAAGAAAAATAAATATTCTGCACTGTATGTAGTGATGCAAAGCTGTTGAAGCATTTTTAGTATTGCCTTCAATGGAAGCATGATTAAAATTCTTATAAGTGTTCATTAAAACCTCAAAATACCTGTTGAAGTCTGTGATAATTAGTTCAATTAAAACAGTATTCTGAAAACCAACTGTAGTAATAACAGCCTGGCATTTGTTGATTCTGTGTAGCAGTAGCTCCAAACTTTACTCAATTTGCATGCTGAAAGCAGAGGCTGTAGTCCTCCTTTCCTTAGGGATAATTGTGAATATAAGCTAATGAGCAATCCCCAAAACTAGCAGGCTTCACAGCTCCAGTAAGTACCCTGAGATAGATTTGTGGGATGGATTTGTGAGCACAGGCGGGTGGAGCTGGGGGAGCTGTGCCAGCCACCTCCTTTTCTCTCCCATCAGTCTCCCAGACTCCAAAGGGAACCGCTGAACTGCACGGGAATCAGCTCCCACACAGCCAGGTTTGGAGGGAGTGATGTTGCCAAACCCAGCACTGGCTGCAGTGGCCCAGTTAGCCCCTGCTGCTTAGAAGAAGAATAGATCCAACTTGCCCAGCTCATGAAGAGGGACTTGCTCAAGGCAGAAAGCATTATTCCACCAGATTTCCCTGGGATTTCTGGCTCACTGAACACTGAAGTGGTGTTGCTGCAGGAGGAAACTCTGAAGGTGTCTGATTACTGTGAGCTGGGGTATGGGAGACAGCCCTGGAGAAGACAGGGCAAAAATACCTTGGCAAGACACCCTCGTTTAACTCAGGGTGAGAAAGGAGAACAATCTCCCAAGACCAGTGCAGCAGTGTAGAAATTTATCATCTTTGCCACTCCTCTCAAAAAGGAGTGGGCTGAACAGACCCAGAGCACAGCTTTTCTGCTGCCAAAAGCCAGGATTAACAGCAGCTAGGCTTTGCCTTTACAGGTGGCTCTGTGCAATCCAGCCCTCCCTGCCTCCCAAAAAAGGATTTTTCCAGTAATAAAGCAACTGTCAATAGAAGCCATTGTTCTCTCATTTGTTCTAATGGATGTAGTACATTTTTCTTATTTTACTGTGCTTTTACTGTACTTTCTCCTGATTATCAGCTTTAATGGATTGGTGACTAGCTTCAGAAAAATCCAGTCTGTTTTCGTGAAGCTTTTGCCCTAAAAAGAATTTTCAAGTCTGATGCGAAATCTGTGCAAAACTGAAACATCTTGCGTTTGAATCAGGGAAACTCATTTAAGTCTGCCAAGTTTTGCTCTGCAAAATTGGATTATTCCATACCTAATGTGCAGTGAAAATTCACAGTTGGAACACACAGAAGCATAGCCAAAGCATGCAATAAAAAGAGCTGTGGGTCTCCTATATGCTAAAATGAAACAATATTTTGGATGCTGTAGTCTAATATTGGAGCATTTAGTAATCATTGCACATAGTGGTCTGTTATACCCTCATGTGGTTCATTTTCAGGGCACATAATTTAGGGTTTTTTTCTTTTCTTTATTTTTAGCTTAGGAGCTCGTTACATGACTTATAAATATTTTGTGTTTATAGCTCATATTTCAGTCACTTTTCTTCTGCCTTCTATAAAACCTGACTTCTCAAAGATCTCTAAAATACAGAGTTTTCATTAGCTGATTCTCTTAGTGTTTGTAATTCATTTCCTTTTCAGCTAAGCCATCTCATTTTCAGCTTGTTGCCAAAGCAAAACGGAAGTTCAAGTTTAGAGATGTCCAATCTAGGAAAGAATGAGTCTTAAAAATGAATTGAAAACATACACCTTTTGTAACTTCCAATTTCCAAAAAAGAGAATAATTTAGCATGCTGGGACCAGAAAGATCAATCTCTTCCTAATGGGACCTAAAAATATCTGAGAACAAACAAAACCAGAGGGACAAGAGTAAAGATTGTTGGGATGGCAGCGAGATTGGGTGCAGCCAGTTAAAAGGACTTCTCTGGCAATGTGTTATCCCATAGATCATTGTGATGATGAAAGGAAAGAAGAATTAAGCCCAGGAAGAATAGGAATAAAGGTAGAATAAAGACCAGAAGGCTCAGTGTGAAGAACACGCATCAGATTGTAAGTACAGATAAACTAATAAATCCAAAGGTGGGCAGCTTCAAGGGAAACTGTTCTATCATCAGTTTAAAATTTTATTTCTGTAAAGTCTCATTTGCTGAAAGTTCTTCAGCAGGACTAGCAGTAACATCAGTCCGTTAATAACTCCTAAAGCACTGAAATATTTCTTTGCTGCAGTGTCTGTAAATGATGAAGCAGCTACATGTGTGTAAGTGGTTATCTAACACCAAACCCTTGAGTTCAGGGAATGAAAGGAACTTCCTTATCATGTTTGACACTCATTGTTTTTCATTTAGTTTCTGTATTTTTTTCCTTCTGTTTTTAAAAAAATTATGATATATTTTGGGTTCTGCAAGACAAAACTACAAGATCTCTCTTTTTAAAATGGTCTGCATTTTTCAACACCATCACCTGCTTTGCTTTCAAACTTCAAAATAAAAATCAGAGCTGATACTTTTCATAGTGCCTTATTAGGAGACTTACTGTCCTTGTTTCTGGTCTCTGGTAACCTGCTTCTGATTGTTAATCACAACTAGTTTCTTTTGGTCTTCCCGAGGAACCTGCAGGTGTTATCTCCCTTCAGGTTCACTACTCACTTCCCCTTTACTGGCTTCTTTCTGATCATCCACATTAAAATTCAAAGCATGCACTGGGCAAAGTCATGGAGCTTTAATCTTGGTGGGAAGTTAGTCCTGGATCCATCACAACTGACACTTGAGGTAATTTGACATTGAAAAAAGAGTTATCCTAGGCCCCAATTCTCATAGCACCACTGAAGCTGAGCAGTAAATAATGAACTGTACCATCTAATTGAATTAGGCATTAGTGCTCCAGGAGCACTTCTTGAGAATAAGCTTATGAAACCACCAGTGAACAGAGTTGAACAATCCAGAATTCAGTTTCAAGCTGGACAGCATTGATGTTTTAGCTGGGCTCCTCAAGAAACACTTGGCCTTCTTGTAGATCTTGCTTGTCCTAGACAGTACTCAAACGTCTCTTAATTACTTCAGCTTACAGCTACTTAATACATTTAATTGCTAATCAACTAGACACCTCTTGGAAGCTGCTCCCTGTGACTTAAAAATTATTAAATAAAGAAAGCATAATTCAATAACTGCTAAATAAAATTTTATAATGCTACTACAACAGTTTCTTTGTAAGTTACTAATCACAATTATGCAAATGTTAATTAAGGTTATTACTGTTCAGTTTCTATTGACTGGGGAAAAACGAATTCCTAGGCAGAACCAGATGTATCATGTTGCCTTAGAAAAATTTTAAGTCTCTACACTTATGGAAATAAGAAACCAAGACCCTTATGGTACATTATAGTCATTGGACAGAGGACTTACATTTTCTGGACAACTGTCCTTCCATACCATTTCCCTTCCCAATTTATAGCCTCTCATTTCCCTTCCTAGCAAGGAGAAGGACCTTTCCAAATAACAATAATGCAGTAATGGGGCAGGGAGGATGAAAAGAGTGGAGGAGATGAGAGTTTCCATCTGGGCTGAGCAGTGGCTGTTAGTGTAAGCTGAAGCCTGCTTTAACAGCTTCCATGCTTCAGGAGCCAGACAGGTTGCAACAAGCTGAATACCACAAGCCCCTTTCATATTTCTGAGGATGCCTCTCAAATCATTCCCTTACACTGAACTGTTCCTCATTTTTGCTAGGTTTGATGCCCTTTTTAAATGCCAAAAAAGGTGTAGAAAGGGTTGTGCATAGTAAGGAGTCATGAATGCCAGTAAGATCACCAAAAATATGGAGAGACTAATACATCACACAGTGTGCAGTATCCACAGGTCAGAAAAAAAAAAAAAAAGCAAAAAGATGCTGATGCTTTGCAAACAGTCGCATAGAAGTATTTGTAGGAGTAGTAAAGAAAAAGGTGGAGTAATGCAAGTGGAAGGAAAAAGTTACAAAAATATAATTTAATTCCTTGCCTCAGTGGCACACATTGTCATATCATTGGAGACCTGTGACTGCTCAAGTTGCCCAGCAAGTGGATAAAAAATGTCTTAAAATTTCAGCAGCAGGTTGAGGAGGGTAAAATGAACTGTTAAGGTCCTGGAAAGTGCATGGACATGCTCACTTACAAGCACAAGCCATTTGTCAACATTACTGGAAGGTAAGCAGAAGCATCAAGCAAAGCCTACAATTAAGGCCAGAGTGAAATGCTGCAGCACATGGCCCTCTTGAGAGAGATTGATTTCAGAGCAAGGGCAGGCATATCTAGTGTCCTTTGCTGTGTGCTTCCTGGCATCAGCCAGCTCCTCCCTGAGCTGCTGCAGAGGTTTCTCCGAGTACACCCTCCTGCTTTGCATCAGGGCATGTGTCAGTCTCAGCACAGGTACTGGAATCACCTCCTGTGCACAGAGCAGAGGCTGCCCAGACAGAGTTGAACATGGTTTGAACTTTGGCTTTCAACTTTTGAACTTTGGATGAGCTGCTGGGACAGTCATGCCAAAAAACAGGCAGCCACTGATGGAGGTTCACAGAACAGCAGCTTGCTGTCAGGGACAGTGCCAGCTGCCTCGAGGACCATGCAGAGTTAGACTGAGTCACGGGGCGGGTTCAGATAGACAAAAAGAGAGTGGTGTGATGGGGTGAGGTTTTCTCCTCTTTAAACCTACATTTGCCAGCTGAGTAAATACTCATGACTCAAGTGAGATCTTGTTTTTCCTCCCAGGCAGAGCTCATTGCAATCCCCATGTGTCACAGCAAAGGTCCCACTTGTCTGGCATTGGGAAACAAGAGGCAGAGATAGGATAAGTAACCTGCACCTCTCCCAGTCATGTGCTTCTGGACACATCTGACAATAACTGCTCCCTTCAGAGGATTAGACTGAAGCTGCTGCAAGTGGGAACCAAGTCCTGCCTGTATGCCACCCAGAGTGACAGTGGTGAGTCCCTTCCTTCCTTCCTTCCTTCCTTCCTTCCTTCCTTCCTTCCTNCTTCCTTCCGACACTTCCTTCCGACACTTCCTTCCGACACTTCCTTCCGACACTTCCTTCCGACACTTCCTTCCTTCCCTTTCTTTACTCATCCCTTTCTCCCTTCTCTCACCACTGCCCCATTTCTGCTTTAGCTGTAAATGTCTCAGTGAAAGAGCAGAAGCATAGCCAGTTTTCACAGTGATGTCAGAGCATTATTGTGGTAATACAGAAAATAAGAAAGTCTTACTCCATCTACTGGAAAATACCAAATGAAAAGGCAGAAGAAGATTCATGGCCTCTGTCTTGCAGTAGTGATTCAGTCTCTTAATCAAGGGTGTGGCCGGAGCTTCAAACTATCCTAATTTAAATCAGGTCTGTTGCTACCACTGTCCTTTAGATGAGACTGCTCTGCCCAGGGACAAATGTACTCCTTTTCTCTGAGCTCCAGACATTCTTCTTTCTTGGCTTAGTTTTGGATGTTTTGTACATGGGCTCACATCTTTAATAAATATGGTTAATTTAACCTCAAGCCCCTAAGTTTTTGGGTATCTGCAGATTCTCTGTTAGCTACTGACTGTATTTTAAAAGAATGTGGAAAGTACCAAAATCTATTGATCCCTTAGGACATTAAATTTGCCTTATTTGTCAAAACAAAATGTACATATAAACACATCTCTTGAGGTGAAGAATATGTAGGAGAGTTGCAACCAGGCAAGCTCCAGTTTCTACTGGGTAAATGCTGTAATTCTTTTGAAGAGCCAGGTGATATGAAATAATGAACCACTAAGCTTTGCACTAAATTGACTATCCATTTTTGTCTTGCTGGTTAATGTTGCATTCTGTGATTATCTAGTTTCATCCTCTCATTTTGGCCAAAGCAGAATAATTTTAGCGCAAACCACAGCATCTCTATTCATCAAAGGCCAGAGAGTTTAATTGTGGCTGGTCAGTGGCAAGCACTTAATTTGGAGAAGGGGAAGACCAGCTCCATGTGTGCTGCATCAATGTTCTCCTCCGACACATTAGCTGCAGTTCTACTTTCCCACTCAATCCATTCATGGACAGAGCTCTTAATCCTGCCTCCTGACCTTTTTAGTCACTCTTCTCCCCTCAGCCCCTCAGTTTACACTAACTATCAAGTGAGAAAGTGCCTTAGTCAGAGCCAATAAAGCTGTTGTAAGAAGCAGACAGCAACACAGTCCACCTCCCTGAAGTGAACGAAACAGCGCTCGGTGGCGTTAGAGTGACAGCTCTGGCACGAGGCTGAGAGGGAGCACACTACTCTTCTGCAAACCCACACCAATGTAACAGCTCTGAGTTGCAGTGACCATGACAGAAGTACAAGGACACTTTCTTTGGCTTGCTCGACATTCAGAAGATCAAAAAGCTCATCTTTTACCACTTTATGATTGTAGCTACTTCAGCCCGAGTGCGTAAGAAGCCTGCCTTGGAAAAAGAAGGACAAGGTTTGTTTTCAACTTTTTAAGACTGGCATGTATGTTGCTCTTTTTTCTGGTGCAAGCAAGAGAATCTGGTACTATCCCAAGACAATGATTTTCAGGGACTAACTTAAGTTCTGGGTAGAGAATCCCTATTATTACATTTTAGATTAATGACATGACATGGGCTAACTACCAACTTTCAAATCTTGGCCTGAATAATGACTGTTAAATTTCCAGAGCATGTTTAATATAAATAATCAATTAATAGATAACATGAAAGTTTTGTTCGATATTTTGAAGATAACCTTTTGTAACCTATCATTTACTAATAATTAATAGCAAACAGTTCATTGTGATGGGATCCAAAGTGCTGCAACCTGATCAGTCCTCTTGATTACTTTATATTTTAATGTAGAGGCATTAGTCTTTCCCTGAAAAAAGCAATTCAAAAGATGAGATGTATAAAGAAGGGCATGGAAAAAATAGAATAACAAAGAAAAAGAATAACAACCCAAATACACAGATACTTCCACAGCAGTAGGAATGAACAACAACAGCAATTCTTCAAGTAACAATTCTCATATGAAACTGCCTTTATAGTAGCTAAATCTCAAAATTCCTTCCAAGAGACACACTAATGCTGCCCAGCGCTTCATCAGAAAGCATAAAATGTCACCTATTTTAATATACATAGTAAAAAGACAGCAGACTTGGCAGCCACCACTATGTTCACAATAAACTGTCTAGAACTTAATGACTCAACTTGGGGTATAAGATTCAGCTCCTGAAGCAGGAGCTCAGATCCCTGTTTTCAGCTGGAAGCTGCCAGCACAGTTGTGATGACAGAGAGCTGAACTGCATTTTCCAAACTGGCCTGTTAAAAAGAAAAAAAACCACTCTTTGTGAGCAAATTCAATATAGCAGGAAAGGAAAAACTAGGTCTTTATAACCAGTTCCCCACAGCTAATATTAAAAAAACAATGAAAAGCCATTTTCCAAATTTAACTGCAGACCTGAGTGTTTTGTCTTGGATCAAGCCGCAGCACACACTGGCTGTAAGCCTGACCTTGGGCAGGTCCTACAGTGGGTAAAGTTTAAAGTCAGGCTGGAGCAGACTGACAGGTGAGCTGTGTCAGGTCTGGCCCCTGCGTTCATCAGTGCTTTTCTCTCCATCTCTTGCAGGCAGATGGTGCATGGTCCCCTGGCAGTGCCCCAGAGCATGCTGGTGAGCAGAGCACTGCCCTCTGTCATGTCATCACTTTTACCTATAGGGAAAAAATCTCACAGACATTCTCTTCTGCAAAGAGAAACCCTGTAGGGAGAAAGATAAGCTTTTCACTCCCAGTGTGAAGGGAAGAAAAGTCCAAGATGAACTTTGCCATGTGAACTGAATGCTGGATTAGGCAAACATGCAGCTGGAGAGCAATTGTGAGTGAACTGGCTCCTTGGGACAGCTCTGACAGGGTCACAGGAGATAGGGGGACTGATCAGACAGGTGAGGTTTGGTTAAGGTTATTCAGGAGGTCAGTGGCTCTGCCAGAAACAGGATTTAAGGCTGCCTTTCTCCTGTATAACACTGTTGATTTTTCAACTAAATCCCTCTGCCCATTCTGCAAATAAACCCTGTCTTTTTCTCTGCCTTGTATGCACTCCTGCCTGCTGCTACTTAAAAATCAAAGCAGATGATTTAGAGGACTGTGAATAAGAGAAGATAAATTAATGGCTCTCAAAGAATAAGAAATGTGTGCACAGAGCATTCATAAGAGCAAAAGAAGTAAAGCGACACAGAATTTGTAAAAGAGAGATTTCTATCTTCAATATTTGTGAGCAATGTCTCTAAGAGAGTGATGCTGGTATCTATTATTGTCTCTTGCTATTTTTATTTTGTTCCCCCCTTTTCACCTCTAGTCTTCACTGAGCTTTGACTTTTGCCCCATAAAAATTGTTTTGTCTTTTTTTTTTTGAAGTCTTGGAGGAAATGAATAAAACACTTAAGCCCTTTTGTGTGAACAAGTTTCGTGTCCTTCCTATTATCTGATTTATGAACAAAACTCCACAATTTCATACCTACCCTTGTACTTTCTACCTTACCTCTGAACTTTTCTCCTTGCCCACCTTGCAGGGCATGCATGTGTTTCTATCACGTCTGCACCATGAGCTGTGCAATGATGCCCCACATCACATCACATCACATCAGTATTCCTGGATAACTGCAGCACTTCCACAGCTCTTTTTTAGCTTAGATTCCCAGGGGGGGCTGTCAGCTGCCAAGGATCTTCCTGAAAGAAAGAGGAGCTGAGAGAAACCTGATGGAGTTTTAATCGGATAGCATATGGTGCTGAGGAGAACAAAGAGGCCATATTGACGTTTACCAAATTAAATGGTTAAGTAGGCTGGAGCAGGGCTGACGCTGATAGCAGACCTACAGCAACAGCCCACTGGGCACTGCTGTTTGCAAAACATGTGCTGAAGTTTGGACACTCCTTGCATCAGTGGTGCGAGGGAAAATGAAAGGATAGCAGATGGCAGATTGGCAGTTTGTAGGGAGATACAGCCTGGCTTTTCTTACTATTTTGCCATAACTAAATCAATATTTTATTCCCTTGTTCCCAGGCTGAAAATGCCCTGGCTTGTTTGGTGTGTCATAAAAAGAGTTGCTGTACAGATTTCAGCTGTCGGCCTGCTAAGTGGGCTCTGGTCAGTAGCAGGCACTGCCCTTGTTAGACTTCACTTGGGAAAGGAGTTGTCAACAGCTGTACCCAACTGCAAATCTTCTGTATCACCACTTTGGAAAACATTTGCAATTTCAACAGATACACCATCAGAAGGAAAGAAAAGTGGTTTCTTTTTTTCATCCGTTTGAGTTTTGGAAGACAGGCGAACATGCCAGCAACTGAGATGGCTTTACTGCTTGATAGGATGGGCCAGCAGCAGTTAGATGACAGAAGTTTCCTCAAGCTCTTCTATCCCGCTCTCTCTTCCTTTATGCTGAATCTTTTAACACCAATATTTGACTTTATTTTAAGGAAGCCAAGTCTCCAATCTCATCATGCTTTCTTTCAACTTGAAAGCTGCAAATTAGCTCAGAGTGCCCCTTCTTGTGGCCCCTACTTGACCATGCCTCAGTGTCACACACATGGCTTATATTCTTATTCTTTATCCTCCTCTAACAGGTTCACTATGCTCTTTAAAAGACCACAAACCTCTTGGAGCAGTACTGGGAGACCATTTATTGAAATTGTCCTTAGGGTTCATTAAGGCTTTGCAGTTTGAAGCACAGCTGAAGGCTCTGTGCCAAAATTCAGACATTTGCCTTTCATTCCACTGCCTGGGCCCAAGACATTTAAAGTTGTGGGTGAAATTACCCTGAAAATCTGAAGCCAGTCAGCAGCAAAGGGTAGATTAGATCACAAAACAAGCCTAAGCTACGAAAATACCAATTTTCTTTGCATAGGAAAATTTCAGAATCAGGATGTGGAAGATGTTTTCAGGCATAACAACAGTTATTAGAATAATAGCCTGCATGCTGTACAGATAAAACATATTACTATAATAAAAGTCAAGAAAAACATATTCATGTGAATGATGGTTTTGCTGGGTTTGCTGCTAACCTGAAGAATCTCACATTAATTTTTATTTGGGTTGTTCTAAACCAGAAATTATGACTACTTTCTTCAACAACCACAGTCACCAACCTGGAAATATACTGTTGGGCTGAATAAAACTTTTTTTTTTTTTTTTACTTACAGCATTGTTTCTTCAGAAGTTTTACTCTGGTTTGCTGTTGTTGATATTTTCTCTCCTATTTTTGGTTTTGAACAAATAGACCCATTAGAGAACAAGAGCCTTTTTTTTTAAAGAAATGTTTGAACTGTTTAATTCTCCATTTATATTTCCATCCAAAACGCTTTTCTAACAGATTCAAAATGAGTTTTGGCATCTACAAAATTGAATTTCCTGAGTAATTTTGGATCATACCCCAGTTAAGTTTCTCCCAAATCTGATCAAAATGCTTACTCAAAAGCTAATGCTTACTCTTGGTAAAACAACACTGAGACAGCAAAGACCTAGGGGTAACAGCAAAGAAAGATTTTTGGATTTTGTATGATGTGTCCTTAAATCAAAGAGTCGTTGCATGTTTGTGTTTCTTCCATTCACTCATTCGCTTTCTGTGTTTGAGATTAATACTACCTTTGTTCATTTTGAGGGGATGGGGGTGGATTTATGACTCAGGATTCAAGCCCTTGGAGCATTAACTGTAAATTAAAACAGATGCTTTCCTGAAGATAACGCAATCAAATCAATATGGAGCCAAAGGAGCCTCTCACATGATGAAAGCTGGTTTTTAGGTACTGTAAGGCTTTTTTGCTGTTCAGTCCATCAATTTCCTTTTCCTGCTCTGCTCTGATACAGGACAAGTTGAGGCCACTGACCCTTTTGCAGAGACCAACATGGAAAGCTCCCCATGAGACCAAAAAGGAGACAAATCAGGCCAAAGTAGACAGATCAGTGGGGGGTTTATGTGCTGTGTGGAACAAGGTTAAATTGGTTTTAGCTGTGTTTTATTGTTCTCTGTTGCAAACTACAGCCAGATTCTCATGTGCAGAGCTCAGAACCAGCACAAACACTGACAAGGGGGGACCCAGGGTGGCTCACAGGTACCAGCAGTGTCAGAGGGGTCTGTTCCACACTTCCTGGAGCCCCCCAAAAAGCTACATGCTGCCTCACTGCAAAGAATTTTCTGGCCATATTCTACTTCAAAGAAATCAGGCTTTGTGGTGTGACCACTCTGCAGACCAGCAACCTCTTGGCAGGTTTGGGCCTCACCTCAGGCTGCAGAATTGAGGGACAGCTGCCCTTGAAAGCACAGGGTCACAAATTCAAGCAGGGAGAAAATTTCAGGTGGAAGTAGCATTAATGCTTGCTCTTTGTCATCAGATTACCGGATAACTTCTAATGCATTTTTTATTTTGAAAGTAAATGTCTGACCTCGTGTTTTCAGGGAAACTCTGCAAGATATCACTCCTGAAAGCTCAGGAATAAGGTAACAACATAAAAAGAACGAATTCTTTACAGTTTAAAAAAAGCTCAACTCACAACTTTTAAGGCAATCTATAACCACAGGGATTAAGATATGATTGAAAGTATTGAAATGATCAGAGTGAAAATAGTTTCCTCCATTTTAGCTTTCCTATATATTTTTATCTCTTCCTGGTTTGACTTAATTATTTTTGTTTTCCCCCTTCCTCTAACTAGTTGAGCATTGAATTCTTTTCCCCTGGGCTTAGCTCTTAGTATTTACAGGCTGGCTGTCTCAGTACTAACTATGTAGGTTTTTATTCTTGACTTTGAAAGGACATTTTTAAATACCTTTATGAGTAAGCAAATAGTAAAATTAAAAAACCCCAAACAACAAAGTTTGATGCTGCTGAATGAAGCCTCTTATTTGTGCATATTCTTGAAAATCCTGCTTTTTAGAGTAACTAAAGTCTTTAGAGCTTGATAGTTGTAAATAGAGATTCTTACTGCTGATAGAATTCATTGCAATTTTAATTCATTGTTACGATTACAGAGCTAAGATCTATTTAAAAAACGAGAAAATTAAAACGTGTTCATCCTAACTTAAATCTTAAAAAAATGTTTATATTTTTAGTTGGAAAAAGTCTATGGAACCATAGAGGCTTTTCTAGATTTTCTTTCTTCCTTTTTTTTTTTTTTTTTTGCAAACTGATTCAAGTTTTCAATTTAAGATCTTATTTTGCCAAATAACATTTTCAGGGAAAAATAAAAAAGTATTTTCTGCTTCTCATTTTAGATTTTACTCCCTTTCCCTTCATGCTTGATTTAGTCATAATTGCATCTAGGTTTCAACAGTACAAAACTTTCTTTATTACTGCTGAAGTTAGTTAACTCACTTAGCTACCTTTGAGTGTGGCATACATCAAACATTATATCCATAGCAACCCATATTGGCAGCTGCCTCCCCACATTAGCTCTCCAGCTTGGCACCCAGTTCCATATCAATATATTTACAACCTGAGTCACGAGAGAAAAATATTTATGGCAGTCCTATTCTGCAATGTAAACATAAGGTGCTGTGCCCAGAGATGCCATCTTCAGAGAGCATGAACAGCATGGTGTATTCTCTTTAGCCCACTGACATTGTAGGGACCCTTTTGAATAGAAAGAGAATGGCATTAAAATACCCCATAAAATAAGGATTCATATTTGGAAGAAACATTGACAATGTGCATGCAGTTTATGTGAGATCTTTCTGGACACAGGCATGTGGGACAGTCCTGTACTTCGGTAAGCTCTTTCTTCCTTAAATAAAGGCCACAAAGACTTTACTTGCCAACCTACAAAGACTTTACTTGCAATTTTGACTCTTCTTTACCCGGCAAATCCTAGATTTTTGCATTTTAACTGCGACTAACTGAGAAGTTTTGATGTTTCAAACACTTGTGTCTCTTTGTTCCTAGGATACTGCAAACCACAACAGAATTGAAAAAAAAAATTTACAAAGCTCTGAAAGCCAAAGAGCAGATCACACATTTTGCCTGAAGCTACAAAATCTACTTCGACAGCAAAGAGAAAGCGGAAAAGAGGAGATATTCTTAATATCTTGCCAAATGAAGATGTACCCTAATCTGAAGGATGTACAATGGATGTGGAAGGAAATGCAACAAAAGACTCCATGTTCAAGAAATAAATGGGTGGATCTTCTTTGAAGTGTCAAATAATGCAATAATCTTTCTTTTTAGTATTATTAAAAGGATTTACAAGCTATACTAACTATCCCTTCTTACAAATACAGTCTTCTAGAGTTTATTTCTTAGTAAGCTATCATGCAGGTATGAAAATTTCCTAGTAGAAGTGTGTCTTTGGGAAAAATCAGAGAGAGGGAAATAATAAATGGTCTTCTATATTTGTTCTGGAAAGATGTTTCCATTTATGTGCTGTACTATGGGGACAGCGACAAAATGCTAGATGAAGATTATCACATGCCTTCCAGGAGAACAAAAAGGGTTACACCTATACTGTGCTTTGACAGCAAACATGAGACTTCAGCTTGAGGTCACAAGAAATAGAATCTGTGGTGAGGTCTCTGCTCATGATTTGTACTCCTCTCCTACCTTGTTTTAACATGGGGCACACACAGACTGTCCTTCAGATCAGAAAGACAAGATCTGGCTTGAACCCCAGTACAAAGAGTTATAAAGCCCTCACAGCAGTGTGACTCATGAAAATAAACTCCCCTGGATCCCCATCTGCCATACATTATCCAGCAGCAACTTGTCCTTGAAATGAACTAAGCAGAGGTTTCCATCTGGCCAGAGACCAATTAGTCAGTTTGCATGGTGACCTTTTGCCTTGTGATTGCTTCTAAATGAAGTCTCCAAAATCTGTATTGTTCTGGGTAGGAAACATCTGAAATCACTTTCCAAAGAGAGCTTGGCACCTCCCCACTATTATACCATTGTGCAATTTAAAATACATCATCTCATGTATTGTTCCATCTATTTGATCTGCAGCCCTGCTTTATCCATGCAGCCACTCCTCTGGAAACAAAGAGATCTTCCATTCCTTTTGAGACTGAGCTAAAACTGCTGTCCCCAGGAGTACTTCTGGATCAAAATACCCACCCATCTTCAATGTACAGAGACAGCCTGTCACCATTTCTAAGAGACAGGAAGGAAGAATCTTAAAATTCAACTTTTTTCTTAATTTTGGACATATAATGGTAGATCCAAGTATATCAGTAAGGTTGGACTTGCAATCCAGTCCCAGAGGTCATAGGAATAGCTTTATTTTTGCTTGGAGATCCAAGCCAAAATAAGCTGTACCGACTGCTTCTATTGTTAATAAATAGTAAAGCATACACAACTTATTTCAAATGAGACCAGTTCTTAAAAGTGTGGTTTTTTCAGCCTTACCCCCTGATAAAACAACTAATAGGGTGAATAGTGTCTATCAATGCCTGCATTCAAAGGCAATCAAATGGTTAAAAACTGGCATTAAAAAGAGCAAAGTTTGCTGAACACAATTGGCAGTGTAGTATTTGGTAAGATGCCATAAATTTTAATGCAACTGTAATCTGTGAAGGAGTTATCTTAGTTTTAGATAAGGTTTTTTATATTATGATGCTGCCTTACAAATTTACCTTTTGTTTAAAATATTCATCTTAGTTTATTGTAAAATAATTTAATAATACATCATCCTAAACTAGCACCCACTCTCTATCAGAAAAATCAAACATATATCCTTTAAAACACCAGGTAATGAGTCAAAATTATAATTTCAACCTCTTACAGACTAGAAATGGAAAAAGAAAAACAACCCATGATTGATTACTTACAGTTCTTCTCCCTTTATGGTCACAGGATTGATTAGACTGGCTTTTGGTATTTTCTAAACTTTTCTGTGATGGTGCAGAAGTATAACTTAATGATCCACTCAGAATATTTCTGGCCTAAGAGCACACCATCTTTCAGCATATCTAACTGACCATTGTGTGTTGCACCAAGTTATTCTCCTAATTTGCCTGGAGAACATGTTTTGCTGTGTAGGAGTTAAATCTAACAAATCTGGAGGGCTCACACTGCTGAATGTATCTTTTCTAAAGTGCAGTTTACAAGCAGTCACATACAGTAAAAGAAGCATTATGACAAAAAATTTCAGGAGTCGCAACTTAGACATGTAGTGCAAGATGTCATGCAATGGCAGAGAACAGCTCACTTTCTTCAAGCAAAGTCTTGGGCAAAGCACCTCAGGAGATATTTTCCCCAACATATGGTACATTTGCTGATCATACAGTGATGTCTTTTATCTTTTGGCTTGGGTTCAGCTCTTCTGCCTTACCACAACTTGTACTGCCAGCCAAAGTTGCCAGTGGGTCATGTTAAAGGCTTGCAAAATGCTTTGTCTGACACTCACTCCCAGTTTATGGATTGCCCTTACCGGTTCTTGAAATCTCTGCTCTGTGTTTGAGAGGGCAGGGAGTGATTAGCACCTCTTCTGCTCTTTTGTGTCATAGAAGCATGGTTTCAACATGACAGGTTTTGTCATCTCTACACCTTTCATGAGATACAACTGTGGTGGAGCTGTCTGTCCATCTTTACTACCAAAGTATTCACTGAGAGTGTGATCAAAGCTGGAGCTACCTGGAGCCCTATGTTCAAAGCCTAGTGAAGACCTGGCAATGATTTTGCACTTGGTTTGGCACTCAGGAGGATGCTCACTCCTCCTGCTCTCCCTCTGGCAGCTCTTACCTGCTCCCTGTATACTTCTTATCTGACTGGGCCTTCAGCAAGTGCACACCTTTGTACTGAAGCTCAAAACAGGCACCAAAAGGCTCTCTGGGCTTCCATCAGTCCTGAGGGGACAGCAACAGTGTCATGAACAGTGTCACTATCCCACTTTAACAGGGCAAAAAATGTGATGAGGAATTGAGAGAAAAGGACAGGAACCACACAAGAAAGTACAGCAACAACAGCAATGGGGAAAATCAGAGGTAGAGGAAATGTGGTAAGATCCTATGCTGAGGAAAAGCAGAAACGAAAAGATTGGTGGGAAGTAAATAAGAAGACCTAGAGAAAAGCAGAAGCAGTTGAGGACTAAATGAGGGAACAAAAACAGATGACAGAACCCAACAGAAGGGCCAAAAGTTATTGAGGCTAAGGACAATCTGCAGGAAACTCACAGGAAAGTTCCCCTCTGCTAAGAAGCTGTATCCACCTCTGGCTCCCCTGGTTAGCTCAGACTGCTCTGTTTTCCCAAAAGTGCTTGCCCAGTCTTCCTATCTGCCTTGCTGAAATTTCTGCCTCTCCACACCTGCTGTTTCTGCCCCAGGGAATTCTGTCAAGCATTTCAAGTCTACGTCGGATGCTGTTCCCTTCTGCCAAAACACTGTTTAGGAAAACCAATGTTTATGGCTGTGCACACAATATAGGTGAACACGCAAGCCAGTCCATTAAAGAAGCTGCAGAAAATGTTTTATAAGCTGCTGCACAAAGCTCATTGGCCATGCCATGGGGAAGTCTGCATCTTTCCCAGGGCTCACAGAGACCACTCAGTACCCAAGAAGATTTGGAATGCAGAGTTATTGCCCTATGTAAAGCTCCACACCACCCCTTGCACTACATGGTGAATAAACCCAACACTTTTCCTTAGCTGAAAGCTGATATACAACAAAACCAGACATCCATCGGAGATGTCTTCAGGGGTTGCAAGTGACCAAGGGTCACTGTATTAACACATTTTAATTAGATATTTTCTGAAGGAAGTTCTATGTTGTCAGGAATTCAGGTTTCAAAGTCTCAGCATCAAAGCAAAACAACTTGCATTACCAGAATGACGAATAACTATCACTGAAGCATTCCCTAACAATAATGAAAGGGCTGATAGCTGAGAAATATTGAGCCAAATTCACTTAGCTCAGAAGGCCTCAAGAAATTGGTGTAATTTGTTAGCTCATAGCTACATGAGTGGAAAACTAAATGTAATGCTTAATAGCGAGAGTTACTTCCACACAGAAGACAATGGAAATCAAAAAAGAGTTCCTGGAGCTAGGAGATATGAACAAAGATTGGAGCTTAGCTTTATCAAAGGGTATAGTCTGAAAGGAAGAAAAAGTAAATAAGGATGTAGAAAATGTCCTGATATACCAAACGGTTTCTATTGAATTCCAAAAGAAATAGAATTTGGCATAGTCCATTATCTAGAAAACCCCCACATTTTTAGTTCAAATGCAGCTATTTTTCACAAGGTCAAAAAGACTTAAATCCACTAGGAACAAAATATGAACAAAAAATAGACTAGCTGAAATTGCATTCTGAATTTATTCATCATTCATTTGATCACAGATGGCATATAGTTCAGCAAGGATCTGATTATGTGATAAATGGTTGGTTACTGGTGTAGCATTAGAAAATATACAGCACAAAGAAAGTTCACTTTTACTGTATTGTTCCTGAAAGCTGATTTTATCAATGTGTAAAGGGCAACTGGAGAAGGGCTGCTGTTAGGATCAGTAACTTCCCAGAAAACCTTAAAGAATTGCAGGTCCTGGCAGAATTATAATATCAGCAATTATTAGTGAGTACTTGAAAAAGGATGGGACTGATGCCACTCTTCAGATGCGGTGTAATGCTGATCTCATCTTGTCCTCGATTATCCCACCAACATTTTTGCTTGAATGGTGATTCAGTCCCAATATCTTGAGCTAAGTGCCTCCTTGTCTGTAACACCTCAGACAACCCAGTATTAATTTCAGCTTTATTCCCGCTGCAATGTGCCCCCTGGCAGGCAGCACTTTGCAGTCCCAGAGGGGCTGTATTTCAGCAAAGCTTGAAGTAATTCTTAAGGAGGCAGGTCAAGTTTTACAAGGCACTCAGGAATGAGATCTTTGAGGATGAAAGATGTCATATGATTCTGTTGGTAGAGAGGGAGAGACTCAGAGAGTTCAGTCCAAATAGTGATCCTCTGACCTGACCATTCTCTGCTCTGCTGCTTCTTCTTTCAGTGTATTTTCAGCTCATTGACCCCCATAACTGAGGGGGAGCGAGAACAAAAATTGGGTAAGACCAAATCAATATGTTGAATTTCTCCCTGTTACAGGACTTATTATTTATCCAAGAGAAATGAAGAGAGAGAGAAATGGGGGAGTCAATTGTTTTTAACCCATGAGTATGATGAGTTGACCTCAGCTATATTTCTAACCTAGCTGGTTTTTATAGGTGTGCTGTCAAGTGGAGACACAACTTCAGTGTGCCTGGAGGGGAAACAAGGTTAGCAGGACAGCAGGCCTCTGATGTTGTGCTTCCTAGACTCTCCAAAAATCTATGTCAGATGTATGCAGCTGTTACTGCAGCTACTTCTGGTAGTGAGCTGTACCGTGGCCTTGTCTAATCCTGCATTAAAGCTGCTGTGGCTGATGCCCTGGGCAACTATGGCAGCACAGAGCTCAGGACCCATCTGAAAAACAGGCCAGGGTTTTGGGCACCTGGGCTTCACATCAGCCCCCATGTTCACTGCTTAATGGACTTGAAAGGTGAACGAGTCCCATTACAACCAGCACCACACAGCAGACACAGCTTGTGAAAGCAAAAGTATGAGCACTGGAATTTATGGTGGGGGTAACTCCAAGGCACTCCAAGGATGCTCCAAGGATGGTTTTGGCTTTGCATCTTTATGGTTTCTTTGAGCTGTAGAATACAATTTCTTTGCTGTCTTCTCAAGCCCCAAATTACTTCTAGTTATTTTCACAGGTTATAATTGTTAAAATCCTCACCACTGACGACTTGTACCTTCTGGACAGTGTTCACAGATTTATGAGTTAAAAAATATTTAAAAAAATGATTGTGGTTAAACAAATAAGCTCTATGGAGGCATAATCAGGGAACCCCACCAGCTCTCTGCACCCTTCCACTTTATCTTTCTATATGACACAAAATTCATGTTATTCCTGAGGCCCACAGAGGTAATAGGACACATTATTATCTAGTCGCACTTCTAGCTGAAAGAAGAGATATAGAAGGTTTCCACTACAGAAAAATGCAGTCAAATCTTTTGGGTTCCTTCCAGCAACTCAGTGTCTTTAAATAAAGATGATAGATGTGATCACAGAGAGTACAGGATGAATGGGGATAGCAGTATATCATTTTCTGGCTGCTGCCCACTGCTTTTCTCCTGTGAGTGGGCTGGAGAGGGAAACTATGTAGAGAGTTGCCTTTGATTTTATGCTCTTTTATCAATGCAGGAGCCCCAGCTGGGAAGCTACAGTCAGCACAAAACCAAGCAAACAGAGAACCTGGTCCTTATGCAAATGTTTTAAACTAGTCATGCTGTTGCCATATGAAACAATACCCTGACATTGAAAAGTTAAGGAAAGTATTTTATTGTGATCGCCAAGCATAAGCAGACTTTCAGCTAAAAAAAGTTTGATGTCTGATGTTCTAGATTCTGAGGCAATCCTTATGATAAAGATTTGTACTTCTCACCATAGCACATTGCAAGTAATATTTAGATCTGTGGTACATTTTTACAATAATGATACTTATCATAAATCTGTGCAGTGAATAAACTTTAAAGACATGGTCTGAAGAGAAACCCGAAATACTTAAAAAAAAAAGAAGACGCCCGAGAGCTACTTTTTCTCTAGAGGAGCACTTCTAGTAAATCACATCTCACTACTGATTAAAGTTCTGACATCTGGAATTCACCGAAGTGGCATCTGGCATTCTAACAATTTTAGGAAATATGCTGGAGCTATAATTATAAAACAGAATATCCTGGTTTTAAATAGGCAGTGTCTCCAGCTGATCTTTTTAAGAGATGGGCTCCCGTTCCAGCAGAAGACTTGGCACAGAAGTGATGATATTTGGTGAAATTTTGTGACTGGAAGTCTGCTGGCTGAACATTCCTTCTGGCTTTAAAATTGTGGCTGAAGAGTCTCACCTAATTACTTTAAGTACAAAAATTATAGAGGAGCCCCCTATTGCCCAAGGCCATGGGCACCTCCAGAGCATAACTGGGTCCCATTATGGCATGAGCTATCTCTGAGTGCCTACTTTCCATTTTTTATTGAACACAGAGTCTGCACTCCTAAGTTATTTACAATTAGGCAGAATGCATTTGGGTCTATGACTATGCATACTATATAAAAGCCATGATCTTAATTAAGCATTGCTCAACCTATTGAACTAGGATCCTTCCTATATCTTTGCAATTTACAATAAGGCTAATTAGGCTCCTGAAAAAAATTTATTGATGCTAAACCTTCAAATGTGTGTAGATACCTGATGTTCTCAGGTAGATACAATCCTGTCTGACAGCAATTTGGGCTCTCCAAAGGTCTTTGACACATCCAAGACTTCCTCAGTCTTGTCAGAGCTAAGTTACTCAGAAGCTGCTTCTGGCCATGCAGCACAAGAAGACCCACAAAGCAGATTTTCACTCATCTGATGAGGTTAGGGGTGCTCTGATGTGTAGTCACGAAAAACCAAAACACATGCATCACTTACATTTTATAGCACAGTGATAAAAGGAGAGAAATATGAGTTGATCCACCCCTTCTTTTTTTTTAAACAATAGGTTAGTGGCTAAAGTCACCATAGAGAAGGCATGTGACTACTCTGGGAGGCTGATTCCATTTTCTGGAACCAAATAAGACACGTTGGCTAGACTTAAATTAATTAAGTGCAAATAGTCTAATTATATTGAGAGGCTTTTGTTATTTGGATTTCTTTACATTACAAGAGGAGGTGCCTGTTTCTGGCATTGCAATAATTGCAAATAATCATACATCAAAACTGTATTTTACTGAGTTAACTTTTTTTACAGTCCTGTTTTTCAGTAGTCCTCCCCCCCCAAAAAAAGTGTCCCATGCAATACACAGTTTTTTAAACAACTTTTTTTCAGAATTTAGTCCTTCTATGTTCCTTATGTTTCTTTTGGAATCATTGGCTTGTCAGTGATCCTTGAATTAAACTGACAGTGACTGGAGCAGTACCAGTTCTACTGACCACAATGTGTCTCTTCTATTGATGATGTCAGCTGTGAAAATACAATTAGCTATTTATAATCAAACTCCCAACATTTCATAAATAAGTGCATTTCCTCCACAATAATTTGAATAAATGTGTTCACAAGCCTGGTATATTTACAAATTCTTTGAGAAAATCTCAGTGCTAGCTGGACTGAACCTCAGTGAGGTATTGTGCATTAAATGTCACCTTTTGTAAGAATACATGCTGGAATTTCACAACAGCCATCAAGCATTACTTGTAATGCTTGTAATAGCAAGCTTGTAATGCTGAGTAACAGCAAGCAAAGTTCTGCTTCTGTATTTTAAGTGCAATGCATAGTAGTATAAAAAAACCTTAAAACAGGAAAACTAAATTTTATGTGAGCCTTCAGTATTTTGTAATAGCAGTAACACAGACTATTTGTAGTAGCTTGAATGTGACATTGAATGTGTGCAATGATTTTTTTCCCTTACCATTCTTCTTTCAGTCTCTCTCTCCTGTAGCTTTAACCTTTCCTACTTCTCTTTTCTTTACCTTCCCTAACACATGCACTCTACTCTTGTCATTGTGAAGCAGCATAATTTTCTGCAACTTGTTATCCTGAAGAATGCAAAAGTACTCTGCAAAGTGAGTAGTTTTACTTTCAGTGATTAGCCCACTGCAACACAGTCACAGATTTTACCACTGTTGGGGTAAAAATTACAATGCCATTTAGCAATACACAAGCTTGTGGGTTGTTTCTTAAGTTGAGCTCAGCAGCTTGTGTGCAGGATTCTTCCTGTGCAGTGGAAGATATCTGTAGCTGAGCTATGCAGATGTAATTCCCAACGCAGATGCAACTACCCAAACTGGAATTTTGGCAGGACATGAGGATCAATATGTTTACGAAATGTGCCATGAAGTTGTTCCCAAAAAGTATTTGGATTATTTTTAAAAATATCACCCTAAAGACAACAAAACCCCAGAACTACTGGAAATCATGGACCTTCCTTGGGAATTTTCCAGCATCAACCGTGCCCTGGTCTCACTTATGATGGAATCTTTCCCTCACAGCTGGGAGTGCAGAGGAAAACCCTGTACTACAACCCTGGCTTCCTTCTGCGAGCAATTCCCTTGCATGAGGAGGAAACAATCTCCATTCTTTATATTTTTTTAATAAAATGTTTTCCTCCACCTCCTATTCCACTGCAAACTTACAGCAATAAAAAGCACGTTTAAACTTCTTCAGTTACAATTTTCTGTTTTGTGTTTCTTTTCTTCTGATCTTTTTTGCTTTCATCTGCTGACTTTATTATACCAATTTAGCTGCCACAGATGTTTTTTTTCCCCTTTTCTTTTAATGGATATTGCATTGAAAAGAACTGCTTCTGGCCTTCTGCCCACAGCCAGTACTTCCTGGTATCTCCTTTCCCCCCTACCATCTCTTCAAGTGACATGCAATGAATTTTGCAGTACTATGCAATGCTGACAGCTCTTTGTCAGCAGACAAAGTTCCCACTCAGCATTGCAAGTGGCATCGCAGGCCATCTCATCAGCCAAGGCAAATTGTCACATCTTCATTGATTTTCCTGAAATCAGCAGAGCTTAACAATTTAATTTAGCTGGATAAATGGACTGCCGAATTCCCAAAGGACACCCAGAGACTAAGACTGGGGGGCTTTTTATAACTTTAGCAACAGGAGCAAAAGCAAAAGTTCATCCTAAGCTTCCTTCTCATCACCCTTTCAAAATTTCCCATGAAGTTTTTTGCATTTTGGACTCTGATTGGCACCAGCTGGGGTCACCCTCTTTTCTTTCAGGCTTGCTCAGCAGCCCTGTGTGACAAGGGTTTGGAAGAGATGCTTCTGTAAACACATCCAGCATCCTGCAGCCCCAGGCAGACATCAGCTGTGCAGCGTGGCTGGCAGAGGACCAAAGAAGGGATAATGCAGGGCCCTCATGCAGACAGCTGCCACATCCTATATCTTAATTTCCCTCATCTTAACTGAATGGTAGTGGACCCTTTTAATAGGGGGACATTTGATAGTAGCAGCTGCTCAGTCCCTGTGCCATTCAGAAAGTACAGCAGGAGAGGACAAGGGAAGAGCTCTGTGATGCTACTCCTGCTCAGCACTGCAAGGCTTTGACAGAGAAATGTCAGCATCAACATTTCAAAATGTCTTCCCTGTTCCTCTAAAAGCTGAAAGTTGTTGAAGATGGTCAAAACTAAGGGTGAAAGTAGAGAGAAGTCTGGCAAATCTTTCCATCATAAAATATTGGAGAATATCTTTTATATAATTTGACAGCTAATTCTTAGGAGAGCAGATTACAGATCTGTGCTCTGTGCACCCTGCATAACTTTAGCAGCAGCTAAATCACAGCCATATGACATCTATGTTACTTGTAAATTCAAAGGATTTCTCTTTCTTTTTGGTTCCCCCCAGCTCTAAATTGCAGTTGCATGTTCGAATTTAAAGCTTCCTTACCCTTAAATTTCTGAAAGACTGCTGGTTTTAGTTTAATCTTAAATCTCAGAAGGAGCTACACCAATGTGTGAAGAATCACATATTGCTCATAGATCAAGCCCTTCTGAACAGCATCATCTAGATGTGATATGTAACACCCTTCCCCTGTAAATTTCCAGGTGTTTCTCAGATCTTACAGGTAGAAATGTCAGAACTTCAGAAGGAAAGCAGTTTGCCTGAGATCATGTCAGTGATTACAGAGTTGTTTCCTCATAATTCTGATTGTTATTAAGAAAAGAAAAAAAAAAAAAGAAGAAGAAAAAAAGAAGAAAAAAAGCAGCTGAAGCCCTATTGCTTTTCCTTCCACTACTACATTTTCCCTGTAATGAGACATTTTGATCTAGTTTCCTTTCTACATATGCCCACCAAGTCCTTCCAATTTGGGTTACTGGCAATTTTAACAACCCCATTACTGCATATTTAGCTGACCACAAGCTATATTAGATGTAGTTTTATACAAATTCCATTAGATGCTTTCAGATCTACTAAGTTTTGTTGCCACATGGAAACACAAAATAGATATGAGGGCTATAGTTGTGTTCTGTTTCTTGGTTTGTGAGACGAGCACAAGAGTTCACTTATAATCCTTTACAATGGTGCTCACCTGTGGTCTGCACTACTGCCCAACCTTGCTGTTGGCTTCAGTGCTTTCAAAAACCTCTTGGTGCATCCAAGAAATTCTTGGGAGTGATAATGTGAAAAGGGAACTGATACGGTATGCTTGTGACAATGTTGTGAAAAATATGTGTGCTTCTAAATAAATCTCTATAAAAATCCTCCTATTAAAAAAATAGTTATTATTTCTACTTGCTTCACTTGAAGTGGAAAGTCACAAGGAAAAAGGAAGATGACTCATTTCTTGTATCCAAAACTGACAGGAAAAAGAAAGATGCTCAAAAGAAAGAAAAAAAAAGAGAGAGAAATTGCTAAGCTTGTAAACTTTGGAAAAATAGTCTAAACCCCATGGTTGGACAGAATTACATATGTCCGGGTACGTAGCCATCAGGCAGAACACTTACCCAGTAACACTCCCTATCAAACTCCAGACAACTTGGACATCACAGCTCAGTCAGGGTATTCTCATTTTCTTACCAGCAGCATGTTGTCACAGTTGCCACCAGCTGCTGTGGTGAGCCAATTCCAACCACTGTGCTTCACATGGAGCCACCACAGCTCCTTTCTCACCAGGCCCTCACGAGGCAGAGTGGCCTCACTGTTGCTCTGAGTCTTGCCAGAAGTGCCAAACAGAAGCATCAGGGTATTTACTGCCCCTTCCTGAAAGGCCTGATCAGGAATCAGAAAAACATATTATGAACCAGACTACTGAAATTGGGATAAATTGCTTTATCTGTTCTTTCATAAAGAAATACACTGAAAATAATTTTCTCTTTCACCTAAGTAACTTAAGGAAATCATTAGTGGACTGCTTTTTCCATTTCATTCTCTGTCTGTTTCTCACTAATGAGATTTCCAACAGCACCTTAATTCACATTTTTTTAAGTATCCTTCTCTTGCTTTAGCTTCTTCATTAAAGCCAACTATTTTTGTTTGTTCTAAAGGTCTCAGCGCAGACTGTGGCACTAATTATTTTTTCTCCCAGTCAAGTAATGATTGTAACCTAAAATTTACGCTTGCCCCCTCCTCATCAAAGCTGATAAATTTTCCTTGGTACTTAGTATTGTTGAAGGCTGAAAAGACTTCCATTAGGTTTTCAATCTATGGCAATAATTTATGTGATAAAACAGAAATCTCACAGTAAACCAAGGATTTCCTAGCCATAGACCTTAAATATTCTAAGATAAACACAGATGGTAACTGTAGAGTTCCCAGGAGCTCAGGAGGGAAACCAGTGTGATATGGGATAATTAAATTATTTAAAAGTTTCTCAAGTGCTTTGGGAATCCCTACATGTCATCAAATGCCTGCCACACACTAGTTTCTACTTTCTCTAAATGAGTTAAATTTGCAAAACTTAAAAAGCTATCACATCAGCCAATTTGGAATGGTCTACTCATCTGTCCTTGCTAAAAAAGCAACACAGAAATTAGTTTGAAACAGTACTGTTGATACCTAACTAATATGGCCCAATTTTGCAAAACATTACAAAGCTCTGGCTGGAGAATTCATGTGTGATTAACGTCTCAGCTGTGTGCCATTGGCCTTCTGTTGGACAGTAGCTAGGAAACATTTTCCATTTATTTCAGGTGGATACAAATCCTACTTCTAAGGACAGTATATTTGCTATTTACTTCCACACAGTTCTATCCTGGAACACCAGGAACACAGTCACACAATGTAAATTCATTAATTTCTTTCATGCAAATGTTTCCTTATTCTATCTCTGCAGATAACATAGAAATATTTTCCCTTTTGTCTGTGAGTGCACCTAATTCTAATCTAAATTCTATATTCAAAGAGACACATTACTGCAATTCCACAGTTAATACAAACTACATTTCCATTAGTGTTTTGGTGCTTCACTTCATTTAATTCTTAAACAAATTAGTGATTTCAAAACCAATTGCACTCCAAACATTAGTAATAGATGGTATGGGCTTCATGTGGCTCTGATTATTTGAGCTTTCTAGGAGAGATTGCAGCAAAGCAAAATAAAACAGTAAAAGGCATGGCATAAGGAACAGTTTTATATGAATGCAAACAGGTAGGAATAGTTAAACTCATTGCTTTTGTCCTTTGAAAGTTACATATGGCAACTTATTCTGCTGTTTTTGTTTTTCTTGTGCACTGCAGCAGCCAACCTTTGGCTTTATTTCATAAGTACTCATGCACCTTCAGTATCACCTGATATTTCTGGGTTTGAATAAATCTCAGGTTTCAAAATAAAGCCACTGCATTCTGTGTAATAGTGTCCGGGAAACCCCTGTATTTTTTTACAAGTGTTCCCCCAACAAAAATTTCTATGTTTGTTGAAAATTCAGCACATTTTCTCTCAAAGTTCATCCTGCCTGTTCAAGTCTCGAACTGTATTTTCCAAAATATTTGTAAGCCTGGGTTTCCAGTGAAACTTCCATTCCAGTGAGTATCAGTTTGATTTGGTTTGCTCAGCTCTAATGACTGTACCTGCTTACAAAATGTAAGTATTTGTTAAACCTCTAATATCATCAAACCACCATTTTTAAATGCTTCTTTCAAAAGAACCACAACTTAATTCCACAGAGTGACACCAATCTGCCCTTGTATCAGTAGAGGTCTGGTGAACAGCACATGGAAAGGCAGGATTTAAATCAATGTCCTCAATTGCTAAGGATGATTGCAAGTTCATGGTGGCACTGGCTGCTTTTCCTAGTACCTTCATGGACTTCTAAAAAATCTAGGGTCCAAGAAAGGAAAGATAGGAAAAAAAAAAAAAAGAAATCTGGTAGAACCAATCTGTCATTGACGTGAACCCTGTTTTGTTTTCCTTGCCAGGAAGTTTTATGATGCCAGGTCACAAGTATGTAGGATTTGGAGGGGCTGTTTTTTTTCCATTTTTCCTCATAAATGAGAAATGTAAGAGATGGTACTGAAACCACCACTCCTTTAGCAGGAAAGCCAACGATTTTTCAGAGAGCCTTTGTCTTCTTGCCTTTTCCTATCTGCAGAAACAAGAACCACCTTTCAAATGGGGTTTTTATCATTCCTATTACGGCAGTCAAATGACTAGGAGGAAAAAAATGAATTCTTTTTTTTCACTTTCTAAAGAAAGCTCTACTACTTCTATGAGAGATTCAACTCTGCCTTTACTTCACATTGCCTTTTCCAGTGGCAACCCAAGGGTTTATTCTTAGTTTCTCTATTTTTAAATTTTTTTAACCAATAAGCTATGGTCCCCTTATAGCAACAGGAAAATATAATTCCACTGAAGTGAAAGAATAATGCAGTCTGAGAACCACAAAATAAATCCATCTAGCTGAGCAGCAATAAAAATCAGACATTTACATATTAATATTTTGTCATCAGAAAAATAAGAGAGAATGAGACAAGACTTAAAAAAGAAGTCCTTAAAAACAGAAGTTATCCAATTGCTTATTTTACCTGGAGGTAGAACAATCTCTTTCTAGCTATCACATAGTAATGAGAAGTCATTATCTTGAACTCGTCTTTAATTAACATCAATCCTGATTAGTCAAAATATATTAGGTTTTTTGTCTGTTACCATAGTATTTGAATCTCGAGTAAAGGGCCTATTTAATCAGACATTATCATTCGCAAACCACTTCTGTGGAATTATTGCTTTACCATATTTTGTGGATTCTTTGTCCATTTTTGAAAAGCAAAATCTATTTTTGATCAACCCTTTATTAGCTGGAGCAGACACTGGCATGCCAGGTTGTTGCATGTTGTAGGTGAGTGTAATGACAAAAGTCAAATGTTCAGAGTAGCTGGAGTTGTGCTATTTTGAAGCTTGAGGCTGGCCAAGCTGGTGATATTGAAACTTCAGATTAGAGAAAGTACATTAAAAAAAGCTGTTTAAATAATATAAACCACTGACTGTGTAGAGGAATGAAAAAATGCAGTTTGCTTCCACATCACCTCTTAACAGCACAGTTAACAGCGTACTTAAGAGTATGTGCAGAGAAGTCTGTGCCCAAGGACTACATGCTTTGGGTGTAGGAGTAATGTACAAGAGAAGACATATGAACCATTCCTCATTTTGCTTGACTTTTTTTCCTGCTGGCATATCTATCCATATTCTTTTGCTTGTTGATTCTTACCTTTGTTGTTATTAGTAAGTTCTATCAGTCCTTGAGGAAATAACAATTTGAGAATAATTTCCTGAATTTGATGAAATTTAACAGGGAATAACATTTTATCAAGAGAATTCTACAGGCAGGTTAACAATCATTATGAATAAGAATGTTTTTCTATTAAGTTCCACAGGGGTTTGCTGTAATATTTATTGAACCATATAAGTAGACCACCAGCCTATGTGGTGCTCTGTGGGAGCAGAGCAATCCTGAGCAGGACAGTGGGAAATTGGAGAGACAAGGTGTCAGAGAGCCAGGCCATCCTCAGCAGCCACTTGGGCTGGGAATGCTGGGGTCTTGGATGCCTTCCAGCTGGAATAGGCTTACATGAAACACAGCCCACGTAGTGTCATTGTGGCATTTATGTTCAAGCTGAAAGTAGTTGGTTTTTGACCTGCTCATGGTTGGGACAAAATAAAGGGACAGAGTTGATTTTGGGATCACAGAGTTTTACACTCTCCCTAACTAATGGCCATGCAGAAGGGCTTCTTACCTCTGCTGTGAACAGAAGCGTTTTGAGATGCTCACATCAGTTAGCATGGGGTGACAATGACGCTGAAAGGGTTGCTATGTTTAGTTTGGCTACAATTTCTTCTTAAGGATGTTATTACCATGAGATCATGGAGGTACAATATGTTCATGTTGGCTTTCTGCCACTCAGGGATTCCCCTTCCCCTAATCAAGTGCCCACTCATGCAGACCCTCTGCAGCTACACAGTCTATGGGCCAGTTTATGTTGTGTTATGTTTACTAAATGAGCAGATGTGGAAAAGTTCCATTTTGGTTACAAATAACTATCCCCTGCAAAAAGATTTCAATGCTTTACTTCAAGTTACAGATGCAGATTAACAGACTTCAAAAATATCTTATTGACTACATGCACACAAGTTTTGCAGGGAAAAAACCCACAAGAATATTTCCAGTTATTATAGGACAGACATTTTAGCTTTACTACATTTCTAGCAGGGACTAAGGGTTTCAGTCAAAGAGGAATTACAAGACTAAAATCTCTTGCAGTGCTTTGAAAATTGAGACAGACACAAGCCTCTAGTGAGCCTAATGAAGTATCAGAGTAAAAAAATTATTTAGCTTCCTAAAAACAGTGCTTTTGTTTTCTATTTAAAGTAGGAAATCAAAGGCACGTCTCTAGTATTTTATTCTGTGAGGCAGCCAAAAAAAGGGTTTGCTTTCAAGCCTGAATAGTGAATATGGAGATAAAGTAACACTTTTGAGAACCTTTTATATGATTTTCTCCTTGGTTGAAACACTTGAAATGTGGAAGTAGAGTGCTTCCACACTCTTTTAGGAGGAAAAGTATATAAAATTACTTCGGTGTTTTGTGATGTGGTTTGGGAATACAGCACCACACAAATTTTTCAGTTTAACTAGAGGATTAAAGAATGGGATATGGTCATAATGAGTATTTTGCTTGCTGCATTTTCTATATGTAAATACATGAATGGTCCTGCTTCAGCAATTAAATACTACCCATCTGGTTTTTTGAACTTAGAGTGATAGCTCCTAGTAAATCTATTACAAATGTTCCAACCCAAAGAACTATAAAACAGCCTGAAGTTGGAAAAACTAGAATTGAATTTGTCCTTATTCTGTATTAGAGAGCCCAGCATTTAGATGGTTCCAACAAATCCAAGCCCCCTCTTTGAGCTTGCCATTTACCTTCACCTTGCTCTCAATTAACACCTCATTAAAATGCACACATGCTGAGCCCTTACTTGTTGACCATTCCTTTTAGTGCCTTAGTATACTTGCATTATTTCCTACAGTTTTATTTGAACTGTAAACACAACCATGGACAATCCTGCATGAGGAATCATCAGAAAGCAGAGATATCAACACAAGCGAGTTTGCCATTTGCCTCCTCATAATGCGTGTTTGAGTTTCCAGTGAGATGTGGATATTAAATCAGATGAAAGCACAACAAAGAGGATCCTAGTCCATCAGCCTACACGGCTGCTTCAGGACTCTTTCCACATATTAGCACCCTCATCAGCTGAGACAGATTTTTTTCTTCTAAGGACAACTAACAACAACAACAACAAAAATATCAATGGCAAGAAAAATAAAATAACCAAAGCCCCAAAACAAGAAGCAAGCGATGCACAAAAGTACCTTCAGACTCAGTGCACACTGCAACTAAATGCTCTGAATTCTCCATTGAGTTCTGGTTCTCATTAGTGTAGCTGAAAATGTATTCTGCTGTGTCAATGAATGTTTGGTAGAACTTGCAGAGAGTAACAACAGAAATGACTGCATTGAACAAATCTAATGATTTCATTTATAGGAGCCAGTCCTCTTCATGTGACAGCTGTCCTTGCAGAACATCAGGTACTGAATCACTGCTTCCACACTGACCTGCAGCTAGTGAAGACTGGTTTTTCTATTACCACAAGCAGCTGATTTTCTCATCTGCTCTATGCTAGAGCCCAACACACCCTCTCTAGACAGCCTTGGTCATTATACGTGCTTAACCTTTTCAAAAGGAAACAAACAGGAGCGGAAGTCAGAGCTGGTAAATGCCTATTCCCCAGAAAACTCTTGCTGTCTATTCACTGTGCTTTTTGTGATTTCTTTCTCAAAGACTTCTCTGTAAATCACTTAAACTTATTCTGTTCAAAACAATCTGTACCACTGTCTGTGCTCTGCAACCCAGTGTCTTCTTTACCAAACAGCCGTTCCTCTTTTGAATAGATATATTCACTAGAATACAGAAAACGTAGGAGGTGTTTGTTTGAAGTCAGATGAATTACTGTGGTAGAAAATCAGGGTAGTGCTAATCTCTTTATGCCATTTATGGTAATTTAATCAATTAGGTGTTAACTAGACCTCATTGTTTAAAGCTGAGTCTTCCTCTCTTTGGGATAGGCTTAGCTTCTTGTGAGTCAATAAAGTTCTACTGCTCTGACTCCATGCTGAGGACTTAGTAAAAATGTGCAATGATTCTATAGCTACACTACTGTAGATGGTAGACTTGAAATGCAAGGAATTGGTAGGCTGCATTTGGATGTCTGGACCTGGATACAACAAAATATTGTTGACCTTGTCACCCACTAGCCCTATCAGGTCTGCTGAGGGAGATACTATGATGGATCCTGACCCACAAAGCAGGAATAATTAGGATTACACTTTTTCCATTTTAAGTATCTTTAAAATAGCTACTTCCTTTAGCTAAAATCAAAATTATTTTACAAAATTGTGGTTTTTGCATCCTGTTGTTAGGTTCTGTTTTTCAAAATGAGCTGGCTTGTAACACGGTAGGAAAGTATTTTTTGTGCTTTTTAGATTTGTTCACTGTTTCTCTCCTCACAAGCCCCCTAGGGTTTGGGCTATCTGGTGTAAATAATTTCATATATTTTTCACCTAGCTGTTTTTTCTTATTTCTCTGTGTGTTAGTCATTTAAATGTTACAGAAAATCACAATGCTTCTTTTAGATTTTGCAGAGGTGAAAATCCATTTGTTCAACCAAATGTCATTCTTGCGCCTAGATATTTTCTTTGTTCTTTTTGCATTTATTCAACTTTACCCATTAAGCTGCAGAAAAATGATCAGAGTTTCTTGCAGTGAAGGAAACAAACAAGGCTGCTGCAAAGAAAACAGGATGCTTCCCTTTCAGGAAGCTCTTCAGAAAGCTCTGGCTATCCCTGTAAGCACGATTTGAGCTGAACCCTGGTGACAGGGTAAGCTTCGAACATCGTTTGTCACAATCACTTGTCACAGACCTGTTCAGGTGTTAAAACAGTATCTTACTTCATGAGCAGACACATTAAAATCAATCATTCCTGAGGGAGCAAGTCCCTTCTCAGCATGAACTGTGACTCTACTATTCTGAAGAATTTTGACTTTGATGACTGATTTATTTTTCTCAATTAGGAAAAAAAAATAGCTGTCAGCGTCTGTGCTTACTGACAGACAAAGTAGTTCAAAGAATTTAAAAATGAAGCATCCTTGGCAATTACACCTACTAAAAATAAATAGTGCTTTACAATGCCATTAATTACTGTAATTACAGTGCCTTGAGTGAAGCTTGCAATGGGCGGGAAGCATTTGAGCTTTTTGCTTTGTGCAAAGCACAGCTACAAGAAATTCGGTTTTCACAATGGATATTTTCTCCCAGATACCCGAGCATAAATTTCATCAACATTAATATGAATTCCAAACCCTATATCCAAGTGCAAAGGATCTCATGATGCTTTTATGCTCTCAGGATCTAAACTATAATTTTAACCATTAAGAAGCACCATTTAGCATTAGATTTGCTAATGTTATATTATGGTTCTGGCAATTCTATACAAGATGCATTACAAGCTCAGTGAAGACTAAATTGTGGCACTGAATAAACACTTTAAATAATGAAGCAGAAATAAACACTTAAAATTAATTTAAGCATTTTACTTTAAATTTTTTTTTAGATAACAAAACCAAGCAAGACTTGAAAAACTCAAATCATACCATAGCAGTAAAAATTAAATGTATTGCTTAGAGATACCCGTAGGCACAAACTATCTGCACAATGTACTTCCCATCCTCTAAATGTTGCTGGGATCAGGTTTTAACCTGTGGCAGCTCCTGTCTGTGGTATCACATGGGCTATTTTGCCAATAAAAACCAAGTCAGGTACTAGATCAACACTGATGACATATTTCAAAAATCCCCTTCTCGTGAAAAAAACCCTGAGAAACAGCAAGCAAACACACCTGGCAAGTCTTTGTGTACATAAACTAGAGAACTTTTATCAGCATTTTTTCCAGTTAATCCTTACTGAGATAAAATTACTCTGTTACTATGAGACATTTCCACCACCACCTGCACTTGAACAGGCTGCTTTATCCTTGGGTTCCCCAGGAGCAACCAGACCCAGCCACTGTGTGGAAGGCTGGAGCTGTGGAAAAATCCCCATGTTACAGCGTTTGTTCCTCCAGCCATATGTATTCCATCAAAATGGTTGTGTCAACACTTACCAAATTATAGACGTATTAGCTTTGCAAGCCCAATTTATACCTTGCCATGAAAACAGGTGCAACTGCAAATATTTTTCATTACAAATGTAATTAATATGCATAAACTTGTTTGCCAAGCAATTTGCAAATGAATCAAGAATTAAATTAAATGCAGATACCTCTTGCCTCCCCCCCCACC
>WBNO01031601.1:0-27347 GCA_013400575.1 Peucedramus taeniatus | reverse complement strand
AACCACAAAAAACTGTCTTTTCTCCGTTTCAAAACAGGCTGTGAGTATGTTTCTTACATTCTATAAAGGGCAGACATTATGAGCCTCTGGGGTACTCTAGTGACAGAAAAAATAGTGAGGCCATAATAAAACAAGAAAAGAAGCAGAATTATAGTGTCCTCTGTAGTTTGTGTATCTTCTGTTATTGTCCTTATCAACTTCTGTTCATTAAATCTTTAAAAACAGCTACAATAGCTTATGTTATATTGAGCACATTTCCTGACAAGACCAGAATCACAAAATACTAGAACAAGTTGGGCAGAAGCAGGACCTTACCAGATGGGGTGAGGTTGGAAGCTGAGCAGAAACAGAAATGGGGAATCAAATATGAGTGACTGAGAGAGCTTGTGTGGGGAATGGGCTTTGGCACAAAAAGGTTGAGCAAGTGTAAGCATTGTTCACATTTATTTTCTATCCCTACCACACTTACTATCCTGATACCTGATGAGATTTTTTTCTGCTCAGCACCTGATAGTGTTTGTAAGTAAAAATGACATTCAATTTTAAGCACCAGTGCATACCTTTCTTCTTTTTTCTTTTTTTTTTTTAAATGTAATGCTCTGTGATTTTGGATCTAAGGGAAGATGCAGTGAGTAGAACAGCCATGCTTGATGATAATTAGGGCCTTTGAAAAAAAGCCAATGTGGAATACTTATCAAAATAGTTTAAGACATGATACTGCACCTTAGAAAACTTAATTCTGCCCCTTTGTGCAAGCAAAGAGAAATGCATGCAGAGCCTGGTTTCTGGTTAGAGTGCTTTCAACTAGCAGATTTGGGTTTATTTCACCTAGGCACTTATCAGAAGCATTGCATTCATGGTCCCACACACCCTAGACTTCTTCCTGTCAATGGACAGGGGTGTGTAATTCCTAAGACTGTCCCTCTTTCCCCCAGATTTCTCCTGGCAATAAAGTTTTCAATAGAGGAACTTTAGTTATGAAATGGAGGGAAGGTCTCCAGGACCTGAGACAAGCGTGGAACATCATTGCCTCAATGGATGATGTGGCTTCACCTCTCCCCTGTGTCTCTGGGGATTAGGCTCAAATGCATTGTTGTGGGACATTCCCACAGCCACAGCCATTCCCACAGGCTCCCCTGATTGAGGGATCCCCACTAGGAACCTGCCATGGCCATTCTCAGCCCCCAAAAATGAGCAAGATGAGTGAGAAAATGCCACAAACTTCACACCATCAAAGCAAAGTCCTTAGTCACTCTGGGACATCCAGGACACTCCTTTGGGCTTAGCTGTTCTGGCAGGGTTACTGGCCTCTCTTCTTGGTTGGCACTCGTCATCAGCTACATGTTAGGCTGGATTTTTACTAGAGGATGACCCCAAAATTGTCAAGACTGCTCAGCTGAAGTTTAAGCTTAAGCATATAAGGTAGTGATGAAGTTTAAAGGAATAATCCAGTTTTTAGATTGCTATTTTCCTTTTAAAATGAAAAGCGTTTTCCAGATTTACTGGTTTCAGAAGCTGAGAGAGAGGTTTCAGTATTTTGTTATAGCTCTTTTTATAGTTTCTTCTATGACTTTTAAAAGAGTTAAAGACAGGGTGTTAATAAGGTATTTTAGGAAGCAGACATGCTGCCAGTAGTTTGTTTGTAGTTAGTGGTTTGTGGCTGAATTCAGCTTTACTACTTTCCTTCCAGTCCTCATGAGGCTTAGTTCATCACTTGGTAATTTACTTTTTAACAGCCTTTAATTGTCATTTAATACCTAAAACTCTATTTACACACAACTGCTGAGCTGCTGCTAACCACTGCCTCTTTTTGATTAACACAGTGCAGACTGTAAGATTGGTAATTATGTGTTTAGCAAGAAGGACTGAATGAAGAAATGCTCAAATGCAGAACTACACCCCCTTCATTTTATTACCTCTTTTTTTGGTTCTGCTTTTATGTCATTTTGCCTCTAGACTTTTGCTCCCTTCTGTGTTTACTTTAGTGCCTTACTGCCACAACTTGTTTAGACAGCATATCTGGAACTCCAGTTTTCACAATTTCCTTCCATAAAATACACTACTGCTGCCTTTCTGAAAACAAAACCTTAAGAGGGGAATAAATGTTAATGATGAAATCCCATGGGCAATTCTGTCATTGCTGATTCAAGTAGATCTAGTGTTGACTTTACAGTCTGATCATACAAACTCTGGGAAGAGGTTTGATGACCTCCTTCTTCTCAAGCGTTTTTGCAAAAAAAGCTTCAGAGAAAATCCACTGGTTCTTCTACTCTCAATACACACATCTGCTCTGTTCAAAGACCATTGCTCATTATTCATGACTTTTGGAGACCTGAGTTTAAAATTGGTGCTTGAAAATCTTTCTTGCATTCCATCTTTCCAAGGATTTATATCCTTCTGTTGCTTTGCTCTTGTTCTATGTTTCTCTATACATTAGTTGGCAAAGAGAAGCAGAGGATTATAAGCAATATTTTTGCCAAAGTTTCTCATAGAGTGTGTGAAATATGGCTCTTTCAAAAAATTGTATCTCAGCCTTTTATACAGGAAAAATCTGTCAGATTAGGGTGTCAAAGTTAATGGCAGAGAACTTGAATAATCTGGGGGGTTTTCACTCTACATTCATACACTCCTAAGTGTTCAACAACAGTTCAGCCTCATTTTATCTGAAGAAGGAACAATAAGTATTTTCAAATCATTCAAACCAAGCTTAGGAATGGCCTGAACAGCCAAACTTTGGACATATTTAATCAATGTGAATATTAAATTATTATATTTTTATATATATAACATGTCAATACTGTCTGCACAGTATTTAAAAAAAATCTTGCAATACCAGTAGTCAGGAGGTGTAGAGATTGGAGTCTGACCTATCTACCTTGATAAAAGATATACACTTTCCATCCTGTAGCTGAAGAATGTTTTTCTGAAGTCAGAGCCAAGACACAATGTTGGACCAAGCAAAACTTCCATGGCCAGTGAAGGTTTGGTAATTTAATCTGATATTTTGTCTCATTTCCAAGAGGTTGATCTGGAATGGTTTGCCAGTATTCTTGGCACAAAACACAGAAAAATTCATGTTTGGATTCTATACCATTTGCTTTGTCAAGGGAAGATGGCTGTGGAAACACTCCAATATTAAAAAACCCAAAATTATTAGCAAAATCATGGAAGAGATAGATGAGTGATAAGTGAAGAGAAAAACACTTTCCAGAGATAACCTAATACTTTATAAAGCAGCTGAAGTCGATTTATTTTGTTCTTTCCCCAATGATCTAATATACAGATGTCAGCCAAAACTGGGACAAGAAACAGCAGGAACAGTTGCACAGGCCCATGCTATAATGAAAAGAAACAGATTTTAATGCACAGATAGATGTATTAAGAGATAGATTCATGTTTATTAGAAGGAAATAAGGAGAGCTGCAGAAATAAACCAAGGTTCTCTTTAAAAGCACTGGATGGTTTCATTGCTCTGTGATTTGTGTACCATACATTCAGATCAAATCTATGCTTTTGCAGGAACTCACTGTGAAATTACATAGTATCTCCAACACGAAGTACTAGACAACAACATTAAGGTTGAAAGTCAAATGCTCAGCAGCTGTAAAAAGCCAAAAAAAAGGGTTGCAAGAGCAGCCTCAGTTGGATTCCTTTCTATGTATATGCTCATTTTGAAAAGGAATTCCCATAAAACTTTAAAACAGCAGTGAAAAAATTACTTCTTCATCTTGGATCTGGCTGAACCGTTGCTGCTGAAAATTTCTACTCAGTAACTCCAGCTGACGTGTGTGCTTAACATGACAATGTTAAGTGTCAATCCACAGGATTACATTTGAGCAAAGTTAGAGGCAATTAGGGAAATCAAAGCTATTATTATAATAAAAGGAAGTGCTGAGAGATCTCAGCTACAATCCTACCTACTGGTCCTGCATATGATATGATTCAGTCCATTTCTTTAATGTGTACTTCTCAGTGCTGTTGCAAGGATTAAGAGCACTTTATGTGAACCAAAGTGTAACCTGCTGTCACCAGATTGTGCTTTCTTCATTCCCTGCTTCCAGCAACAACTGACTTCAATTTTTAAGGAAAAAAATCAGAGAGGTTGGAAGAAAAATCAGATGTAATTATTTTCTTAGGCTGTTCTTGTTTCTGTTTTTAAGAAACAGTATTTGACTTCTGTTAAATTATAGATTGTGTAAAAATATGCTCAATATATTTAGAGGCTGCTGACACAGGAACAGGTATAAAAAAAATACAAAAGAGAGAGAACAGAAGTGGCAGCCCTGCTTCATCATCCTACATCCCTGATTCTCCTTCCACCTCATTAATTTTGACTGTCATGTGAAAGATGGGAGTGGTGCTCAGTCTCTACCTCTGCTTAAGTCTTGGCTTCCTTGAGCCAAAATACCTTTGCTCAACAAAAACCACTTAACTATTAACAAAAAATCTGATAGTAACTTCAGTTGTCCCTGCTATTAAACAAAGGTTTCACAGACAAGCAGGAAAGCAGAAAAATGTTATTTTAATTTATTTTATTTTATTGTATTTTCAGATGACATTTCTATTCTTGCTACATAAGTGCATTTTATTTATCCCCCTTTTTTGCCTTTTGATGAGACTTTCTAGATGAAGGCCAGCTTTAGTTGTTGTCAGGTTTTGCCCTATATATTATTTATAATGCTTTCTCCATGTCATACTTTAACACCGCCTTTTCTAAGTAAGTTTAAAGACATTTTAAAACTGTGAAGGGAACAAAGAAAAATTGTTATGGCGTTCTATTTCACACTTTGAGGATCTATATTCTATCCTGCAGCACACCATGAGAAACATGAAAACACCACTCAGTCTGTCCTAAAAACAGAATCAAAATCAACTACAAACCCCTACAAAAGGACCAAGGACTCACCCAACAAGTCTTTTCTGAAAAGAAAGGCTGCAGAGACTGAGTCCATTCCCACCCATGGAACTCTAGGTCTTCAGATTTATGACTTTTCAATATTTGTAGCACCTTACCTATTGGTGACACCAGACAGGTGTCACTACAAAGAAATTATTAAGTCTTCTTGCTGAGGATGCATGAGAAGAATCAAGAGGTCAGCTTGCTCTTTCTCACCTCTTTCCTCTTCCTTGGAACACTCCTCCAATAGTGAAAAATTATTTTAATTATACACGAGGAAAAAACTGCCAGTTTTACCGAATGCTTCATTTCAGAATTTTCTGACTTTTGCACAATTTAGGTGTAATTTCAATATAACTGCAGAGTGTGTTAGTGAAGGAGAAAATGTTGCATTAAAATTACAGGTTAGATAGCTGAGGAGTAGTGTGCAATTGAGAGGGTGGCCTTGGTATCCATTATCTGATTATTTCCTTGCCAGCACACATACACACAAGAACAATTGGTAGTTTAATGAAATAATCATATTCATGCAATCTGTTTAAAATACAATAACTTAATAATACCAGCCACATAAAATTTTACACTGTAAGTGAATTACTTCTGGAAGATTCTGCAGAAGATATTAAATTGTAATCAAGTAATTATCTAATGAGGTGTTACACAATACATTTTCACTGGCAGTAAAGTGAGAAACAGAACTAAAGCAGATAAAATAAACTTTCCCCAAAGTAATAAAAAGTTTCAACTCTGCATTATCAGAATAATGGCAATATCTAATCACTGTTTTAGACTCAAACATTTTATGCAAGACTTCTGATGTATTTGTCCCACAATTTGTACATGTAAGTTCACCAGAACTTCTCTGAAAATGATAAGAACACTATATGAGTTGTAAAATATGTCTGAAAATACCATTAATACATTAGGGTATGTAAGTGTAAGCTGAGGCACAAAGAAGTTGCCCAGAATCATCAATTTCTGAAGAGCATCTATTGCTTTCAGTAATATATGGCAAAAATCAGTATTTTTACTTTACATCCACATTTCACATATTTGCATCTTCGTGGCCCTACACACACAGTTCTGTGTGTTTGTTCCTTAGACTGAACTTTTTTGAACACACATATGAGTACCTAAAAATGCATGAAGATAATTTCACGGCGCACGGGTGACTGTGTTGCCAGGACTGGAGTCTGAGTGAGAGCACTGGCTTTGAGCCGTGGGCTGTATCACACCCCTGTCCTGGTGCCCTGTCCCTGTGCACGCCTCTGAACAGCACCCACTCACACCTCCTGCCAGAAGGCAATGCACTGCACCACTGTGCTGGCTCTGGATGGGGCAGGGCTAATTTCCTTCCCAGTGGCTGCTGTGGGGCTGTGTTTTGTGTTTGTGTTGAGCACAGGGCTGATAACACAGAGGTGTTTTTGTTGTTGCTGGGCAGGGCTTGCACAGAGCCGAGGCCTTTTCTGCTTTTGTACTGCCACATGCTGACAGGGCTGGGGGTGAATGGGAATTTGGGAGGAGACACAGCCAGGACAGGGTACCCCAGCTGACTACAGGGACATTCCAGACCATGTGACATCCTACTAAGTATAAAGAGTGGGGTGAAGAAGAAGAGGAGGGGGAGACATTTGCAGCGACGGTGTTTGTGTTCCCAAGTAAACACTGCCTATGATGGGGCCCTGCTCTCCTGGACATGGCTGAGCACCTGCCTGTAGAGGGATGGAATGTAGGAGAATAGAGGTAGTGATGAAGGTAATCTCACCCCCAAGGAGTTACAGCTGCACTAATTACCAAGAGTTGGGAACAGGCCTGCCCTTAATAAGCCACAGCTATATCCAATTAAGATGGGTGTTATAGAAGAGTGGGTTGGCTGGTTGAGAAGTTAGTTAGTGCTGGAGTTTGTTGGCTGTGCTGTGAGGATGGAGTCAGTGCTGTGAGGAGCTGCCCATGGGAAATCACTGAGATGTTATGGAAGCTTTACAATATGATAACAATGCCTGCCATGGGAAGCTGGGAATTGTTATGATTATTATTTCCTTGTTTTGCTTTGTTTGTGTGTGGCTTTTGCAGTATTAAACTGCCTTCAATTTAACCCGAAAGTTTTCTAGTTTTTACCACTCCACTTCTTACCTCAATCCCGCCAGTGGGGAGGGAGGGAAGGGCTGTGTGGGGCTTGGTTGCTGCCTGGGGTTAAACCATTCCAATTACATATAAACAAATTGTACTGGTACTGTTCATAAGTCCTTGATGAGACATTTGACTGCTTTACTTGGCTTTATTCTTGCAAAATTACCATTCTGAAATAGTCCATTCAAAATATTTTCTGAAATTTTTTACACCAGTCTCACAGAACAGACAGTTCAGCTTGGTGGAACCTGGCTCAAGGTGCTGACACCCTCTTGCTGCCCCAAACTATTCACAAGAGTCTCTTCCTTGGGTGCCTGGAGATCAGCTCTCAATTCATGTTTTCCTGTGACACTGTACTCAGTAACACCTGTGTCCAGAAACACTTACATGCAGTGTCCTCAGCCAACTACTATACAAAATGTTTTGGTATTTCATGTTCAATGTGAGCATGAAAAAAAATATGGAATAAAGCTGTAAAGTCAGGATAATCTGGAGCAGTGAAACTAGTTACATTTTGTCAGTGATCTGGAGTGATCTAATTTCTGTAAAGAAATCTAACCCTTGAAAAACACTTCTCATTAGACCTTTAAGAGAGAGACCAGTAGAGAATAAATCCCCAGCCCATACAGAATATTTCACCCATGAAGGGTATTATGTTTCTCTCATGAGTATAAAAGCTCCATAAGTCATGACTGTGAAGGCATGAATAAATTATGAAGTTCTTTTGCTTTAGTAAAAGAAGCAGAATCAGCATTTGTACACAGGACATTCTATTTATTCTACCTATTTCTTGATCTGTTCATTTAGAATTGTTTAAAACTGTCAGTTCTACCAGTAAAGAAATGATCACAGAGAAAAATAGATCAAATTCATTAGAAACACACAAAATGGGTTTCTACAGGTGATCATAAATAATGTTGATTTCCGCAAATGGTTTTCAGTTCCATATTTCAAAGGATGGCAGGCATTCACAAGACTATCTTGTTTCATTCAGTGCTGCTCATTTGCACCAAATGAGATGGGACCTCAGAAAATAAATAATTGTGAGACTGTGCCATCAGGATTGGAGATTGCAGAAAAACAGAGCTTTTATCTTCAGAAAGCCTATTTCATCTTTAGTTCTTACAGAATCAGAGCAAGTAACAATGCCTTTCTGAGAATAAAATGTTATGAACTGTGTCAACTGAAAGAAAAATACTGTAAAGGTACATTTAGGGTTGGGTCCTCAATGTTTTCCATGATAGTGCAAGGTCTCCTGTGGCAGCTCTAGTTCAAAGTTCCTCATACTCTTCCCATCCATGCTTTCTCTTCAGGGTGCCCTTACAGTCTGTCAAGGGTTGGGCACATCCCAATCCACCTTACTTTTCCCTGTGCTTCATTGTTCTGCTCTCTGGAGTGATGGGATTCTGTTGACCTACTTCTTTCCATTCGTCTCACTGAAAATCTTGAAGTTCATCATTTCCCGCAGAAAACTTTCTAGCAGGCATATTTTTAATCTCCAAAGTTTGTACCAGAGTCTGCCCAGATGTAAGTGGGAAGATACATCAATGTTATGAGGCAAGACAAGGAAAAAAGAGCAGGGGAAGTGAAGACCATGCCATTATAAGGCTAATAAAGAAGTCCCTGAAAAGTTTTAAAAATAGAAAAATGGTTTTGCTGCATCTATGCTTCAATGTTCCATCAGACATTACCAAATAAATTTCAATGAGACACTAGAGGGAAACACTTTTGCCTCCAACATTTTTTAAATTTTCATACTGACTCTGGTTGACATACCCCTTTCAGAATAATTTTAAAGTTGTTGGGTTTTAACATTATGTTGAAATGCGGTCATGGCAAGCCCATTTCTTCTCTTCTAACTCTTCAGATGATGTGAATTTAGGCCAACTCAATGCTTTTAATGGGTTTATTGTTTTTCATAGATGTTTCCAGCCACCCATCTAACCCTTCCGTCCTAGTGACAAAATGAAAGTATCTGTTTAACAGGAGGATGAAGTGTCACCCCAGCCCCTGTAGGAAGTGGCAGTCACTGTCCACTTCCAGCTAAGCATATGCCATGTGAGAAGGAAGTATTGTTCTGCCTATCCATCTATAGGCTCTAGTCCCTGAAGTGAGATGACAATAAAAAAATATTTTGCAGAGAATTTCCACAGCTGATGCTCTAAAAACGTTGTGTTGAAAAGATGATACCATAACATAGACACTAAGTGCCTTATTATTTAATTTTCTTCATCCTCAGTGTCTTCCCATCCAGCTTGAAACTCCGCTCAAGTCTCATCCTAAACTGGTGTTGGGCTGGCTTATTAGCTTTCAATAGGTGTGAAACCCTCTTTATACCAGACAAGCCTAAATTGGGACCTCACTCGAGGAACTGTAATAGACAGGCTGACACTGTTTGTTCTTTTTTTTTTTTCCTCCCTTTTCAATCAACCAAACAACTGGTAATTTTATAGTCTGGTATCTCAGAGCTGCAAAATTCTGTATGCTCTAGTATATAATGAAAAAATAACCACCTAAACACCAAATCAAGTCCTGCCCCCCCCCCCNCAACCCAAAAACCAACCAAAAAATCCCCAAAACAGCTCCAAGGAGAAGCCCAATATAATGACAAGTGAAGGCAACATGTACTTGTGTGAACATAAGCTTTTCAGATGCCTGTTGATTTTAGGATCAATTAAGTTGTTTGGGGAGAAGAGTCTATTTGAAGAACCCCATTTGATTCCTGTATCTCTTGTGCAGAATTGACTCTACTCCTTCACCCCACCCTACAGAGACAAATCACTGTCAATGATCACATACCAAGTTGGGTGGCTTGGTCTCCTTCCTCTTTCTCAGAATCCATTCCAGATCACAGTGTTTGCATTAAAAGGAAATTGTTTTATTTTCTTAATTGGGTTATTGTCCTCCACGAACTTTAAGGAAGCAAAAAAGAACCAGTGAAAATATTTTCTAAAAGTTCAGAACTATGTTTTGGTTCTATGAGCATCATCAGTAACTGCAATTTGCCTTCTGAACTGAATCCTCCAGACTGTAAACCAGTTTTAAAGCACATAAATATATAGGTTCATGAGAAAAAATAACATAGGTGATCCAGATTTCAGATGGAGAATGAGTTGCATTCTGTTAGCAGCATAAGAATGAACTAAGTCTTTTAAACTGCTTTTTAAACTCAGATGTAACCAAAGCCCAGGAAAAGGTCTAGTCCATCCACAACTCATTTAGCACAAATGCTGACACACAGGAAAGCATCACTGACAGATTACAGGCAAATAATATGGTTAAATTTGGTCTCAAAATAAGGGAAGTCTTCAGGTAGCCTGAGGAAAGAATTGAGACATGCAGGTGAGGCATTAGTTAGAAACTGAAACCAGATAATTAAAATGTGATCCAGAAATAAAAAAGTACATGGTTTGGATTGTAAAATAAATATATATCCCCAAAGGCTCATCTAGAAGAATGTTTTTTTGACAGAGATGGGCAAATATTACCTCAAAAACTCTAGGCTGGGAGTCCATTACTATGAAAAATCCCTATGAGATTCCTGCCATGTGCCATATATGGCAGAAAGAACAAAGCTAGATCTGTCCTGAGTCTTTTGGTGTATGCTGAAGCCCAAAGAAACTCTGGTCTAACTAGTGCTATGTTCGTAACAATACTTGTGGGCTCTGGGAAGCTGTGAATCACTGAAGCAGAGCAGGTTTGGCTGATGCCCCTCCTTTTTTCAAGAACAGCCTCTATTCAAAGGAATGAGGAGATGGTGAGTCTGGCAGTGCAGTGACACTTGGATGTGCCTCCTGTGGGTTCCTGATGGCCAGCTGGCTTCAGCCATCAATGATATGGTAAATTCACTCCTTGTCACGTGACATTTTAAGATAACTCTAAAGTCTGTTTCAAGGATACAAGCCGTATAAAGAAATATTTTAAAGGTAAGAAGGGCAGAAGCCCTGAGGTATTTTTGACCTACTGTGATAAAGTGATCTCCAGTCCCTGTTTCACACTTTGTTTGCCTTATACACCACAGCATTTATGGATAAAAAGACATCGAAGTACATTTTCTCTGCTCAGTTTATCTTTTGATCATCTGCCTAGTTGCTCCTAAATTCTGAAATGGGCTGTAGGGTCACAGTCCTATTGCCATACTGTAGCACCACTGAGAGCTGCAAAACCACATCCTAGCAAAATATTCAGAGGCTCTGCTTGTGTTGCTTTCCCTGCAGTACTATGACTTGCAAGCCTCTTCCTGGAAAGAAAGGGAGCCTAACTCCTTTCAGGATCCTGACACATACAGCTAAATGTTTGCAAACCTTACTCTTGGGCTCACTCTTACACAACAGGCACCATGCAAAGTGTTACAAATCTGTTGCAGACTCAGATACCCCTGGTGATTTTAAAATATTTTCCAAGCTTTCTTCATGCTTCTCCTCCTTTCTGGCTCAGGTTGAAAAGCCAGATGCCTCGCAGGAATGACCACAGTGGCAGGGAGAGCTCCTGCTCGCTGATCCAGTTTGCTGCAGTTGACTGATGAGGTCTTGGATTTGTTTGCTGTTTTTTGAGAGCTTCCACTATGATCTTTCCAAGATGCTACCAGACTGAAAAATTTTATGCTGAACACAGATGTGCATGTTGTATTTTTAGCAGAAAATTAATTAATTAATACGGTTTATGTAAATTTAGAAGCTGTTTAGAAGGCTTCATTCTCAGCACAGTATTCAATATTTGCCTAATATCTTGTCAGACAGTAATTATATTTCCAGATAGGAATTTATACTCAACTGTAGCAAAATAGTTCTTACCATTAATTCTGCCAGAAACAGGGAAAGATTAAATGTGCTATGCCTGGAATGGATTATTTAGCATTGCACAGGCAATTAGTATGAAAATGCTTGCATCCTCTGAAAAATGCATGGAGTAAAAAGGATTATAATTCCATTAAGTATAACAAGATGAAACTAGTTTAAAAAAGGGAAAAAATGAGGGAAATAAGGCCTTTAACTAGTGACTAATAAAAATTTCAAGTATAAACAGATTTTTTTTTATTTTTAGAGACAAACTAAGCATTTATAAAAAGTCATCTTGGCCATCCTTCCAATGCTGTAGAATACTTTTGATCTGGTCTATAACTATTCTAGTGACATTCTTCAACACCTGTAACTGGCCTTTATTATAATTTGCATCAAATCAGTTGCATATTCCATGTCAGGAATAACCCAGAATTATATATATATATTTAAAGGGGTTATACAGGTTCAAAATCTTTCTCTCTCTCTCTCTTTCTATATATATATTTATATACATAACTGGTTATATAGTAATATAGATATATATATCTGGTTATATACAGGTTCAAAATCTCTAAATATTTTGTTTCCAGGCCTGTGCTATTGCAAATGTCCTGGAGTCAAAGTTCACTGTAGTTCTACAATTGGTTCATCATTCCTACAGTATTTTTTATTGTGGAAACATCAAAATCCTGGCTGCTGTGCACTTCTCACTCAGTTAATATGAACTTTTCCTAATCAGAAGTAGAAATGAGAAAACAGGTACCAAAATCGCAAATTGTTTATCTAGTCTTCCACAGATACAAGCCAAATAAATCAAATAATTTAAGGGCCTTTAAGAAGATACTTTGCTAATTCAAAGCACTGATTTCTTTCTTTTTTTTCACTTCTAAAAGCCCATAAAAACAATTATGCTTGAGTCGTATAGACTCTGTGCAGCTGCACAGCTCACATGAAATGATATGCTTAACCCAGCTTCTCTTCCCAACTCACTGCAGGAGAGTTAATTCCATGATAACTTCTCCTGTGCATCATAAAAACAGTATAGCTGATCTCCAAACTGGCACGTCAATTAATATTTACAACTGCAAAAAATGAACTTTAGTGTTGTGTTGTGTTTTATATGCCCTTTTATAATTGTTCTGTACCTTGGTTTATCCCAGTTCTCCCCTATTTCAGTGATTCTGCCCATCCTGCCTCCTCCCTCAACCCCTCCCTGGTGTCCTGTCCGTCACTCAGCAGCCCATCCCTTCCCCCAGAAACTTCTGTTCAGGGCATCGAGTGACTGGTTCAGGAACCGGGGTTCCTCCCACAGGTTACCCCCATTGGTCTCCCCAGAGACCCATCTTCCCAATGTCCATACCCCCATGTTTCCCCATTGGCTCCCTATCTTTGTTCCCTCCTCTCTTTATAATATACCTGATAGCCCAGAGCTTGGTCTTTGCAGTGAGGTTGTGCTGGGCTCAAGGTCCCTGCTTTAATAAACCTGGACTGATCCCTCCATCCGAAGTCCACTCCTTTCTTCCACCGCAGTCGTATTCCTGCCTCACCCGCCAAGGCGAGAGCCTGAGCCCCCTCCTGACTCCCCTGAAGCTCGGGAGAGTGTCCCCTGCTGTCAGATGTGCCACAGCCAGCCAGGACCCCCCGAAGGGACTCTCAGAGAGGCTTTTATGACACTTTAGGTTTAATTCACACAGTAAAATGGAATAAGCACAGACCAAGGAACTGTGATATCTCAGTATACTTCTGACACTCCTATTATGATTTTTCTGCAAGTCCACTTAGTACTTTTTATTTGTTTATGCCTGTAATAAGGATAAAACCCAACTGTTGAGATTGTCTTATTCCAGTGCTCTGTGCTCCCTGGTGCCATTCCTCTATATCACCAGGCAAAAGCATCTAGTCCTTGTCTGTGTAATCTATCATTTTGTTTTGACTCATTTTTCTCTGCCTTTTCCTTGAAAGACAATGTCCTTTTAATCACACTCTCATGCAACAAGCTTTCCAGTAAGAAATTCTTAAAGTTTCAAAAAACTAGTTAAATACTGCCACCCCAGAAGTACCTCTCAGCTTCAGTGGCCTGATTTTGGTTTCCATAAACTCTGTGGCAAAACTAGTTTTCAGTGCAAGAAAGACCTTTTTACACCTTTAGGGTGTATCCAGTGACATGATGGATTAGATGCCCACATCTGCAGCTGTCTCCAGAAGAGCCAATAAATCTGTGAAGCACGATGTGGCACAGGGCTAAAATAAAAGCCGTGTTACAGCCGTCTTTTTCCAGCACCACTGCCTCACAGAAGAGGGAGTTAGTTCAGGTGCAGCATCAAATAGAGGCACACACCCATCAGGTGAGGTCTGATCCCAGTTTTGGAGCCAGATTTTTGGCTACTAGCTCAGGGGTCTCTGCAGTGTGTCCCATTTGTTTCCCCTGTGAATACCTTAATGCACAGGATACCAGAAATCAAACTGGTTTTCAACTTCGGGGACGTTCACGCTTATTCTGATGCTTGTGAGAGATGAAGGAGACTTGGTAAAGGATTCACTTAACCACCTTATTTTTTAAAGTAATGTACTTTCTCCTGCTAAAATTAGCATCAGCATTAAAATACAAAATGTTTGAAAAAAGTTACATAAAAATTATTGTTACATTGTAAAACTATCCTCCTTGAATATCACCTTGATCAGATAGTTGTGCAGAACTAGGAAGGCTAAGAATGAATAAATCATTTTGTTCTTAGCTCTGCATTAGTAATTTGATGCCTCCATATAGCACCTCACTTGCATATTAAAGACATGAAGGGGCTTCCAGTTTCTGCAGCCCGCCTCAGGAGAGAGAAGTGGTACAGAAGCAGCAACTGAAAAGAGGAATTTTCATGAAGAAGGGGTTTGCTATCTCTAATTAAGGCTTGGAAAGAGTAAAACCTAGTTTTTCAATTTGATGATGAGCTAAAATCAAATGGAGAAGGAGTATTGTCAGTCACCTGCTTCAGTTCATAATAATTCTTAATATACCAATTTCCTTTCAGCTTTTCTTTCACCACCACTCTCCTTTATTTCTTTGGAAGAGAGTCTCTCCTTTGCAAAATCACTCAGAGCCTCGATGTCGCCTTGATTTTTTCAAGTTTTATTGAGCCTTCTGATGTTTGCATTCTTTGCACAAACTTTCTCATGCACTTTATGTAAATAACTTATTGTTTTGCATTCCTTTATGGAGGACGAGCAACCTGACAGACAGTTGGGTTGCCCAGTGACATTGAGGAGGTGGCACTGTAACCCTCCAATGACACTGGGATTTTAAAAAGATATAAATATGGAGTCAAATGTTTTAATAAAAAGTTTTTACAGTTTGCTACCACCAAAGCTGCTCCGTGTCGTTCTGGTGTTGCCTCCCGGGAAGTTTTTACAGTTTGCTACTTCCATGTTTCCCATAGGAAGACACATCACACAAATATTATCTCTAATTTTGATCCAAAACAAAGTAACATGCAATGCTGGTTCCTTTGGCAGTCATTAGCAAGGCACATCCTTAACAATGACTAAGTTTGTAGGACATATGGAAAAGTATCAGTGTATCAGAAAAATATCAACATATTCCTACTTCAAGCAATTTCTCTTGCAAAACGAACAAAATGTTGCTTTGATTGCAAATCCAGAAGAGTTTTGCTGAATTTGGCAAACATGATGTATGTGAATAAGAGACTAAATTGGCTCTGGGAAGGATGGTACACAGGGCAGGTGCACGGAAATCACGATGTTTGAAGTCAGAATGCAATCTGCTTACAAAGGTGACCCTATGCATGAGGGGCTCCATAACAGCTCTCCAGCAGGATGAGGTAAAAGTGAAAATACTATCTGAAAATGCAGAACTGAGAGATCCATGAGAAACATGATTAACAGCTCTGAAAGGTGACAGCAATGCCCATAAATGTTCTGCTTCTTTCCTGCCACGGTGCCTTCTCAGTGAGGTACTCATTTAATTTCTGAACACATTCAACAACTTTATATACAGAGAGATTAAAACATGTGTAATGGTTCAATTGCAAAGTTAAATTTGAACTTTTGTTTTAGAACACTTATTAAAGCCAAAAGTAGCATTTCCTGCTTGCATCTTAATGAACTAGTGGCAATTTTACCACACCATTTAGGTTATAACCCTTCTTTTTTACAAGTAGTTATTCTAGCTAATGGGGAGCAAGGAAGACTCCTGTTCATCCATATATTTCTGGTGGAACTGCTTCTCCCATGCCTTAGATCTGCAGAAACCCTGTTTACTTAACTTTCACTTAAGTAAACTGAGTATCTAACTCCTTCTTCATCTACATGTACAATATGCACATAAAAAGTTTGAACACCTGATGATACTTTCCATAGGACTGTACAGCAGTCTTGAGGTTCCTTATTTGAGGACAGGTGAGCCTGCAAAATAATTTTTGTTTCTGTACAGCAGTCAGAAGCACCACTTTTGCCACTCCTAACAACAACCAACAGACCATGAGACTGACGTGGCTCTGAGCTGGGTCTTCCTTATTTCAGGATTTAATTTTTCTGTTAGTTCCAGAGGAAAAATAATCTAATGTTCTCTTGGAATTAAATCACAGTTTACTAAATTAAAAAAGATGGAATTGCCCCAGACATGAATAGATCTAAGCTGCACAATATTTTAATACACTTCTGAGCGCTTGCATGAGTAGCTTCATTGAATTCAGTGGGATTACTCATTCCAGGAAGGACTCAGCTAGCACAGTAGGAGGTTACAAATTTAGTTCATCGTTTCTAAGGCTGTAGATTGGAGAATGACACAGTTAATGTACTTTAGCCTGAAGTTCTGGTGATTAAAAAGATACATATGTAAGCAGAAATATTCAAAATAAGTACTCCTAATTAGAAATTTCTATGACTATCAATAAATTGTTTGGAGATCCTTTGTCAATGAGAAGTGTTATATAAATGTAAATTTCTTTCATGGTATTAATGGTATTTATTTATTTAACTGAAAAAAAACACAAGATTTTTTTATTGTATTTTGATTAGTAAAATACTAAATATGAAGGGCCAAATACATCCTTGTTGAAAGCTTTTGAAACTCACAGCACAAATTAATCTGGCCCCAATATCTAAAATACACTATATTTGCTCAGCACAGAAAGAGGAGACCAAGGGTGACTGTCTTGCTGCCTACAATGTCTTCATGTGGGCAATCAGAGAGAAAAGTGCCCATCTCTTCTCTGGTGTCCAGTGATAGGACATCAGGGAGCAGGTAGTGTTGCTTCAGGGGAAGTTCAGGTGGGATATTAGAAAAAAGTTCTTCACTGAGAAGGGTGATCAAGCACCTATCAGTGTTCAAAAAGTGTTTGAATAATGCTCAGAGATATAAGGCTTAGCTTTTTGGATGCCCTGTACAGAACCAGCATTTGTGGGCTTGATGATCCTCGTGGGTCTCTTCCAAGTCAGCCTATTCTGTGATTCTATAGCCCCAAATATCTATTATTGGGGCTATATTGTTAGTGAAAACAAAAAGCAATGCCATTTTAGCTTAAGAAATATGATTTTCTCATGTAATCCGAAATCTCTGCCTTCCTCACACTTACATATCTCACGTCCCTTTGTACTACTGGTTTATTTTAAAGTGCCATTTTTTAATTTAAATTTTAAAAGGGTTTTTAAAAACTTTGTCTTGTTCTCTCATATTAGTTGACTCAACTCCATGAAAAAATTGTCACCAACATGTTTTCTATAGGAAAATGCTTTCTTCTAAGACCTTTTCAGCATGGAAGACTCATATGCTTTTTAGAAGGGCAGGAAATGGCTAAGATAAATATATTAAACAAAAAAACCCAAATCCCAATGAATAGTAGGAGTGAAAGTTAGACCTTTTTTCATTTATTTCAAAAAGCAGGTGCTTGGAATAAAAATGTCTGATGTGGAGGAAGAAGTGGTTGTTTTGAAACAGTATCAAGACATAGAAGCATAGCCATACAATGTGTTCTGGTTGGTAGTAATACTCAACAAAGATCCTCCTGCTAATCACTGCTAAAACTTTTCTGCATTTACATTATGAAGTTAGTAACTTGTGTTATGAGTCTCCCAGCTTAACTATAAGTTGTTTCAGACATATGAGTAGTGCAGAAGGAGAAGTGAATGTTCCAGGGAGGCCTGAGCAGGTCAACATGGAGCTAAGACACCCTAATCACTTTCTTTGATTTCCAGAGCCTCATACACAAGAGAAGAGTTTCACACTATGAAATGTGAAACATCTAAGCTATGTTTGCAGTGAGTGAAACACCTGTGCTGTGCTTTCAGAAGGACTCTCCGGGGGGAGAGGATGTAAGGCAGAAATCTGTCACTTAGTTCCTATGGCGAGGAGGAGGGGTGGCAGGGTGGGATAAACCTGGATCACTAAATGGACAGTAGAGACCACCAAGGAGGTTGTAGAGCTGCAGGCATTTGATGCTGGCTGTACCCTGCAGTGCTGATTGCCACAGCAAGCTCCTTGTTCTGGCTGAACATGAGGAAATTTAAAAGCCTGGTTTTCTGGCACCAGTAAGTGCCTTGGTGTTTTCAGAAGAGAAGATATCCCTCTTATCTGCAAAGGTAAAAGCAGAAATGACAGCCAGATGCAGGCCAAGGTGTAAGGGTTGCTGCAAGACATCCTGTGCCTCTGTCACTGGGTAGTTCTTTCACAAGCTGGCACTCTCCACAAAATGCAGAATGTCCTACTCACCACATACTTTCCCTACTTAGGGATTATTAAGAGTTCTTCAAAATCAAAGCACTTTGAGATGAGATTTGAGTAAGGAGATGGCAGTGCATTGCTGTGGAGAATGGAGGGACTGATTTCAATTCAAGAACTGGTTAAAGAAAGTGTAAAGAGGAGCTGAATGGAGGAGAGGACCTATTTTGGAGCACATACTGTGCATTTCCTAGCATTATGCACTGAAAAACTCTTTCACATGAGATACCATTCTCCCTGATGTCTACTTTCATATTCCATGGTGTTATGTAGATGTTCTAAACTAGAACACCAGAGTTGACACCAAACTCCTGAAAAAATAGACACACAATCAGTTCTAGCAGCCCTGGTTAGGCCAACTAAAATCAGAAACAGAACTCTCCATGAGGAGGCAGCAACACACATGCATATATGTATTTAATGTCAATATCCACACACTAGATTTGAAACCCAAACATAAAACTGTATATTCCTTGAATATGTATCATAAATGTAGTATGTTGCTATTTAAAAATTAAAAACTATGGCAGCAAATGCACAAGTAAAGGTGGTATGGAGCTTTTATTGTTACATTCATGCACTGAGGGAGTAAGGTATGTAATGAATGTTCTTTGGATGATGCTTATCACTGTTTACAGTAATAACAAACTATCATTTAAATGCTAATAATTGCAGTGAAGATTTTCTTGAAGGAACAGAATGTCCCAAGGGACATTCAGAGATTAAGTTAGATCTGAACTGACAACAAATTACTATTGTCTCTTTGAAAAGAATCACCAAAACATTTAAGGATGAATTTGCTGGTTTCAATAAACAATTTATAGGTGATTTCATTAGATAATGAGAACTGATTATATACTAAATTATCTGACTGTCCTAAAAAAGGTGAAATGGTGACAAGTACTAACAATACAATACATTGGCAGCATCCATTTCCAGTCTAAAACCAGATTCAGGATGCTTACTGCTTAGGAAACACTGTATTGCATTACATTATGAAGCCTGATCTTGATTTTACAGGCTAGATATATTAGAAAAAGATTTTTGTGATTTCAAATGCTTTGGATTAGTTTTTTTTACTACACGTTCCTAATTCACTGATCATTTATAACTGCTCTAAAATCCCCAACAATGCTTTGAATTATCATCTTCTACCTGCTTCACTAAATCACCTGGCTTAAAGCTGAATCTGAGATGGCTCCTTCCCAAGGTCCAATTCAAGGCACTGACTCTGTATCAGGGAAGCCACAAATTCAGGCATCTGCTAACACTTTCAGCATCAGCTTCATCCAAGAACACAAACCCACTTGAAACTGGTCAGACTAAGGATGGCTGGACACATTGTGAGAAGGACTTTATCTCTTTGCCTTAGCCTGCCTCAGGCTGGTTCTGTTTGCTGTCCCTTGAGTAACCAGTCATTCTCTCCTGCTCCTTGCCCAGACACCTACAATATTATAAACTTGATTTTGCCTCATCTCCTCTCAGTTTTTTTGGGTTTTAGGGACACTCACCCTTTCTTTACCATGTACAAGCTGTTCCATACTCTACTACTATCCTTCCTTTCATAGAAACATATCTTGAATCAGCTAAGTTTTCACCAAACCCACTAATTCTTGAATATATACAATTAGGTTAATAACAGAAAGTCACAGAGTGTTCTGCATGGCAACAGCATTATACTGCACTATGCTGTACTTCAGTAACTTTTAGTTGATTTTATTTCCCCACCTACTTCTCCAATTAACAGTACTGGCTGGGTATAAAATCTTCTAAGATACATAATAATTAATTTTTTCCTGTGTTAAGACAGGCACACATCTCTATCCTTCACCAATGGATATAATATTAATAAGGAGCAATGTAACAACTTCTCAGGTCTACAGCTATGCTAAAATGTAGACCTGCTCTTGCCCACAGAAGCTGTTATAAGAGAAAGGAAAATCCTAGGAACCTCCCTCCCTATGGAATATTCTGACCTGTATGCAGTAATTCTAATTCTAAAATCTAAGCCTTCAGTAGAGAAAATATAAATTCTTTGTTGAATAAATGACTGTGGGAGGTTTCTGTGATATTGGAGCTGAATAGTAGATAAAACACAGAGAATGAGATAGTAAAACAAAAAAAAAAATAGTAATAAAGCTTAAAGAAAATATAAATAATTATCTGAATAGAAAAGAAGAAAGGAACTGGAAAACTAGAAAGCTCCTAGTTTTTAAATTTTTGGATTTTCTAAGCAGTTTTTCCTCCAAGACTCAGACAATTAAAAGTTTTTTAAAGCTCTTTGGAAAATAGGTAGTGCAGAGCATCTGTGCTGAGCAAGGCAAGAGAATTCCTATGCATAAATCTAGAAATAAGGATATATGGACAGCAACATCTGCCCATTATCTGGAATAGGATAAGACTTAAAACAAAAACCAGCAAAAGCAGCAGGAGCTGTTAGCTATAAAAGCGATACAATCCTGATTTTTTCCTGACTAAGGGAAAGACATCATTTAACTTCATTGGGTCTAGGATCTGGCACTAAGTCCTATTATACAGGCCAGATGTAAGGAATTTATTCCCCTTAGGAGAAAGCAGGAGAAGCAGATGGCTGTTTCTAGCAAACACATTGCAAGCCATAGGAAGAGCCTGTCTGTATTTCCTGTGAGAACTAAAATTTCACTAGAAGTAAGAACATCCTTAAAACCAATGCATTCCTTTAATGTCTCAGAAAACAATAACCTACTTATTATCTCATCATGCCTAAAGGTATTAAACATCGTAGGCTGGATTTGTTCCTTTGTTTCTCAATTCTTCCTGTACTTTGGATGGTGGATGGTCTCAACTTTTGTACTGCTGTACCCTAATTTATTTTTAATATCTCAGTGTTATAGTGCTCATCCTGCAGGGCACATTTAGCTTTAAGTGGGTAAGTCCCATTTAATTCAATGGCCAATTGTGTGCTCAGATAACTTGCTGAATCTAAGCCATTTACATCCACCAATAAAAAGTAACAAAGAGTTACCCTTCCCTCATTTGGGGCCTGAATGTTCATATGTAACTCAGCAAAAAGGATGACATTTGGAAATACGGTGCTTGTGCTGCTACATTACCCTTTTCACCTTTGGCTAAACAAAGGTTGGAAAATCCATATCTAACAAAATAATGTGCCTTGAATCTTGAAGTCATTTTTGTTTTCCTCCTTGTTGCACTAACAGTTTGTGAATATTGTTTGCATTAAGGCAGCACTTTAGAGTGTTCATCAGTACCAGAATTGTATTGGAAAAAACTTCGTCCTTTCTGTATTTGCTGTACAAACCCACTTCAGTGGCAGTGCAGAGGATGTGTGCTGACAGCAGAGTGGGGCTGAGAGCAGCCCCTTGTGATGCAGGGGTTCCTGGGGTAACCCCCAGGCCTGTGCATTCGAGTGCAGCCTCTGGACTGGACTGCAAGAAGGATCTTGACACTTTCAGGGAACATATATTTTATCCAAGGTGTACTGCTCCTTAAATAATAGCAAAAGGGATACTGGGAATTGCCAGCCCTGGAAATCATGAACTATTATAAAAAAAGTCCAAGGAATGTATTGCTTTTTGAAATTGTGCTGCGATATCCTCTTGAAGCTGGCTAAAGTGAGATCTAATTTAAGGCATGTCACTGCATCCTTGCTTTACATTGTTCTCTGTAGGTGTTACAGCAAGAGTTACAAAAGATAACAAGTTGCCATCATATTTTTCTTATGACTAACAATATGGCTTAAAGAAAAAGGAAGGAAACCTTAACTCTGATATTCTTTTTCCCTGGGGCTTATAAAAAACAACCAACCCTGTAAATGTTATTTTCACTGCCTTGAGTTTTACATCCTTTATATCTAAACCAAAAGGAAAATGTTTTATTGTGCAGATAGGATTTCAGTGGCAGCATTAGGAAATTCTCCTGTTTCAAGTTATGCCAGGGGAGGTTTAGATTGGATATTAAGAAAAATTTCTTCACTGAAGGGGTTGTCAAGCACTGGAGCAGGCTGCTCAGGGAAGTGGCTGAGTCATCATCCCTGGAGATATCTAAAAGAAGTGTAGATGTGGTGCTTAGGGACATGGTTTAGTGGTGGACTTGGCAGTGCTGGGTTAGCAGCTGGACTCAATGATCTTAAGGGTCTTTTCCAATCTAAACAATTCTATGATTCTACATATGGATCTACAGCAGAAAAGACAGCTCAAGATCCATCTGCTGTGCCTGGGATTATTTAGACATAGCTCTATGTGTCCCTCCTTTCCTGCAGGATCTGATGCAAAGGACCAAATGGGTTTGGTAACCCTCAGGCAGCGGATATCAGACCAGAATTAGTTAAACCTTAAGTGGATAAAGATGCTTCATTATCTTATCATGGTTAGGTCGCAGTATAGTATCAGTCTGTAAAACCAACTATGTTATGCTGAAGTCCATTCATTTAGCCTAATTTCAGAATCTTAATTTTCCCACAGTGCTATCAAATTTTCTCGACTGGTTGTCATCTTGAGAAAGGCTTTACTCCAACCATGGGACCAAATGATATTACTTTCTCACTTATTCAATCACATATGCTAATGGAGTCAGCAAGAAACTTACCTGTGTCAGTAAGAAATATTTGCAGAGTCGGGCTCCTCAGCATAACAAAACTCATGAAATCACCTCATCAAAGAGCCATGGGCTGCTGCCAATGAAGTGAATGGGAGGCTTGATGCTAGCATTAAACAAGAATGTACATTATGCTTCTGAGAAGTCTAGGACAGTGCACAACACAAGGCCAAAGGTTACCACTTGTTCCATTCTTCATAAACAGTTCAGAGAGGACTCAGGACTCAAACACTATTTTGCTGTGTTCTGAGGTAAGGTTATTTCAAGGCTTCTTTCTGTATTTCATTTTCTTTTACCTTTCTGAAAAACAACACATTTCCAGATGAATTCCCCATGCTTGGTCTCAGACCTAGAATGATTGGCTTTTTCAGTGAAATAGACTAAAATCTCATCACCTATTTTGATTTATAGGAGAGTAAAATAGTTCCCAATTGCTTAAATAGTGATTTTTGTTTTTTTCTGTAAAAGATTACTTAGATACAACTGAAATTGTAAAGTAATCCCTTCTATATGACTGCTGTGGACTGAGAAATCTCCTAGCTACTGAAGGGTGGTGCAGGACAAGGAAAGGATAAAGTTATATGAGTCTGTAGTTGTAATATTGGGTGGTGCAGGACAAGGAAAGGATAAAGTTATATGAGTCTGTAGTTGTAATATTGAGTTTATGATCAATAGAAAATTTCATTTATTTTACACCTAGATTTTTAGGATTGCAAACTATTGAAACCATGTAAGAATGTGTAGCATTGGCATTAGGTTTCTGTTATGGACTGGCTTAAACCTCATTGAAACCAGTGTATTTATTTAGGATAAGAGGGAAGTTAGATACATTTTTCTTTTCAAAGGTGGATGCAAGTCTGCAGGGAAAAAGGAAAACTGACATTAAGGAGAGCATTTCAGAGTATTATTTCATGTGAAGGAAAGTGTGAGAAGTGCTAAAAATATAAAGTTAGTGAGAAAGAGGAGACTAAGAAGAAAGCCTACCCAGACTTTAATGACACCAGTCTAAAGCAGAAAATGTAAGCTACGTTGCTGACTAAGGGAGTTGACTTTGTGGTCTGGAAAAATGTCTTTGGGATTTTTGGATCAATCCCATTTTAAAGACATGCATTTGTGAACTTAAAAGAAAAACAGAAAAAGAGACAGTCAACCCCAAATAACAGAAAAATCCATTATGAAGACAACTAGCTGAACTCCCAGTTTCTTCTCCAGCTGGAATAATTCAGCAGAAGGTCAGGAACAGTAGTGTTCAAGTTGGACACAACTTTGATCATGAAGCTCTAGAAGGACAATGAAGACTTTGTCTAGAAAGACAACATCTAAACAGAATTACATTTCTATTGCTGTGTCGTGATCACAATTTAAAAGGTTACAAATGCAGGAAATTAAAATGTAGATGTTTCACAATAGTCATGACTCCATCAATCTAAACAGAAATATTAGGATTCATATTGTTAAATGTCCATGTTATGCACAAATGCTGACCTCTGACATCTCTGCTGCGAGGGAAGTAATTAAAGTGGAACTTGTCTTTAGTAAGTGAGCATCCTATCATCTCTAGAATAGTTAAAATTTAACATTTCTACACTCCCATTTTTGTATAATATTTATCTAGGAATGGATTTCAATACATTTCACAGAAAGCAACTTGTTTTTATTACCTTATAGCTCTAAAGAGAAAGAAACATGAATACAACCTTGATTAGGAGTATTGCAAATAGCCAATTATTTTTTATTACTTTCACTCACTGTAGTCAAGCTAAATTAATGTTCCGAGATAAGAGACTTGACTAGACAAGGAGGGAGGGAGAGAATGGTGTGAACGACCTTCAAGGTGAGGCAGATTGTACTGTGAGGAGTAGGATAAGGTAGAGCAGTGACTGAACTGGGAGGGGGGAGGGAAAAAAGGAGTGAAAAAGAAAATACTCAGAGAATCAGAGCAACAGGCAAAAGAGAAGAACTCAGCAGCAGCTTTTTAAAAGGATTAGAGGTCAAAGTTCACTTATTGTCATAAGAAAATGTAATCTGCTAGGAAGAGAGGATGATTGGAGCCAGTATTTTGTCCTGTAATTGCTCTGAGTATCAGGGACAGAAGCATAGATTACCATTGAAGAAAGTCATCCACAGAATAGCTTCCCAAGATGCTCATGCAGACAAAACCCTCCTTTTACATTCCTAAAAATTACAGGAAAGGGAATACAAACAAAAATGGTACAGGTATTTCCCTGTTACCAGCTGTGATAGAAATCACAGAACTAAGTACATTCAATGTTTCATGGATATTGATGGAGGAATTTTGATACAAGGAAGAACATTTGGATTTTTCCAAAGCAGGATTTTTCTTTCATTATAGTAGAATCCAAGAAGCTCCGCAATCACAAGTCAAGAACTGAGCTGTACTGTGCAATAAAGGGTCATGTACATAGGGTGCCCTTCACCCTCCTTAACCAATAACTTCTGGCACTTTTACCTCCCCTTGATCAAGAGATGGAGAAGCTCTTGCTTATGACACCCAGACATTAAATTCTCACATCCAGGAAATATACACTTACTTCCTCTTCTCAGCACGAAAATTCTTGTTCAATATAAGACGCTTTACTTCTCTTTCATATATATCTAAATGTCACATCATGGTCATCTACATATAGAGAGACAGAATGTACATATATATGTTTGCAAACATCTTCCAAGCAGCAAACTATCTTGCTAGATGATTCATTTTATTTGTATTATCTCCTATTTTTTCTAGTTATGCAGCTTTACTGAATTATTATCAGCAATTTTTAGAGTCTACAAGATTAAGGCATGGGCTTTGGTCAGAAGGGTATAAGCCTTCATGACTTTATGATAGCTCTTGACATTTTTATTAGATTGAGGTTGGGTCTTAAGGTTAAAATCACATAAGAATATTGACTTGATTTCATTTTAAAGCAAAATTTGTTGCAACTTTTTAAGGTGATGAGAAAAGCTTAAACCTATGAAATCAGTAGGGTTTAAAAGTTCTAAAATGAGAAGGCCAAGTAAATCCCTGCAATGTCCCCGCTACTTACTGCTCCTAAAATGTGGTCAGCATATGGAAGAGTGCATACAAGTGTGCATATTTTAACTTAGCACCATTTCTGAGCTTGGTTTGTGTTGACAAATCCTTGTGAGGGACAATGCTAACACTGAACCCTGCAACAAAAGTTGAATAGTTCAAATTTTATGTAGAAATGTGGAAAAGATATCTCAAAGAAGAAAGTGGCATCTATTATGTCATGTAGGGTTTTGCTTGTTCTTGTCAGTTTTGCTAAAGAACATGAAAGTGGAAAAATTTTGTCTTATGATCACTGCAAAACATTTTGTGCAATTTTTCCTTTGTTGGCTTTATAAAGAGACTGAAAGTGCATCCACTGAATATAATGCTTCAGATATAGATCTGCTGCTCTCTTGTCATATCTTAGTGATTTTGAACAAGCTCTTCTTTCAGATGTAGATCAGAGAAATAAGTAGGTGGTTGAAGAGGAAAAAGGAAAAGCAAGACATCCTTTTAAGTTTTTGTGGTAAGGACTCAGCACTGATGAAAGATCTCTACTGTTTAGATCATGCAACTTCCTGGTGTTTGAACTTTTTGAGTTCTGAGAATCCTCTACTTGCTATATCAGGGAGCATTTTCCTCCCACTGACCCTTCCATGCTGGGATTCAAACGTGGATTACATCTTTCTTATTAAGACAAGAATGTACCTTGACTCTCTGAATAGCTGATTTACTGTATGATTTGCATACAGAATTTTTTTCAAAGAAGAACAGCCATATTGCACTGAATGGAGAAGCCAAATTTGAAGAAAGAATCTGGTGTTTAAAAATAATTTATAAAGAATTGATAAATAATTAATTAATTGTTTTATTTATTCTATGATATTTTTAAAAATAAGTCTTAGTTACCTTTTATATTATTATGCTTTAATGTCACTATACTTCTAATTTCTCCAAAGGAAAACCCCAAATTATCCCACAGAAAATGTCTCAAAATATTTCCTTCTAGGTCTCCTAGAACATCTCCTTCTAGAAGAAAATCAGTTTCTCCTGAAGAACTTTTTCTCATTTTATCCTTGCAAGACTACCAGATTAATTCTGAAAGCTCCCTTTAGCGTCCAAAAAAATCTGTAAGTTGATTTCAGTTTTAGAAGTCATTGAAGTTAACCCACTGCTAGTATCTATTCTATTCTATTCTATTCT
>WBNO01031600.1:0-91280 GCA_013400575.1 Peucedramus taeniatus | reverse complement strand
AAGCTTCATTTTAAACTCAGTTTCCTCTTCTACTTCTCCTGTGAAATATCAACGTTTTCTGTCCAACCCCTCTGCATCTAATAAATTCATCTCAATAAACTCTGGTTTTATTGACAATAGGATTGTTTTGGTTGCATTTAAACCTACTTAAATCAATTGCAACTGAACTGAAATGTATTATTTTGGAAACAGACTGCTCCATGGGTTACCATCTGCTTATGCAATCGATACCAGCTCTGTTGCAAGAGTGTCATGCAAACACTGTCTGGTTCTAACCCTGCCTAACATAGGTTACCAGCTGGTGTGAGGGCTTGATTAAACTCTTGACTCTTCTGCTTCCACTTTCTTATCTCTGGAATGGGGACAACAGCATTTTCCAAAGCCCTTCTAAAGGGGAGTTGGCTACATTAGTCACCATGTATGTATTCAGATAGGAAGGAAGCCTAATCTGGTATTACAGATTATTCCAGTGTTTTAATTTCAGCTGATGCAACATAAAAGTTGTCGAAATACCTTTTTTTTTCTTTTCCCCATCCAAGGCAAAGTGTGTTATAAGCATATTGGAAGAGAAGTCCACAAAATTAAGCTATACGAATGAAAGCTATGACATAGTCTGATAGGTTTTATTTCTGAATGAGAATGTTGGTGAGTCAATGAGAAGTAGGAACACTCAGCATCTGCAGAACATCTGCAATTCTCATGTAGCAATAACCTTTAGCTAATTTGTCTTCAAAACATGTCTATGTGGAACTTGGGAAAGTGAAAAGGAAACATTTCTATTACTGCATTAATCAAAAGAGCAAGGGAATGCGGGTAAAGCACTGAATATGCTTTTTATCAAAATAGTTTATTAACTAGTTCATAAAACTGGAATCTAGTCCTGAAATTAATAGGGGAAAAATACATATAAACTGCTAAAATCTGTAGTCATGATCTGTCAAAAAAGCCAGATGCCTCTTCAGAACAGTTGGTATTTGCATCCATTGCACAGAAATCAGAAGGGGAAATAAAATTAAGCAACATTAGTTTGCTGAACCATAGGATCTGCAAGTATCACAAATAGGGAAGCTTCAGTATTCAATTCTGCAATGACAAAATAGTTCCAGTTAACTTATTTGCTGAATTAAGAGTTTCACTTATTATTTAACTCTGCAGAAAGTCACAAAAAGGAAATAACCTTGTTGATCTCTTTCCATTAATATCCCTCACATTGTTTGTCCTATGAATTATGACTTATGGGAAAATTAACTGTCCATGCTATACATCATACACAAGCAAGTCTTAAACAGTGTATGCTGTAAAAATATTGCCATGCCTCCACGAGGTTAATTTGCCTACAGATTAGACCTTTTTCCCAAAGGAAACTGTAACACTTATTTGAACTGCATAATAGAAGTAGAACTCCAGTTGTTGAAATTGTTTTTTTATGGACTCTTACCACCTAAATCTCAATGACTTCATGTTTCACTCTAAAATTGAAACTACTTCAAAACTTTGAGGATTATTGCAGAATTAATTAATTCTCTCATCACAGTAGTTTATCCCTAGTCTTCTATTTTACACATCTGGGCCCGGAGATCTGTAATCAAGAATGCTGTTAGTCATTATGTCAAAGAGAAATTAGCAACAGGACAGCAGTGGTTGGTAGTGAGGGAAAGCTTTATTCATTCAACTGTAATGGTTGAATTTGCCAAAACCCCTCAAAATTCACCATGTAGCATCTTAAAACTGCTTGGTTTCTGATCAGTGGTGTTACATTCAGTTTCTCTTCAGGGCTTGATTGCATGGTATAGAAAAAGCAATAAATATTTCCAAAGACCTGACTACTCTGTTTTTCTGTCAATTCATGTGAGCAATGCTGGCTTGGCCTCAATTTGCCTTAGTGAGGAAGTGTGCTTAGGTCTAACCCTGTTTGGGCTGAACATTCTTCTGTGATTTTATTCTTGAATTTAATTGCATGAAAAATGAAGCCTGAGATTTAGGACATTCCTTTCAGTAGAGGTGGTGTGGAAAAGCAATGGGAAGTTTCCATGAGGATGGAGAAAGGCAAAACATAGAACTCGTTGTAGACCATGAAATCAATAAGCATTATCCAAATCATGTCTGGGCAGACTATATCAGGTTTCCACAAATACTCATGTACACCATGTGAGGACTTTTTAGAGAACACATATGTGTGTTTTGACTGAAAATGTATTATACGGTCTATTTTTAAAACACTGTTTTCTAAAATAGATGCATATGATGGAAAGCTGCAAAGACAATTGTAGCTCTTGCATTGCTTCTTACAAAGCAAAAGAACAAAATTATGGAATGCTTTGTGTTGGAAGGAGCCTTAAAGATAACCCAGTTCCAACCCCATTGCCATGGGCAAGGACATCTTTCACTAGACCATGTTGCTCAGATTCATGTTCTGTTTCCATTGTCAGATGGAATATTTTCATGCTAAATTTGCTTAATCCGAAGAGGACAGCTCTTGTGTTATGTCTGTAGCTGTAGACGTAATAGCCATCTGTAAACCTTCAGTAGAATAGCACTTGGTACAAATAAGGAGTACAAATTATCATTACAAAATCAGTAATCTTGATTTGTACTTCTTCTCAATGTGGCCTTAAGATAAGGCTTCACAAACTCAGTAGGGAAATGCTGAGTGCTGGTTCCACTTTGTAGAACCACTAGAATATTCAGTAAAGGAAATTATATTTATTCTGTATGGCTCAAACCTTATTTAAAGACCTTCTTGTTAGAAGACTGTCACGAGAAAAAATAAATCAAGCTTGTGCTTCAGAAGTATTAGTCTTATTATTATCAGTAGAGTTGTTTCTTTCCAAGTAATTTGTTTTGCTCTTCACTATTTATCTCTTGGGCACTTGGCATTGTTGTCCATCCTTGAGGAAGAGCTCCTGCATGCCTTTAAATGGAGCCACAGAAAATGATAAAAGAGTAAATATTTTCTCCCAACATCTCTCTGAAGAACTCCTCTCTTACTAAGGGGATTTTACTAGAGGACAAAAATAGGCTCCACAGTGCACTATAGTAGTAATAAGGATTCCAGATCCAAAATCTAACCTCTAACACGACATTGTAGAAATATTTACATTAGCTAAACTAATCACTGTTAACCTGGATCTTAGTTTAGGCAGGGAAGTTCTTATACACTACCGTGTTGGATGCTTTGATTGCCTGGTTGAGAGCCTGTTTTAATTTGCAGCTTAGTTTCATTCATGCTTATTTTTTTGTTGTTTATTCCTATACCAAACTGGCTTTTTGTTTAAATGGCTTTTGTTTGCGGTCTTGCATTATAGTTTCTGATACAGTAAAAAGAAAGCAACGGTATCTACTTTCACCCTTTATTTTTGCAGTACAACTTGCTTATCTTCTCTAAATAAAATTGATGACAAAACCTATGTTATTCTCAAGGGCAGTGAGGTCCAGTTTCAAGATACGGAAGTTTTGGAACTCTCTTCTTACTGCAGGCTAATTCAAGGAGAATTTAAGTTTACAGCATAGACTGAAGTCGGAAATTAAAAAAACTAGATGCATTTTAAACTGTATTTTGCTAGTCTGTTCTCTCTATAGTTGAACTAAGGCAAATGATTTTTCTGTGGTTCTCTTCTACAGGCAGGCACTTTCTGTTATTAAATCGAGATCCTTTCCTGTAACTACTGTTTTTCTATTAATTTTAAGATACTGCAGAAGTTGGGAAGCTAGGAGAGTTAAGTTTGATCTCCACCCATTTGTTTGTCCCACAGGAGATAATTCTCTCATCATTTCAATGGGGATTGTTTACCAGAATATTTTCCACTAACTTTAAAACTCTCAGTCTTTGTTCTCCGTGCCAAGTGACACACAAAAAAAATGTGCACTTGCATCTTGGGAAGCATCATATCCTCAGGAAAACTCTCTTGATTAGATTTATTACTCAGCTGTAACTTTCCCTGCAAAACTCAAGTATATCAATACAATTTGTATTTGCATACAATTTGATGTTTGTATCCACCTTGGAGGGTAGGAAAAGGTGGTGGTGCTAGTTACCAGCACTGATTGAGCAGCTAATCTTGCAGAACACAACACAATACTAAGACTGTTTCTCCAAGTAGAAGCAACCCTATGGACTTTTTGTAGATAGAGTAAATTTCATTGCAGTGATCAGCATTTACACCAGTGATCAGCATTTACATATGATTAATTCATATGAATTACTGAAATGGCCAGCACATGAATGTCTGGTTTTAATTGGGGGGTAGGAGGTGGTGGGTGGAGTGTGTGTAGAGGAAAGTAGGAAAAAAAAGTATTCAATACAGCAAATGCTGGATCTATAGAGTGCCATAAATTTTTTATCATCAAGTCTTATGTATTCTGTTTCATGCTGCTCATGCTTTGTCTAATTTTGATCATCTATTCAAGCAGGGAATAGCTGGCAGAATTATTACCTTTTCTGTTTCTAAACAATGATGTGGAATTAATGTAACTGTAAACTCTCAACTTGTTTCCACCGGACTGTGCCCTGAAGTTTCCAGACTCATAAATATTATATTTAAGCCACAATTAGAGTTTCTTGTGTCTTTCAGATTTAGGCATGTAAAGAGATGGTTCTTTACATCTCCTCTACATTCGTGATTTATTGCATGGCCTTCAGATAACAAGCTAAAATCAGAATAGAGCATATATCTTCTAAATATGTATGTAAAAACTTCCCCCCCCCTTCTTGTCTCTGACTAATGAGAGCTATTTCTGGATAATAAATTGAGATTATGCTTGAAGAGCATGATTTCTGTTTTCTAGTATGGGTTAATTAACAGATTGCCTTTCTAAAGGATCACTTCGTCTGATTAAATTTTAATTGAAAAACAAGAAAATAGATGAGCACTTAAAAGACTGAAGTAAGGAGTGTTTCTAACTGTGACAAATGTGCATTCTCTACCCTCATTCATTTTGCCAGCTAGGAAGCATAGAGAGTAAGAGGACACAGAGACGAAGAGAGGTGCTTATGCCTGTACTACTGTCTTTAATGAGACTGCCCTTTTCATGTTAAATCAGTTATTTCCTCTTTTCACTGGGTTGTCACTATCAGCAGTTATGGATTAATAAAGCTCAGTGCTTGGTCCCTGTTATAAATGTATTATTTTAGCATTGTTCCCACAGATGCTCTGCACTTCCAAAAACATAAAACCCAGGAGAAGAAGCCGTGAAATGCCCAGATTGAAATTTGTCACTCTGTTCCTTTTGAGACTCAGTCCACTGAAGAACTTTCTGCATTGTTTAATATGTGTGTAATTGGTACTGTGTTAAAATAATGGTGCCAAAGAGAAAGGGTGGAAAAGTGCTATCAACAGTGCCTGGGAGAAGGTGTGGGAAAACTCTTTTCCACTTGGCAGAACAGTTAGAAAGCAGGTCTATTCTGCAAAGTCAGGACAGATTCTTAAGCCACTAGCCTTAATAAAGGTAAAGAGATGTGACAGTATTATCTCTTTTATTTTTAATGGCATTGTATCTAAACAAATTCTTTTGAAAAACTTCACTCACATTTTTTGGAACGTCCTGGAGACTGTGTGCAGTAGTAAAATGTGGTGGGTTGACATTGGCTGGATGCCAGGCACTCAGCAAAGTCTCTCTATCACTCCCCTCCACAACTGGACAGGCGAGAGAAAATACAGTGAAAAGTTTGTGAGTTGAGATAAGGACAGGAAGAGATCACTCACCAGTTGCCATCACAGGCAAAACAGTTTCAACTTGGGGATATTAATTTAATTTATTACTAACAAAATCAGAGCAGGATGATGAAAAGTAAAATAAATCTTAAAAACACCTTCCCCTTACCCCACCCTCCTTCACAGGCTCTACCTCATCCCACTCAGTGGCTTAGGGAGACTGGGAATGGGGGGGTTGTGGTCAGCTCACCACATGTTGTTCCTGCCCCTGCTCAGGGGGAGGAGTTGTTTCCCTGCTCTGCCATGGAGTCCCTCCCACAGGAGACAGTTCTCCATGAACTTCTCCAGAACGAGTCTGTCTCATGGACAGCAGTTCTCTCTGAACTGCTGCAGTGTGGGTCACTCTTCCATGGGGTTCAGTCCTTCAGGCACAGCTTGCTCCAAAGTGGGTCCCCCATGAGGTCACAGGTCCTACCAGGAAACCTGCTCCAGATTGAGCTCTCTCCGTGAGTCTGCAGGTTCCTGCCAGGACCCTGCTCCACCATGGGCCTCCCACGGAGTCACAGCCTCCTCTCAGGCATTCACCTGCTCTGGTGTGGGTCTCTTCCACAGGCTGCAGGTGGATCTCTGCATCCGCAGGAACCTCTATGGGCTGAAGGGGCACAGCTGCTCCACCATGGACTGCACCATGGGTTGCAGGGGAATCTCAGCTCCAGAGCCTGGAGCATCTTCTGCTCCTCCTTCTGCACTGACCTTGGTGTCTTCAGAGCTGTTTCTCCCACATTCTCACTCCTCTCTGTTCCGGCTGCAGTTACATCTGAGCAATAACTTTTTTTTCCTTCTTAACTACATTATCATAGATGTGTTACCATCATTTCTGATAGGCCCAGCCTTGGCCAGTGGCACATCCATCTTGGAACTGGCTGGCATTGGCTTTGCTGGACACGGTGGAGGCTTCAAGCAGATGCTTCTCACAGAAGCCACCCCCAACTACCAAAGCGTGGCCACACAAACGCAATAGATTCACTAACCCATAGTAAGGATGCTGTTGTTTAAATACTCTTTACATTTACAGATGATTCTAGGATTGGGTGGTGTGAATTTTAAGAACAGCTGATGTGATAGAACTTCAGATGCAAATCAGAGTTCACTGGCTATCCAACAAACTCTTTTTCAGAGAGATTTTGGAGCTCATGTTGAGCAGTTCCAGTTTGCTTTGGGGTACGTCAGTGTTCTTCCTCAGTTCTGAGCTCGTAAATAAACCTTATAGAAGGTTCCTCAGAATTATACTAAATAGTGAATATTCTCGAGGGTAAAGGTATGTGTGTAGGATTAAGATGCCTGTGTTTTCTAATCCCTCTTCAAAATCAGTTACACCTTTTGATGGACGTACACAGGGCTTCTTTACAGCACAGTGACACAGTTATTTAGTCAAGAGTATTTTCTCTCCAGTAAAGACCATTTCCATGTTTCTCTGTGCTTGATAGTATCTTGTTTGGTAGTTTCTTGTCTTTGGTGTTCTTACTGGACAGCCTGTTCTGTGCTGGTTAATCAGTAAATTAAAAGGGATGTTGAGCTCTAATCCACAGTTTTCTTCATTGCAAGTAATTATACTTTCACCTGAATCTGGTTTCAAAGTCCAGTAAAGGACAAGGTATCCCACTCTGTGCTTTCTCCATCTAAATGGAGACAATAAAATATTGCAATAAAACTAGCAAGACTGCTTTAAAAAAAAAAAAAAAAAAAAGTGCCAGCCATGTTAAAGTCTCATAACAGGAGTTTTCCCACTTAAAAATAAATCAATAATGAATTGTGACAAAATGACTTATATAAGAAATCAAGAACAAGACATGTAAAGAAACCTTCTGGGTATTCTATGTTCTAAACTAATAGCCAAAAATTATGCCTAGTTTGCTGTCTGTTGCATCAGAGTGAAACTATGCAGAGTGAAAACCAGGCATGTATTTACATGCATTCTTTAGCTATCAGGCTTAGATGTAGGGACAGTTTTGTATGAAGTATGTATGTGCTGGAGGCTTAATTAGGTAAGAAAAATTCTGCTTAGGTGAAGGCAGAACTTCCTGACAGACCAAAGTAAAGTATAATGAAGGGAAAGCAATAGAGTGTCGTGGTTCTGTAATTCATTTATGCATTGAGAAGCACTGTTGCATGAACAGAACAAAACACTAAGAAGTTGGCTGGGTAAATGAAGAATCAACAAGATTAGCCAAACTTTTTCTGCAGAGCAAGTTCAATCTTGTTTTATAACCTTTTGGATAAAGTGTGTTATATACAATGCATTCAAACTCTGCATATACCTTTCTGTTTTGTATATTGTAAGATACTGGTGGATCATTTAAAGTCACTTGTAGCAAATTGAAATAACTTTATAATTGCCTTATTAAAAGCACAGAAAAAAAAGAAAACACTGACATGCTGAAGCAGTTAAAAGAAACCAACAAAACTTATTTGTGTTCTCTTTTCTCCAAAGACCGTGGAAAAGTGAGAAGATAACATTATATCTGCTGTATTGATAGAAGTGTGAAAATCTCATTCTGGATTAAATCTTGCTATTGTTGGAAAAAACTCCTTCCTTGAAGTATGTTAATCCATATACTGCCAGGATTTTTTTCCCCAACTGGGAATTTTCAAAACTTTGTCCTTTGATAAGAGAACTGTGATTTAAGACTAAACTGTTGATTGAAAAATGCAAAATATGTATGCAATTGCAATAGCACTTGCACTGCATTTATAAAATGATTGGCTATGACAGTAAGGGGAAAACTTTTCCCCTGCTATTTGTAGTTGATCTACATAGGAATGTGAACCTGGGGAATAACACTCGCTTTCCAGGGTCTGTTTTTATTTTTTTCTTCTATTTCAGTTCATAGATAAGAGGAAAGGAATCCTGTATAGTCCTAGTGATCTCCCTAGCTTTTTGCATAATCTTCATGTATTCTTTTGGTTATGTGTGTTATTTACATCTGTCAACATCAAGCATGAAGTTTGTGGAGTTTCTGTTCTTCTAGAAGTGAAAGTTAGTCTTATTCCCTCTATGACTACTTCTTATTTTTTGCTACAGTTTCAACTTCGACCTCGTGGTAGGTGGCTACTGTCCACAACCCCATTGTTGTGATAGAAACAAGCTGTTTCTGTCTTGGGTTTTGTTTGTTAAAACAGACTATACAAGTTCTAGGATTATCAAGAGTCTTGCAGAACCTAGTTTAACATAGGCCAGTTGAGTATTCACTTCTTTATGCTTAGCTGATCCGGAATCAGACTTGTTTAGTCAACTGATGTCCTCTTCACTTAAAGGTGGAATTTATTAATTCCCAACATCCTTCTATAATGCAGGTGCTGGTGACTCATATCCTGCACCTCTTGCCCCAACCTCATGCTTCCAGCTCAACTCTCTGCATAGGTCAGTAAAGGACAGTAAAACTTTCACAGGTTAGCAAGACACAAGGGTGTTGCCTGTCAGACTGAGACAATGTGGTTCATTTGTCTTATTTTTCTTTCTCAAAAAAGGTCGCAAACCATTCCCCACAGAAGAGAAGTAGGAAATACAGGACTCAGCTAAAAGACTTCTTTTTACATTTGGCATGGTTCTTGCCCTGACAAACATGAAATTCATACTGCAAACACAGATAGTGCTGAGAGGGAAATGGGAGGTCAGCTATCCTAAGTCCTGCTGGTTTGTGTAATCCTGCAGAGACTGTCAAGTAGCGAAGGCTTTTCCACTTGGCCCCATGTGCTGGCCCTGGTCATATTGCCAGTGTGATTCAGCTGGGAATGCTTGAGTCCGAGCGAGCAGTTAGGGTAAGTCTGTCAAAGCACTAGAGATGGGAGTGAAAAAGATGGCAGCAACCACAATTGTGTGCTTTTCTGGTGGCTTTGAGCTGCTCAGAAGGGGAGGATGGTTACTACCGTGCTTTCCTGAGAACTCCTGCCTTGAGCAGATTACATATTAAAAGTGCCAGGTGCCAAATGACAGAAACATACATGTCCAGATAGGGTGCTGCTATTTTGTATTCTAGGCTGTGTGGGTTTTTTGTATTCTAATCCTTAAAGAATCTTTTTCCTTTCCAAGAAGTGATGAGCTTCCATTTCTGTGCACTGACACGTGTATAGCAGCCGTTCTAAAGATGACATGGGAATAGCTGATCTTTCTGCTGCCTCGATGAAATCATTTCACCGTATGTGAATTCTCTTGGCTTTCTGCAGCTCTGCCACGTTGTGTCTCTGGCTACCAAAGTAAGCAGCGTGGCACAGCAAGATTTTCTTAGCAGTACTGCATCTGTCTTTGAGGTTGGGAAGAGAGGTGAAAGAATATATAGGTTAATATGAAGACTTTGAAGAACTCAAACAGGAATTTTAAATAAAGCATTACTTGTGTACACCTCTTATGACATGAAAAGCAATTGGGGAGAAAGAGTTTTTTATTCATTGGTAAAATCATTAGTTGCATAGTTGGCTTCACTTTCCCCTTCCTTACCCAAAACCCAAGCTGCCAGGGTATTCCAGAGAGGAAAATATTTTCTCTGGTGGACAGTATCTTCCATTCACTTGGGGCCCATCAGGGGTGCAGAGTGAAAGCAAATCACCTTCAATATCTACCTTGTTTGTTTGTTGTTTTCTCTTTCTCCAGTGACTCAGAACAACAAATCATGATGTTTAGTATTACATTAGATATATATGTGTTGTTTAACAACTAAATACAGAAACTTACTCAGTAGTTGAGCTATGACAGCTGTAAGCTAGGATTAATATATTCTAGTTTGACTGTGAATCTACAACTTGACCTAACTATAAAGTACTTAAAAAATTCAAACTGTACCTGTGAAATAGGTTCTGCTGCTTTTAATGTGCAAGCAGACATCAAAATGCAATATGCCAACAGGACAGGAAACTTCTGGCCATGGCCACTGTGCTGCCTGTCTACATAATTAGTCTGAGGACACTGTCCTGTCAATCTAGCTGTGACCACCCACAGGCATTTTTCCTTCAGAAGGGTTACTGGCTGAGAGGGTTTCTTTTCTCTTTATATACATGTCAATCCTGAGACAATATTATCCAGGTCAGCAGAACTTTGTAATGTATATCTGACCTGGGAGTCTTAACAAGTGACTCAGGTTTTTTATTATTGGAAAGATATCCATTAACAATTAAATATATTTTTATTGCATTTAAAAATATGATTATTATAAACAGCTGACTGCTCCTGTAACTTTATAGCTGGAGCCAGAAAACCTAAATCACTGTAAAACCCATATGGGACAAGTAAAAAGGGTGTGCAATTTGCATGGCATGAATTTTAACTGTTTATGTAGTTTTAAAGTCACTACAAATTCCTTTAGGCTTTTTGTTCATACAATTGCTTGTACCACTTCACCTATCTGTTTAGCCCTGCTGCTACTGGATTTGGTTAAAAACTGAAATGTGGTTAAAGATGAACAGCAGTATACTGTTCATCTGATAGTTTAAATTTCAAATTTATTACCCTGGACAATTTTATTGTGATTGGCTAAGTTGTCGGTATTATACGTACCTATGATTAGATAACTAGTGCACTTCTCTGGTTTCTTTAAATTGTATAAAATATTTAGATGTCAATGTGAAAAAAGATTGCTGTTAAAGCTTTTTTATTCCTTGTAGGGAAGTCCCTAAAGTACTTGGTAGATTCTAAATTCAGTGTTTTTTAGTGCGCTGAATCTTTACATCCTTGATAAAAGAACTTGAGAAAGAAGTGAAATTACTCCTATGTTCTTTTGGAGTCAGAAGTGAGGACGAAGCCTAGGAGTCCTGAAAGGATGCGTTAGTTCTTGCTTTATTGCATTCAGCTTTGTGAGCTGTGATTGTCCGTTACATTGTAATACTTTTGAGAGTAGAATGAAAGTCATTGGGCCTAATTTCAGGCTTAATAGTTCAATTACATCTCCTTTCTTGTGGAAAAACAGTATTTCAAAAGACAATTGTTCATAGTACTGGGAGAACCTTAAAGCTGCCATTAGACCTACATTTCAGATCCCGGGAGGATGCTTTGAATAATATGGGAGGCTTTAGCCTCTTCAAAAGAGACCTGGCTCTGAGCAATATCTGGCTGTTCTTCCTGTATGTAATAGGGTGCCTGTGTGGCAGGATCTGTTGCTCTAGTTTATATATAGTCGGCTTATTGTCTTCTGTCTTCAGTCTGGTGTATCTATCTGTCTGGCCACAAGTACTCCGGAAGTCCTTTTTTCTTCCTATTGGTTATCAGACCCAACTGTTCCTTACTAAAGTATATTAAGATTTTCTTGCACTCCTTAAATGTTAGAATAAAATCAGTAATGGTGTGTGACCAATATGGGCCAAGACTTCTTGCAGTTTTTATATTTGAGAACTTTCCAGCCCTACTCTTACTCTTATATGGGGGGGATTGAAGTGGCAGGTGCCTAAAACAGTCCTGCCTTTATCAGTATGAAATTTCTTGAGGTGAGACCTAAGGTAATATGTAAATTATGAGTTAGTTATTTTCAGCTTTTGCATTTGGGCATACTTGAAAAGGTGTTTTTAAATTACATCTTTCAAGATTCTAACACTTGCACCATCTACCCTCTTCTTCCTTGCCTCCTGTTTTACAATCCAAAGACTTTTTGGTGGAAGTTTTCTGTAGTTTAGGAAATCAAGCACAGCCAGCTTGGGGCATTCTGTATCTTAGCATACAAAACCAAAGGCATCTCCAACATTAGAGCCTAACAGATTTGCTAAGCAAAAAACCACAGCCATGTTTGCTGTTCAGTTGTATAGTGACCACTCACTTTTTTTTTTTGTTTTGTTTTGTTTTGTTTGTTTGTTTGTTTTGTTTTAAGCCAAAATCTTTACTTATTTCAATATGGGCAAAAGTTAAGCTTCTTGGAAAGCAGCTACATATTTCCCACAGCACCAAAGCTGTATAAGCATGCTTTGGGACTGTCTTTGTCCCTGCAGCTGGGATGCATATAGTGCACTCAGACTTATTGCAGGCAGAAAGTAACTTAGAAGACTGGACTGTAGATCATAGATACTTGTGTGCTAATAGCCAATAGATGTGTGCAAATAGGGACAGGAAGAGGGTGTTGGCTGTGTCTGGAGAATTATCTGTGGTTCACTGTACCAAGGGTTCATATAACTTGTAGAGCTGGCCATCTCCCCCTGAATGTTAGCTGCCTGCCATTCAGTCCAGCAGCTTCTTCCCCTCAGATCTGGGCCCTTTTTAGACCTCCAGACCTCAGATCCTGGCAGGTCTTGACATAATTGTATGTACTGGGAAACTGAGCTCATGTGGTCAGGCTAAGATAAGGTAAGGCTAAGGTGGATTAATGCAATGGCCCGTGACAATGGGAGCCGATAGTTCACTGGGTCTCTCGGAGATCACTTGCTCTGTGAGGAAACAACAATTAAAAAAAAACCAAGTCTGATTATGGAATGGAAAATGACTGGAAAACCGGTGCTTCGTGTAACGTTTTGGCAATGGAAGAAGTCAAGGCATCATTTCAAGAATAATAGATAACAGATTGTGTTTTTCAGGTGATTTGGATGTCCTTTGGGACTTCCAAGAAGTTCCTCTGCAGACCATGGCAGAAATGAGTGATTGTACTTTGATTGTTTTCTTCTCAGATGAGCTCTTGTGATCCTTTTTTTGGAAGAGGGTTTGTGTGTTTTACTTGCCTGCTCTCAACCTGCCTGTTTTAGGGCTGCTTCTCATTTGTACACCACTTTCTCATGATAAATGAATGCCTTGGTGAGAACTCTGTCCCTTTTCTATCCAGAGCCTGTAGTTATGGAAAGACACTGCATCCAGTTTTACACACACTTTGAGTTTACAATAAGAAGAAAAAAAAAATCTAGTTCTTTACCTTCATTCACTTTCAATGATTCTCCTTTTATCTTCTGGAACAGCCTGTGTGTTGAAAGTGCATTTTTAATTAAATTGTGTGCATCTTGTATACGTACAATACATTCACTTTGAGGGCATTTTTATTACAGTAGGAGGGTGGTGATATGTAATAAGTCTTAAGAATAATTAAAACCTGTGTTAACTTGTGTATGTTTTGAGTAGTGATTGAACTTTGTGTTGAGTCTCTGCTGGGTCCAAGATCAGATCTTAATCAAGTAGAAAGGAAGGAAGGGGTGTTGGGGGAAGGAAGAGTGGGTTGTTACATTTAAAAGTTCTTGCCAGTTTAAGATAAACATCACCTGTCATGTTTATTTCTAAAACATTTTTTTAAAAAGCATATTGCTTCCAGATTTTTAAATAATTAGCTGCAGATAGTTTCTATGTTAAACACTTATTGAGGGAGAAATGCAGACAGTGGGTAACATTATAAATCAACATTTGGAAATATCTTCACCTTTTCTGTCTATTGATGTAGCCTCAGAGTTTTCTTCAGTGTTTACACTGAAGGGAAAAAAGTAGAGTAACATGGTAAAGCTTTAACTGCATCATGATGTTACAGGGCAAACATTTAAATAATCAGAAATTTCCCAGAGAGAATATACCCAGACATATGTTTGGTTTTTTCCTTTTACTTTGAGGAGGTAGAAATGCATTCCAGAATCAGCAAGATGCATGGTTTTGTTCTGAAACTTGCACTTTCTGCACTAAATAATAATTAGTGCTTTGCATTCATCATGGCATATCGTGATTCCAGCGTGGGAGAAAAAAAGGGCCTGATTCAAGGACAATGATTGGAATCCTATTGCATTAAATGCTTTGAAAAAAAAGTACAGTTTTTCCGTTTGCTTTTAGATGGTTTGACTTTGGTAGAGACAGCAGGTGAATTAACATGAATCACAGGAGCTTTGCCAAGGCATCTATGACATTCATACCCAGGTCAAGCTGAGGCATGTAACAGTGTTTTGAAATGGATAGTAGTTCTGAAGATGTCTATAATAGTAAACCAAATTCAAGATCTGCACTGGAGGTTAAATGCTAGTTCAGTCTGCAGGAGTGTTATTTGCTCTCTGGAAGAGATCCATTTGGTTCAAACTTGTAAGTCAAGTAAAAGTTTATCTAATTAAAACTTCCTATTGAAATGTCAGAGCACCTGCATTAATTTTACTTATGTGGAGAGAGTTTTTAGTATTTCATAAAATTATTGTTAGTAAATATACTAGGTCAGCCTTCACAAAAAACTCAAGAGATTATTTTGAAAGTATGAGCTAAGGCAGAAAACCTGAGAGGGACAGACACATTTCTTTTCTTAGGCTGCCAGGATTTTACAAGATTGTTACTTTTTCCTTACAGATTGTCTCAGATGCTGCTGGACAGGGGGTTGCCATCACTGGGAACAATACTTTCAACAACTGGAATTGGCCTAATGCTGTGATCTTTGCTGCTACTGTCATCACTACAATCGGTAAATATTTACTATGTCAACCTTCCTAGCTGTAGTCTTCTGTGGGCTCTACTGTTTTTGTAGTCTCCCATTTCTGTGTCAAGGTAGCCACCAAATAAAGTCCCCATGGCTGGAGTTGCCTTAAGTATGTGTTCACATGCAAATTCATGGAGGGAAAAACCTAGGGTTTTGGCACCCTCTCTATGCGTGTACAGAAGAGAAAAGTGTGCCTTTTCAATAAGTAATGGATTAAAGGTGCTGTTGGGGTTGGCTGGTGTCCTTCTAGTTCCATTGATTTATGCACTTAAATTTCCAAACTAAAATTCCAAAACAAAAGCATAACAAAATATTCCATTAAACTAATACCTAAAGCAAGTGCATATGAGGTTTTTGGATTGCTGTCTTGTTACACACTCGCATCCTCTTGAGCTGCTACTAAATTATCAGTGTTCCTGGCTTGCAGAACTAACTGTGCTTTTTATCCACCTCTTGAAAAAAGGTGAAGCAGAACAACTGTTGCTTTTTAAATATCATACTGATTGGTCCTTGTAAGACCCTCTGCACTTGAAGACTTCTTTCTCCTGTGGTATATAGGTTTTCAGAACTCAACATCATTTGCCTTTTGCTTTTACAGAGAAACCTTTTTTACATGGTGTTGTTACACACCTACAACTAAAAAAAAAAAAGGGAATGCAAAATAAGCAGAGAGGACTGAATGTAGAAGTCTTACTGTTAAACCATATGCAGTACTGTGGTTTTCTTTATTATTTAAAATTCGCAATACCCAACTTATAACTTATGAAAAATGTTGAAGTCAGTAACACACATAAATAAGAAGACTCAGTCAGAAGTTCAGAAAATAGACTGCTGATTTTAGAGCCTGAATCTGTAATGCCCTGTTGGATGCTATGACCAGCAAATAACTAAATTCATTTGAAATCTCTTGCACTTACTTGCCTTGAACTTAACTCACAAGCTCTTACCCTGCGAAGGTACCACCAGGTCACAAGTTAAATGCGTATAGTGGATCTTTCACCTGGGAGCTAGCTTCAGGATGAATTTTGAGTTTCATTCCATAAAATGAAGTCAGTCAAGTTTTAACAGTGTTGCTTAGGATTGGGACATCATATTAGAAATTTTGAGATCAGCTTTATTTTCTATTTTTCCCATCTTGTCTGGAAAAAGATGCACAAAATCTAGGGAACATTTAAAGTGCAGTATTGGAATACGTGTTTGTTAGAGTAGAATTGGAACACATCCAGTTTCAGAAGATGAGCATCTGGAGTAAACTAAATCCCTTTTAGATGGTGAAGTAAGGAGTGCCCGACACAGTAGGAGCCCCCTCAGTGTTGTTTTGTGCACAGGTAGAATTGCTTTGAATTCTCTTCAGCCAGAACAGACAGAGGACATACTTATCTCTTTCAGGTTACGGAAATGTTTCCCCAAAGACACATGCTGGGCGTCTCTTCTGCATATTTTATGGGCTTTTTGGAGTCCCTCTCTGCTTGACGTGGATCAGTGCTCTGGGGAAATTCTTTGGAGGACGTGCCAAGAGGCTGGGCCAGTTTCTGACGAAAAGAGGAGTAAGCCTGGTAAGCCCTTACTTGTTTACCCTTGAACTGTGTAGTTTTGATGCATGAATTAAGCTTACATTTCTTAACTTGCCTGCTTACCTCGTAGTAAATGAACACTTGCACAGATTTTCCCAAATGATGTTGCATTGAAAGAACTAAGAGGGATGGGGTCTGATGTGTTAGTTCTGCAAGAAGTTTAGCAAATAAGATCTCATAAAAACCTTTGGTACTACTTCTTGTGTTAAAGACCTTTAGAAAAAATGTACATGAGGCTCCATTTCACAGATGTTTCATTCAAGCTCCTCAGGCACAGAAATGAAAATACACTGTCCTGCTTGGCTCCCATGTGCCTGCATGCTAGCACAAATATTTCCTGCTGTGCAGTGAACCTACTGCAAAACAATATTTTGCTCTGAGTTACTGGCTTTTGATTTTTTGTTTGTGGTATTTTGTTGGTTTTTTGGTGATGGTTTGTTTGGGTTTCTTCCCCTCCCTCCCTTGCCCACTGCAAGTGAATTCTCAGTTCTAACTCTGCACAGAACACAGAAATAGGAGGCAATGCAGGGTCAGAGTGCTTGGAGGGCACTGGGACTGCTTTAGGTCCTGGTTTCAGAATCAGATCAAGAAATTTCTTGGGTTTGTACCTGAGAAGAAAGTACAGAAAATAATAGTGAAATAATGTGCATGTGGAGGTCTGTACAGAGGTTGGCATGAGTGGCAAAGGGAAGGAAACAGAAATGGGAGAGAAACACCTTAAAATGCTTCTGATCTTCTGTATTCAAATGAGTAAAAGGAAAATTAGAGTTACTGATAGCTTTTTAGACTAGAGTGCTATATCCATATCCCATGCCAATTTATAAAATACTAGGAATTCCTTAAACTTTTCCAAGAGCGTGAAAGAAAACTATGAGCAAATAATCCTTTTTGCATAAACAGTTGTAAGAATAGGGAGTTCTGTCTAAAGGAAAAAAAAAGTGTGTTTACTTCAGTCACTTTTAGGGACTTTTAATTATGGTAACTAAATTGTTAGCACAAAACTGAAATATCTGGTACTGTCAGATGATTCTTTGTGCCATGGATGGGAAAAAAAAAAAATTGAGATCTTTTCCTGACTACTTCTTTTTTCTTCACAGAGGAAAGCCCAAATTACATGCACGGCTATATTCATTGTTTGGGGTGTCTTGGTCCATCTGGTTATTCCTCCCTTTGTCTTCATGATGACTGAAGGATGGAATTACATTGAAGGCCTCTATTTCTCATTCATCACTATCACCACCATAGGATTTGGAGATTTTGTTGCTGGTCAGTAATTATGTTTTATGTATTATTTCATTACTTGCATAGTGTGGCAATTCTACTTCCAAACTCTTAATTTGAAAAGATGTTTTCTAAGCTTTTTCAGCACATTTTGCAAGATAGAACATTCCATTAAGGCTGGGTACTGATCCAGTGGACTAGATCTGGCTCTTCAGTGTTGGTGTAGACACTTAAGGCCTTTATTGTGTAGACACTTCAGGCCTTTATTGGCCTGAAGTGTCTACACTTAAGTGTCTACACTACACTTAAGTGTAGACACTTAAGGCCTTTATTGGGTTAATTTTGTAGCCAAGTTCTAGAGCCCGTAAGTCCTTCTGGTACCCCAGGTCTGTATTTTGGGCAAGGAACTGCCCTGCCCACCGTGTTAGTTGTGCGCCTTTGAAAGGGATCCAGTATATAAAGCAGGATGCGTAGGCATTGGGCAATGCTTTCTACACCTGCCTAGAACTAGTCAATGGGGAATGCTGATCATATTCCTCTCTCCCTCCTAAACCTCTTCCTTCTCTAAAATCCACTGCTTCGTTCAGCACTTTGATCCTTGTAAGTGGGGCAGAAAGAAGACTTGTAATTTTCAAACAGGAAAATATTCACTTTTATATCTTACAAGGAGAGTATATATATGCTTCATTTTAATTTGTTAGTTTAGTGGTCAGAATACATGTAGCCAAGAAGTGGAAGATGTGGGATCAACTTTTTTCTTTCATTTCCCCACTCACTACCTATCTGACCAGTGTTCAAATAACAAGGCTGTTTTAGTGAGGAAGAGAGCAATTCTCAGGATCATAGCTTCAAAGGTTTATCAGCTGTGAGTCTTCTTTCAGTAATGTTTTTGTTTTTAATTTCCTGTAGGTGTAAATCCAGATGCAAACTATCATGCACTTTACAGATATTTTGTGGAGTTATGGATCTATCTGGGACTAGCTTGGCTCTCACTCTTTGTTAACTGGAAGGTCAGTATGTTTGTGGAAGTCCACAAAGCAATCAAGAAACGGAGGAAAAAAAGAAAAGAGTCATTTGACAACCACCCTCGGCCTAAAAAACCCCTTCAAATGGGTACCCCAAAGGATGTCAACATTTTCAGCTTTCTTTCAAAGAAGGAAGAGACCTACAACGACCTTATAAAGCAAATTGGGAAGAAGGCCCTGAAGACGAACAACGACAAAATGATTATAGTGGAAAATGCCAAACAAATGAATGCCAGTTTAGATGTTCAGGTGACTTACACAAAGACAGAGTCATTTGAGTATGATGAGGCTTCCCTGGACATTCAAAATGGTCACGTACTGAGACCCCTCTGTGACAAACATATTGGAGATAGCCCTCTAGAAGGAACCATGTTTGTGAACCAGCTGGACAGGATTAGTGAGGAAGAAGGTGAAGTGTGGGATTCCAGAGACTATCGGCCCTTAATATTTGAGAATGCCAATATAACATTTGTGAATGAAGATGATGATGAAGAGGGAGATATCTCAGATGATGAGGAAACATCAAAATCCTCTATGGATGATAATCTTGCAGAGGAATCTGAAACTGCAAAAAAGTTGGTAAAATTCCCATCCTCTGATGAATCTACCTTTACCAATAATGAGCTAGAACTTTCTGTGCCTTATGAACAACTGATGAATGAATATAATACAGTAAGCATTGTGAAGGCTGCCACGTGAAGCATGCTGGACAGTGGTTTTCTGAAAGTGGTCAGTGCATATTAAACACAGAGCAAGGAGAAAAGTATGTTTGCAGCTTCTCTTGTCTCTTTAAAAACAAAAGCAAATCCCAGACTAAGAAACTCCAATATCCTTTTCGCATCCTATGTTGGCTTCTGAGCCTGTCAGCTTTGCTTTTCTGAAAGACTTTTAAAATAACAGTTGAATTTGGAGTTCCACTCATTTAGATTTTGTGGTTCTTGAACAAAATAGAAAAGACTAGTTAATACACTGGATCTGCTCTGAGTTCGTGCATTTCATTGAGGAAATAGTTTGGGAGTGTAACTATACTGTTGCAAGACTGTTTTGGGCATCAAATATGTTTGGTTACTCCATTAGCCTTTCACTTCTGAAAACCTGGATTTGAATCCTGCTTTTATCACAAATGAAATCAAGGGGGTTGCTCATTGTTGGGTTGTTACTGCCAAAAATATGGCACTGTACTTAAAGAAAAACTTTGGATGCAATGCCAGGACACTCAGATCTGAGCTGAGCTGTCCTGGTAGACTGAGAAGTAAGCTTCTGAAACATCTCTGTAGAATAAGTCAGTGCTTGTCAAATTTTAGTGAATTCTGATTTAATAAATAAAATTAATTAAAATTAGGAGTTCCAAAGGAATGGATCAAGAAGGAGCCCTCTAACAAGGAAGAATCATCTGGGATGAAGCTTGCCAGTTGGGCTGCTGAGCTGCACATCAGCCCCAGAACTGTCAAAGAGTAAAGTGACTGGAAGACTTATTGATCAAAGCATGTATAGGCACAAGCAAGATGCAAAGAACTTTTTTAGTGTTGAAAGTGTCCTTCCACTGTCCATTTCCTAAAGGAAATACTTGAATGAACCTTATACAGTATCTGTGTACAGGTGAAGTTTTATTGATACTGTTCTTCTTAGGAAAAAATCTTGGGAAGCACAGATCTTCTCCAAATGCCCTAATGCCGGTCAGAAGGGACCTGCAGCACTGCTGCTGATTAGGGCAGTGTGTTAGTCAGTATTGTTGTTTGATGTTCTCCCTGCCTTGGTACTTCAGACATGACTTGAATGGGAGATGATTTTTGAAACAGTTGATTACACTTCATACTTTTGTTTTGTTTTGTTTTTAGAGTTTGACCTATGTGCATATACAATGGTTATTCTATCTCACTTTATAGAAGGTTGGGGAATATCAAACTGTGGGCAAACGGAGATGTGATCAAGTGACTTGGCCTTGTGACAGGCCACAAGGCACTTTTTTTTAGAAGGAACTTTGGCTCAAAGCTTCTAAAAGTATTATCTTTTGACTTGGAGATGGGCTACTCATTAGAAGGAAGCATGTCTGTTCATAATATGTATGCCCAAATTGTTTTGGTTACAAAGAAATTTTACCATGGTGTTCTTTTTCTTTCTTTTTCTATTTCTATGCATTAACCCTGATAACTCTTTCAAATGAGGCTCTTGATTATATGCTGGCAAGAGGTATTGACTTCAATTTTATCCAGTACACTTGGAACAGAAAACAGCCAAGACCTTTAAACCTTAACATGTCAGGTTCAGCTGATCTATTTGGTTTTAGAGTATTTAAGCCATTCTGGTATGTCCGAAAGTTTCCAAAGTTCAGTGAACAGTTAAAAGTTGCCTCAGTCTCATTTTCAGTGTAATGCTGGCAGACTCACTAGCTCTGTAAGAAGACTTTTTGGAACCTTGCAATGCTAATCTTAAATTACTGGCTGTTTCTCATAACTACAAATATTGGCTGCAGCTTCAGTTGCTGGCCTGTCCCAAGGAAGAAGGAGGATACATGGGAAGCTAGCACTCTGGTTGGATAGCTTTTAGATGGGAAGTTTTGAAGTTATCTACAGTGAAACAAGGGACTGTCTTTACTATTCTGTTTCTTTCCTAGAATTTTCCACATATATGACATTTTTTCAAATAGAATGTGAACACAATGGCCAAATTGTGGCCACCTCATGTCCACCTCTGTTATACTAAACAACTGTGGAGTCAACGTCATTTGATTTGTATTTAATCTGCAATTTATGGTAGTATTGTTAAAGAGAGAGTCTCATTTGTAATAAAATTTTATTGTATTTACACTATTTATAGCAGGGGTGGCTGGATGAATTTGACTTGTATCTGACAGGAAAGAGGGAGAGGCCATATCAAGATGATTCTTGTTTACTTCTAGTAAGATACCTTAATCCCCACTCTTCTAAAATTACTCCAAGCCCTTCAAGTTTTTGAAACGGAAGGGTTGTGGTTGACAGCTGTACTTTATAACTGTAAGAAACATTAGATAGGATTATGTGCATGTGCACAGGATGCCTGTGTAGTCAGTTTAGCCTTCTCTTTTTTTAATATTTTTTGTTTTAAAAAGTCCACACTAACTTAAAATAAAATGAGAAAGCACTCCATATAGTTTTTGTTGTCCTCCAGCTTGTCTTCCATTATTGATGCAAAGATCAAAGTTTCAGTAACAGAGAGCTGTAGGACAACGAGGAGAGAAAAGACTTTCAGCAAGTGCATGAAATGGAAAAGCATAGTCCAATCTTCATTTAAAAAACAAGAAAAAAAGAAAGAAAAAATTCTCTTTAATACTGAAATAATACAACCCAGACACTTGGCTGGGCTGTTTTGATTTGGAGGGGGTGTTGCACACTGGAACCCAGACTCTGTTCTGCGTAGCGAAGTGCACTTGTATGCCAGAGCTGAGAATAGATGGGATCTGTTTCATATTATCAGGCTAGATGTGGCTCTCTGGCCTTTCCCAGTGTAGTCAGCATAGACTATAAGTCTGCATAATAAGTATCATGGGATTTAAAGTAATAGTTTAAACTTATTAAAACAAACTACAATATTCCCAGTTTTTCAGGGAAACATGATCACACCTCACAAAACTGTTCTCAAGATATCCCACCATGTGCCTTAATGTAATCTTAACACTGGGAAAAAATTCCTCTTTACACAGGGGCCAACAGAATTGGTCTCGTTAAGCCCTACATGTTTCAGAGTTTTGGAGGGGTTTAGTTGATGCATAGCTTTCATAGTGGCTCTCTCCAAAAAGCTGAACCATTCCCAGGGTTTTTAAAATTATGGTGCCATCTCAGAAGTGCCGAAGAGCTAAACAGGACAGCTTTTTGCCTGCCTGTCTTCCACGTCTTGAGAAAAGAAGCTGCCTGTGGCATCTAAACTAATGTCTTTCTGCCTTCAGATTTACACGTAATGATTTAGAGGGGTGTCCAGGCTGGATTTTCTTCTATTCAGCTCCAAAAGTGTCTCTGACTGAATTCCCCAGCGCTACCTGGTTATGTCTTGTAGTTATTTCAATTATTTGGTACATCTGGAAACATTTTCTTTGGATGCCAGTTGATTTCATTTGGCTAACTAATAATGTTTACAGTTTTCTTAAAGCTGTGGAATTGGTTTTATAGGTGAGACAGATCTCTTCCTGGAAAGAGAGGAAAGGAGGATATTTAAAGAAGGAAAAAAGCTTAAGAGAATGTATAAGGAAGGGATGAAATAGCAGTGAAAATTCTTCTTTCTATTTATTGCCTACAAGTAGATTTTATTTACAGTCACATAATGTGAAGGATGGGTCCATTTACCAATTTTGCCAGATGAGCCAGTACTTTCAATTTTACTCTTTTTTCAAAAATTAAATCCTGAAATGTGACCATGGAAGTCTGTTCCTATGGAAGGCCTTTTAAGTGCTATAAGACTATGTGACCCCATTCTTCATGACATCGTTGGGATGTTTCTGGGGTTATATTGCATTATTAAAGCCTGTTTTTACCAGAAGGGCATCACTTTCAGATACCTGTCTCACATCAGGCAGCCGGACACATCTGATACACTGGTACGAAATCACTGAGGAAATACAAAATCAGAATTTTTAATTTTTATGAACTAATGATTTGTGAATCTGTTGCTGGCAATGGATATCACAAAGCACAGAGGATTAAAACCAGACTGATAACAGATCCATGGTGACACAGCTGTATGTGCGAAGATTTTATTTTTCCTCCAGTTGATCTGGGAGAGTGTGTAGAGACAGACGAAGAGAGCAAAAAGCAATATGTCAGTTGACTAAAAAAAAGAACTTTGTAGACATGGAATTTTTGTGCCTCGTGGGATTCATTCAATTTGTGATGGATTTAACTTTTAAAAATTAGCTTGTCTTTCATATGGCTTTTGACATTTGTGCTGTTCTGACTCTTATCACTCCATAATATGACTGTCTGTTCTTTGTTGCTGATTGTCAATGGAATCACACTATATGTAAATATTTGCTAAGTCTTTGTAAAATGTAATTTATTTTAATATTTTGCAATAAAAAAAATTACAGTTTATCCTCTCTGTCATGAGAAGATTGGCAATCAATATTTCTTTTTACAGCTACCTACACTTGTAATGCACCGTACAGATAAGACTGGTCCTGGCCCAAAGAGCTGGGAGCTAAAGAGCCAAAAAAGCAAGTTGTTTTATGCAAGCAGATGCCTTAACTTGTATGGGGTATTGATGACTTCAGTTCAACGGCATCTGGTCTTCAATTAGATACAGCATAGCAAAGTATTATTCAATGTGGATTTTGGATAGCTGTTGAAAAATAAACAAGTTTATTTTAAGGGCTGTGTTTTATCAGTGGGCTGCTTTTAAAGAAGATGCACAGAGATGGTAAGTGTTAGAATTAATCAGTACAGTGATAAAATAAAATGGACATTTATGGCTGGTATCTGAATCTCATGCCAGAGCTATTAAAATGTCTGAGTAGCTGTTTATGAATTTTCGCAATATTTCTAGTAGCAGTGTTTACCATTTTTCAGGCTAGAACTATTTGCAGTCCTTCAGCTCCAGCAGTTTCCTTGGCAACACGCTGGAAGATAGCTCACTACCTGCCTTAATGGGCAGCAAAATGTGACTTGATCATACCTGTGATAGAGATGGAGCCATCTGAAGAAATTGGTACAACCTCAGTCTGAGGAGGAAGAGACTGAACCTTGGCATTTAGACAACTGAGTGGAATTGCTGAGACACAGGCTAGGAAGGTGGGGAGATGCATGGGCATGGCAGCAAAGGGTGGATGCTGTAGGATGTGGGTGAGGGTAGCCAATCTCTGCTTTTTACTCCAGCCACGCAACAGGAACAGTGAAGGAGGAAGTGCCTGACTGGTGACTGATGCCAAAAAGAGCCAAAGAGAGAGGGGGCAGCTCTTCATGGAGCTGAGGGCAGCACATAGCATGGAGTCTGGTAAGCACCCAGTAAAATTTCTGTCAGCTCCCAGCAGGTTGGAGACTATTGTTCACCTTCTGCCCTCGGAATTTTAGTACTGTCATTAATTTAGAGAGCGAAGGGTAGCAAGAAGTAGGAAGACAGGACAAACCTGTATCTGTTACATGCCTGTTCTTATGGTCCATACCTGGTTGCAGGTTCTCTGAACACAATAGGTTAATAGATAGATAAAATCACAGACCAGCTGACACTTAAAAAGTCTGAAATGTTTGCACTGAATGTGTATTGTAGGCCTTTACCAGTGCCTGGTGCAACATGAAACCAGCAACCTGCAGCTCGTGGACACAAAACCTTTAATTCTGAGAGATGAAGACAGTAAGAAATCAAGACAAGTTGCAGTTCAGGACCATTTTAAACAGGGAAATGCTACTCCATTCAGGGCAATTTCCTGTAGCTGGACCCAGCTCCTGAAGAACCCGTAAAATACCTGTCTCTTATGCAAGGAGGTGGTGGAGCTCTGTTACCTATAGATTAAAGAGGAAGGGTTTTCTTGTACTTTGTGTCTGTCAGCAAGGGTTGGCTGGTTTTTGGGGTTTTTTGGTTGGTTGATTTTTCCTTTAAACATATTTTTAGCCTCAACCTGCCCTTGGTAAGATAACTAATACTGTGATATATAAGAATAAAACAAGTACAACTTGTACAACATTCCTTAGATTTTTAATCCTTTTTGCTTCTTGGAGAATTCCCTTGACCTGCACCCAGACTGGGCCTCCTCCACATACCCTTCCGAGCCTTACTGGGCTATGGGCTGTGGCTTCATCCCTGAGGAAAAGGGGGAAGTGAATGTGAGTAAGTGAAGGGAGTGGGGGAATGGGAGTAAACCCAGTCCTGACCAGTCACCAGTCTCACTGAGAGCAAAGTGATGGCATTGCCTCCTCCTGGCAGGCCCTTAGCTCTCCACTCAAACTTGTTCATCACTAATTCTTGTGCAGCTTGGGGTACTTAAAAGGGTTGGTGAGGGATACTCACTTTATTTTTAGCAAATACCTGCTTTTGCATGCAGCTGATGCAACTCCTGCTGACTTGTGGCACAAGGGCAAAGACTCAAGGAAAAAGAGATGCAAAACTGCTCTTTACTGCCTTGATTTTATTCCGAGCTCCCAAGGAAACAGACTCATCAAGCGCTGGGGTTTTTGGGGGGCGAGGGGGGTTGATGTTTTGTGGACAGTAGGTGTCTAAGCAGGCATTGTGTATTTTGGGGTGAACAAAGTAGCAGCTACTGGTTATCTTGGATTACACAGCCAGCCCAGCACAGGGAGTGGTACCATGACTGATAGAGCATAGAGGCTTGAAACAGAACACCCACAAATACTCATCTAACTGACCAAGGGAATTTGCTATTTCACACCAGCATGACTTCTCTGGAAAGGGAGAGTTAATGTGGACTGGGATGCTTGAAGCATTATCCAGCAAAGTGGCTCCCTGAAAGCCAGGTTGTAGTTGGGAGAGCTTCCTCTGATAGCCAAGATTCCAAGTACAGCCCATAGCCAGAACTCCTTCTGGTTAATAAAAAAATCAGTAGATAGATGGAAAATATGTTAACATATGAGAAATATTCTGATTAAAATATTCTGATAATAATTTTTGATTTTACAAGTTAAACTGAAAAAAAACGTGAAGTCAAAGAGTTTTGGTTTTCTGTTTTTAGAATATATTTTTATAGAATGCCAGAATTTCTCTCCCTCTTGTCACTCCTTGTTGTTCATAGGAAAGAGCAGAAGAATGATAACTCACACTTGATATTTTGATGGTTATGTTGTTTCCTACATGGAGAAAGCTGTGGAAAATATACCCTGTCCCTTCTTTTCTCCTTACTGGGGTGGGGCTGCGAATGACAAAGAAAGCAGAAAAAAAATTGAAAATATGAATTCTGAAAAATTGAAAATCTCTGAAACTATGAATTTCTTCTCTGTGACGAGGTTAAAACAATGTATCCTAAGTACAAGTCAGGTTTTTTTCCTACAGACATTCTTTGAAATTTCCCATGCTAACTTTTAATAACATTCTTTTGGCTACTCTTCTAAATATGCTAAACAAAAGCACTCATGCTTTCAAATTAGTTCTATGCATTATTAATTCAGGTAAAACGTAAATACTTTGACACACTTTTAATCTTATTTGATATGCAAGTATAGTGTGGCATCATAAAATGCCTATAATTGTAGGGAGAATTAATGCACTCAAAATGAATGACTAAGAGCAAAAAATTCCTGTTTAAGGCCTGTCAACAGCTTTGCAGTGTTCTGTGGACTTTTGGCTTTGGACACTTGTTGATCACACTTCTGTTTAGTTAAGCTTTTGGGTGTATAAGGAAGTATCATAATTCCTAATGCGCTAAGGTCAGAGACAAAAATCCTCTTCTATGCTGATTTGTGGGTTGGATGCTATCCATACTGATCAAAATAAACTACGCAGAGGAGCACTTGTTCCTACATACTCCTGGTTGCTGGGCAGAACTGCAAAATATGTGCACACCAATGTGAAATAAATCTCTGTTCACATTGAAATAGAAGTCACAAGCTAGTGAAGCTAAAGTATAAGTGTTTATTCATAAAGCTCTGTTGTCCTTCTCTGGCAACCTTCATATTTGTGGCTTATGGGTTGGTGGCGGCTAGCAAGAAGTAAAGGAACAAATTAACACTTCAGATGCAGACAATCTCTATTGATATACTCTATTCCTCTCATCCTGGGACTTTTGCCAACTCATCTCTGGCACAGCTGGAAAGGAAGGGAAAAAAGTAAGCTAATTGGCCTGCTTTTTAATTGCTGATTAGAATGGGAAATTAATACAAAAGCAGGAGTAAGCAACACACCTTGGACACCTGAGGGGTACACTGCACTCTTTGGCTATTTTTGTGGCTGTTAGTTTTTAATAAATGATAGAAAATGGCTGGCTTGAAATGAGAAAGGCTTGCAAGGATGACTTTCTTTCATATAATGAAAAGGATTCAAGTTTTAAGGTTTTCTGTGCTGCTTATCTTCAGAAAGGGAAATTCACAGATGTAAATTGTGAGACTAGACTCTGAGATATATGATAGAGATCAGGTGAAGGCAAGAAGGTAAAGCAAATACCCGTTTTTAAAATTTAACCTTCAAGTTATCTGTAGTTTTGTGGTGTAAATTCTCTATCTTTCACAGCTGCTCAAATTGAGAGAGCCTGACATTTAGCCCCAGCTCTGGTAATCCCAGCATGTCAGTCAGGCAAAGTTAAAGGGATGGGGTGCTGAATTAAGATTTTTTTTTTATTTAGGGTGAGATATAAAATTTATATCAAGTACAGGAAGAAATCAGAACTACAGTAGCTGAGGAATCTGTTAATTGTGGGAGATTTGCTCTAAAACACTAAGAAATTAGTTTTCTGGCAAATAATTTCAAGCATTTTTCTGAATATGTTGTCTGGCCAAGTGATATTAATGTCTCTGAGGGAGTTTAATTCTATGATGTTTGTCAGTAGATACAAAATATAATTTTATGGAGGCATAACAGCTGAAAGCTGCAAAATCTACAGGAAAAAACTGGCAGCCTTTTAAAATGTGTAGGCTTGAGACAGGCTTCTTTCAAAGAAAGCAAGGAAAAAAAAATAAGGTGGAGATGGATTGTAGCTCTAACTGGCTCTTACTTAAAAGCTTCTGCCCCCAAATATTACTGTGCCTTCAAGTGCTATGTGGTTTTGGAAATGCATAGGATAAACTCTGGCACAGAGAGGGAGGAAGGGACTTTGGGATTGTCAGAGTATATTTACTGTAAAATGACTATTCCTGAAAGCAATATCAACAAGACTCAAGGTGGGGAGAACTGTGACTGGTTTCAAACACACATTCTAGTCAGACCTATGCAGTAATGACCCAACTAATTTTTCAAGGAAGGATACCACTTCCAACCCTTTGGTCTGTATCTTCTGGTTCCATCGCTTGTCTTCTTGCTTATATGTCTTAATTTCCCCTTCCCTCAGCTGTGTTGCATCTGTCCCATGCCCCCTAGGAGCACCACGGCTGCCTGCAGGTGGGATACAGCAGCCTCTTGGCATTATAGCTAGAAGATAGACTTGGCTTCTCCCCTCAAACAATGTCAGTCTGAACTGCTTCAGCTACAGGAGGCAGACATTGAGCAACTAAGGCACCCAGCCGAGTGCTCACGGCTTCCTTCAGTGAAAAACTTGAGCTTTTGCACACTTTCAGCCATGCTATTTTTATCTGCTGGGGATAAGGATTTGCATGGATGTAGTTCAGCAAAGGGCACGGGTAGAACTTCACTAGGGGGCAATGAAGTGGACTGGGCAAGCCTATTGAAATACAGGGACTTGTTAGTCAGTTCAAAACAGGTTTTGAAAGAGGCTATGCCTATTGTGAATTTTAGTTGCTCCTTTTCTAGCTCTATGTTCCTCCCCCCCTTCTTCCCACTCCAGTTCCCAGTTACTGCCACTCCTACATTCCTCTGCCCCACTTCATAACTACAGTGGTCTCCACTGCTGCAGACTCTGAACTGGGAAGATAAAGCTTAGCTCTTTCTAGTCTGGAATTCTCCAGAAGGCTTCCAAACCATAGATACACTTTAGCTTGTTGTTGTGTATTCAGATCTCTTGGCATGACTACATTTGTCTTTGTAGATATGACCTAAAATCATATTACCAATGCACCAAGTAAGCAGCAAAGCTATCACCTGTTTAAATAAACCTTTGGCTCCTAATCAACAATTCAGCAGAAGAAAAGAAATTGAATAGAACAAAATATGTTTGATTATTTACTAAAGGCATAATGGCCTGGAGACTGAAAACAAAGAGTGGGACTGAAAACCAGATGGTAACCAATATAATCTAGACAGCCTACATATCGAATCTTTAGGGTACAGAAAACTCCCACAGTGGAATCTTTTTAAGCAGTAGAGAAAGCCATATGTGCAACTTTCCCAGTTACAGTAATTCCAAATTAATGCCGAAGCTGTGACTTTAAAATACCATAGATCAATGTCAGGAACCATTTATGTGTAACCATTTACATGTCCAGTGACTGTAAGTGGCCTTGGAATGCCAGGGAGAGGGGAGGAGCAGGAATGGGGTCTCACACCACCTCTGTCCAGAAGTGCCCACTATGAGATTTGCCACTTGTGGTATGAAAGAGTCTATAGAAAGCTGATAATGCATGAGGGCACAAGCTCATAAGATGGATGCTGCTGTACCACATGCCATAGATGAATTCTAGGGTGTCATGGTGCCTGGGAGTGTAAACGGGGCCATTTCAGACAGGGACAATCAGCTGATTACAGGCACAGAAGAACAGACTATGAATAGCAGCTGCCAGTGATCCCAGGCAGAATTATCTGAGATATTTTTATTGTTTGCATCACTCTTGGCTGGTTAGTCTTGAACTGAGGTAGAGGAGTCTTCTTCAAGTATCAGGGATATCTAGCAGCACCAAAGTCATTGTACACAAAAATGAAACCGTAGGAATGAGAAAGAGGACTCAACAGAGACAGTCACCATCTAGAACCCCGAAAAGGAGGAGGAAAATGGAGCAACCCTCGCTCCAGAGCACCTGCACACAGCAGGTACTCTGCATGGGGGGGAATAAGAAACCTTGTCAACTACAGGTGAAAATGATTCTTCTATATCCCCATGTCCTGCTAAACTGACCTTTACTTGGGCTTATGTTTAGGCCAGGCTAATATTTGAAGGGGAAGGATAAGAACATGAGTTTGGGTGGATTCAACAGTTTTGGAACACTGACTCTTGTCAAGCTCTTGTCAGCTGCTTGTTGCAGCTGAAGGCCCTGAAGCATCCCTGTGCACTGGGACTCTGGGACGGGACTTGTTCCCTTAACAGAAGTCCACAGGCAAGGAGGGCAGGGCATGTGCCTCCATATGCCACCTGCCAGGAAAGGACTTCGAAGAAGCAAAAATTGTCATCACCTCACAAGAAAGAGTTGTTTCCTTTCTCGCACTGATTCACCACAGTGATCCTCAAGGGTTAAAAAGAGGTAAACCTACATCTTCATACTAAAGGTCTCCATTATATGACATTTAAATGAAGAATGATGTCCATATGCTTTATGAGAAGCATACAACCCTCTCTTGTTGAGAAGACTCTCCAGGAGGGCAGCTGACAATTCTTGGAGTAATAACCTTGTTTCCTGTTGTTACAAACCATGAGGTGTCTCACATCTTGCTGCTGCTCTACATTCACCCATCTCACAAGGGAGACAGTGGTGCTGTTTCCCTCAGGATCAGACCAGAACCTAGGTGGGTCTCCTTTGCAGAATCCCTCATGCAAGATTAATTTGCTCTTACCCATTTTCTGTGCTGTTAAAGCCTTGGAAGGCCACAGAGTGTGAGCAGACCTCTTTCCTTACAAATGTGTGACTCTTTGCAGTGAGCAAACCGATATGACACTGTGCTGACAGCAAGTAGCTGTCTGGTTGTAGCTTTGGCAAGATCTGCTGTTGCTGTTTCCACCACCTCCCTCAGCAGGTTGTTTCTTCAGCTAACATAATAATTTTTCTTACGCATAACATGCAACTCTCTGAAGTTTAATTTTGTGATCATTTTATGATCCCATTAGCAAGTAGAAATAATTGGTTCCTGTCCTCATCCTCGTTTTAATTTTTCACTGTCCTGGGTGAAGAGGCCTCTGGGCAGCAAAATAGGAAGAAACTAAAAACAGAATTAATGACAAATAAACCAACATGTATGTATGGAGCCCATATCAGGAAATTCTTAAAATCCCATCCTCCCACCTCAAGAAAATAAATTCAAACACTTTAAAAATAATTAAAATCAAATAAAATATATAGAATACCATCAGAATTACTACTGTATGAAAGGATGTGGGCGGTGTCGAAGATCCCCCACCAAACACATCAGATGGCTTCCAAAGCCATAATTCCTGGTATGTATGAGCAAAATTAGAACATGTGAGAAATGAGAAAGAAGTATTGTTCCACTCCCTAGGATGGTGGGGCTAATATGGACTTTTGCATGGGATCAGATCATCAGATTTTAAGGAAGGTGTAGGTAAACTGAGAACAGTCTGTATTACAGCAACAAGAAAATGTTTTAAGAAAGGATAACATTTGAGAAAGTCATTAGAAAAGGCTGAAAATGTGTTTCTTCAGATTAAAAAACAAAAGAGTCAGTACACAGAAGTTTTCTGATGGGTAAAAGACTGCTGAAGACTGCTAAGCAGGGGCTAAACTGTTATTTTCTAGGCCTTGGAGAAAATAATAAAAGAAATCTGTCAACATTGCAATAAACATGAGAGAGCCTCGTGCTACAACAACATGATTTCCAGCTGTAAGAGCAATAAACTCCTAGATGGACGTGGGCTTTAAATTTTTGGAGAATTTGTGAATGGTTTAGGCAAACAGCTGAACTGTCAGGGATAGTCTTGCAGTGCAGCAATATCCCTTGCTGTACCCAGTACAGAAGGATATATTCAGTTATCTCTTGAAGTCCCTTTCAGCTGTAGTTTGTGTCCATTCTAAGTTTGTCTGTGTTTATGTAGTTTGTGTCCATTCTAAGAGGTCTGATCTGGTTTTATCACTCTCTAAATTATTGCTCTTATGTATTAGGGTTACTCAGACTAATGAGACTCTGCTATAAATCAGATGCAATATTTCATATGCATTGTAGAAATTACTTTTCTACTTACTTAACTGGCTGCTCCAATATGGTTAGAATGTACTAACATAAAGGAGAACAAAAACATGTAAATAATAAAAAGACAAGGAGACTTCATATCCTTTCTATTTCCTGCACTTCCTTAGCTGTCAAAGCCACTGGAAAATGGTGCTGTGTGGAATCTTCTAGCTCATTGTCTGGCTCTCCTTTCCAGTGTCAAGTGTTTGGATATAATAGTGTTGAGGCAAAGATTGCTATGTCTATGACAGTGTATCCCATCTGCTTTTCCACTTGAAAGAAGGAAATTATTTTTTTTCTTCCCAAGCAACTTCTCCTTGAACAGTATGTCCTCCTTGCCTACCTTTTCCTCCCACTCCTTAGTCATCTTCCATTTCCTTTCAGCCACATGTATGGATTTATGTGACCTGGATGAAGTGGTTGTACCGTACATCAGTTGTCATGCATGTAAAGTTAGAAAAGTTATCTCTTGATTACAGTTCTCTGGATTCTAAATTTGGTGGCCTTTCATTGCTGTGTAACAAGTCCCTGTTCATTTACCTCACTGCTTGATTGAAAGGATGGAAAAAGAGGTAAGAAATTCTGTGAAAGGCTTTGCCTTCCAGAGTAGGACAGATGCTTTGCACAGTCATAGCTAAAAAGCACCAACTGGTATCTCAGAGGAACATCACTCCCTTTGTGGGTAAGAGAACTGGCAAAACTTCTGACTATTGGGAAGTCTTAGGAAAAAAGTTCTTTCAGGAAAAAAAGCAAGAAGTTGATTTACAATTCACTTTATCACTGGTTTGGTTTTCTTTTTTTTTTTCATTTTTCCCTTTGAAAGGTTTTACATCAGCTCCTGGCACAGACTCAGACAAATTTACAAAATGTTATGCTATTTCTGTTTCTGGAGCAGAGGAATTAACAATCTTCTCCAACACATACAATTTGCTTGTAGAGAAGGGAAGCATCTTATAATGAACTTACAAATCAACTGGACATAGGACTTGAAATTGCAGTGAAAAGAGAAAAAAAAAGGCTTTAGTAAGGTATATTAGAGACTATCTGAAGTACTTACTGACATAAATTATGTTTTATTCAGCTCAGAGAACGTATCTAAATAAGAGCTGCCTTTCTTACTCTTAATTTATTGGGTTATTTGGATTACAAAACCTTTAAAGATTATTTATACTGCAGCCAATTCATTTCTCCCAGAATAGAGCCAAAAAACTTCTTTAACCTTGTATTTAAACTTTTCATATCCCATATGATATCAGACCCTTCCTCGTAGCTCATGTTAAGCAGCAGTTCAGGAAAGACAGTGGGAAAGCTGATGAAGAAGTGGGGGTTGGACCAGTGTAACAGAGCAGCCTCTGTTCACAACAGATACAGCACCCAGGCCTGTCCCTCTCCTAGGCTTGGAGGGGACCGACAGCACCTCAAGCAGGCAGGGCCACGTCTGTCCCCAGACTCCTGTGCCTGAGTCCTGCAAGGCTCCTGTTGCAGTGTGGGTTCATCGCCACGATCCACAGCACTTGCCTATCTCACAAGATGGCAGAAGGAGCCAAGAGAGAGGTCCTGGGGCACTCTTTTCCCCAGACTCCCATACGTTTTTGCCTTTTCCCTTAGCTCATGCTATTTTTCTGCTCTGCCCGGCAACCTGTGGGATTGCTCACATCAAGCCTAAAGCCATCCTTGCCCTCTACTGGCACCCTGTAGAAACACAGGAACACATCAGCAACAGCTCCATCTCTTCAGCTAGTCAAAATCCCTGGACAGGAGGAGAGGGTACACTGACTCCCTGCAGCCCCTCCTGGAGTGGGGAGCAAACCTGTGCAAACACTCTGTGAGCAGCTTCCTACAGCACCTGTAGCAGTAGCATCCTGGTGAGACAGGGCAGAGCAACCCCTTCTGCTCATTCTGTCCTGATGTTTGCAAGGGGAAAATTGGTCGGTTATTAAAGTGGAATCTGATTTCAGGTTATTTATGAGCAAACCAGTCTAGAAAACAAGAAGCAGCTCTGCCAATTGCTGTTCACAGTGTTTCTTTCCTTCATTTCCAAGGAAGGTACAGTCCAGTTGGTTTGTAAGCTCAGGGAGCATGAGCAAGAATGATCAAAGAAAATTGCTTGAATGGGTGTGCAAGCAGGCTGGTAATGTTAGGTGTCACTTTGAAGGGTCACATAGTGCTTGAACACACTGTAGTCTTGAAACGTTGCACTGAATCCTGCTGGAAAACCAGCATTGGGGTAGGATGCAGTGGCTGCACCAACAGTATGTAGAAATCTGAGACAAAGTAGAAAAATAATTGTATTCACTTGAAGACATGTGTGACACCTTAGCTTCTCAACAGATTACTTGATAAATGGAGTAGCACACTAACACCACTGAAAATGTAAACCACAGTTTCAGCATTCAGGCTGACCTATTCACATAATTACAGAAATATAGAATGGTTGGGGTTGGAAGGGTCCTTAAAGATTTACTTTGTTCCAACCCACCCTGCCATGGGCAGGGACAACTCCCCCTAGACCAGATTGCTCAATGCCCCATCCAACCTGGCCTTGAACGCTATCAGGGATGAGGTACTCACAAAACAATCATGTCTTGCAAGGTTTGGATGGATCTTTCATATCAACTGCAGCTGTAAAATCCAATAGATTCAATTCCTGGTAAAATGAAAAGAAAAGAAGTGAAAAAACTCACAGACTAGCAATAGCCATCTAACTACTGCAAACTGCTCTATTTCAACTTGTTAAATAAGGTACTGTTGGTCACTATAATTTTCTAAAATTCAAAGTATTGAAAATAAATATGAAACTATATTCAAGTAATAATTTTCAGAAAATAATTGTTCTCTCCTTAGTTTGTTTGTCCATAATAACAAATAGCAATGTATACCTCCAGCAATGGCACAAATAAATAGAAAGCAACAATTCTTTTATCGGAGAAGAAATGTTCAAATGGAAACTGTAATTCAAAACTTGTGATGCCATTTGTTCTCTTTAACTGTATATGTTTAGATCAAATTTAAAATAACTTATTTTTATAAATTTTGATCTTGTCTTAGAACAGCAGTTGGAAAACCTGGATTATTCTTTGAGACAGTGTCAGTGTGCACATTACTGGGGATAATATGTGCATGCCATCTGCCAAGATCAGACATTTTGCCTTGCCCAAATCCATACAGCAATGCCATTTGGGTTCTAGTCTCCCTAGCCACTCCCAGTTCTCATTAGCCTCTCCCAGTTTTAGTGTGCTTTTCTGCAAGCCATTTTGATCAGTCTTCAGCCTCCACATGTAAGATTGAATTTGAATCTGCTTCTGTTTTTTGTATCCTCATAAGTTCAAAATCAACTAAGCATCTTTCAGCATCTCAAAGTTAGCAAAGTCTTCAAGAGGAGCTTTCTTCTTTGGTCTTTGTCTGAAGAAGCTGCCATTGTGGTGGTATATCACCCTTGAGCCACAGAGAGGGAACCTCAACGATGCTGTTGGATCCTGCTTCAACACTAATATAACTTGATTTTTCCTCTGCTCCACCTGGAAATGTATCTCTGTCCTGCTCATGACTTACTGCCATACAAGCATTTACCTTGAAACTATCTGATCTGTCAACATCTGACTTTACAGTAACAAACCCTTCCCATGATCTTGCCACCCAAATTTATATCTGAGACATATGTGACCAGGACTTCACCAGATCCTCTCAGCACTTAATGCAAATCATTTTGCCTTCCACATGCTCCTTTGAAACTGCATAAGTCTTTGCAGTAACAGGTACTGTTCTTTGGAACATGTTTTGGCAGAGCAGGATGGTAACTTTGCATCCCAGACATCCTTCCCATGTAGCATTGTCCTTAGATACTCTGGTGGCTCACAGAAAGCTCACATACCTCAAAAAGAAATTAAGACCTCAGTATAACTTTCAAAATCTATTTATTTTCTGTCATTGCTTTTCATATGGATTAAAAGGAATTTGTGGAACTGATTTACTACCAAAATCAAACCACAGTGCCCTTGTGTCCTGTAGAAGTGTTTGCTCCTCTGAACTAGAAAGATGAGTGTAAGTATCTGAGATGCTCCATCCAGTTACCCAAAAGGGCAGACCTTCCTCTTTCTTTTGAAGACCTTCAGAAATGTCCCGTACTATCACTGGTGAATGAATGCAGGGGCTCAGCTATTTACTTCATGTTGATCCTTATCTCCAGCTTCTGGTCTCCCACCCTTTCCAACTAAAGATGTTTCTCTTAAGATTGTGCTGCACAGAGATGGTTTTTTGCTACTGTCCTGCCAGCAGCATGGAAGAAGCCATAGAGAAGCACTGTTTTGGGATGTGAATATTTACATTACCATAAAGCTTCACTACAGAGAAGATCTGAGGCTTTTGGTGAGTTTGCATTAGTTACCAGAGCTTTAATGGAAGAGGCAGCCCATTGGCCGATGAATTACATAGCTCAAAAGACATATAAAAAAACGAGTCAAAATATTATCTATCAAATAAACATCCCCTGGATTGCTTGTTTTCTTACCTGTAATAAGCTCCAAATGCACCCCACTTTCATAGGATCTAAGAAGTGACATCTTAGGTAATTTAATTTTAATAACAGCTGAGAAACTGCATTTTTTCCCCCAGTTTTTGTATCAGGTAACAATACCTTTCAAATTGACCCTTTGGTTACTATTTCTTCAATTACAAAGGAAGAGAACTGATTTTCCTCTGTAATTTACAGATGAGGCTGTTATTCACCAGTAGCACGGGTTCTCAAGATGACAGCAAAAGGCATCTGGTCTCTTGAAGTTGGCAGCAGAACTCCCACCGCCTGCAGCATTGTCAGAATTTCACACTGAGGATCAGGCATATCCTAATCTGTCCTGATCTTTTATGCAAAATACTGGTAAAACAGCATTTAAAGTTTTATCAGATTAGAAAAACATATACTTAACAAATCAAAGGCCTTTCAAAGATAAAACTTGTGCCTCTATGAGGCCTGAGTCATAATGTCTGAATGTTTGGAGACTGTGACTTAATTCTGCTGAGACAGATACCTTGTTCAGGCTAATGATCTCACTGGAGCTGATGCCTGAGGAATCGTTCTGGCAGCAGCAAAACACAAGAGGCAGTTTACCTCAGCAGTCTGATGTAGCAGAAGTTTGGCAGGTCTGATTCCCCACTGACTCCTCAGATTCACCAACTCCCATTAAATTAGGTATTTTGTTCCCTCTCTTGTTGCTGTCTAGGTATAGCAGGGAGGTTTGCTTGTGTGTTCTATAAACATGTATTAATAACTTAATCTTTGCACTTGATAGATGTAAAACCAGCAATTTGCTTGGAGCAACTCCACAAGGTCATTTCCAAAGCAATAAAGTTCCTCCTTTTTATCCTTCCCACCAAGGGAGTACATTCCTGGTTTCTTTCCTTTGGGAGCAAAATACAGCATGGAGAGAAACAAATAACTAAAATACAGTGTGGGGAGAAACAAGTAACTTTTTTCACTTGTTGAAAATTTGGTTTTGCTTAGTTTGACTGATAACAGCTCTGCACTTGAGAAAGGCCATGTTTCAGACCCACTGACAGATGCACAAGAGTGGCATCCTTACTGCCCTGTAATTGTACAGAGAAGATGTATGTCTGGCCTGCCTACTTTCTGAATTTTTTTCTCATCCTACATCCAAAAGAAAGGGCTAAAAATAAAAATGCCAGAGTAGAGAGTACCTTTGTCTTCTGCACAATCAGGCATATTCCATAGGCATCACAGCTACCATTTTCACAAATACATCCAGCTTCCCTTTAAAACTAATAAGGGATTTCAGCTCTAGAAATGTTCCAAATTCTCTCTGTTCCAAATTCTCATTCCTTTGGGGTCTGGAAATCTGTTTTCCAGCAGAGATCTATTCTTGATTTGTTCTTACCCATTTTTAGTAAGCTAACCTTATCCTTTAGCTTAAGTATTCTCTTCCTTTCAAAGTGTTATGGCCCAGTGTATTTACTTCCAGTAATTGTTTCCCCACTTCACTATTTTGTGCTTATTTTGTTAAACTAAACAAGCTGATGTCCTTCATCTTCTCCTTAACCAGCATATTTGCCTTTCTCTGCTCCACTCCAGTGTGCACAGCAGTAGTCAGGAATTTTTACAGATTAAAGCTCATCAAATAAAGATAAGTTTTTCCCACCAGGAAATTCAACAAGGAGTACTCTATTACAGCAATAAATTCTAGGTGCTATTGTTATTGATACTATTGCTATTTTGTCAATAGCAATAAATTGTACTGTATCTGCTTTTCATACTCTAATCAACAGATGCATTTAGTTATTTCTTCTCCTCTTTCAAGGGAAATGCATCAAAGTCAAAGCATCATTTTGGGTCTTCAATTTACTGATTCTCATTTTTTCTGGCTAGAATCATAATCCTGGAATCAAAATCACTTGGTTCTTTATGATTCACACTATGTTTTCATATTTTTAACAAACTTCACTGTATGAGACACTGACATCACATTTCAGGTCAGACTACTCAAATTTGGCTGAAATTTCCTGAGCTTCTCTAGGGGAACAAAACCAAACCCTAGATATTCCAGGAAACACCCCCACAAGCAGCAGAATGGAGATTAAAAGCAAGAGTTGATTTCATCTGAAAAACAAGTTGTGTCTCAATTAAGAAGGCAGGAGGGGAAAGCACAGTAACTACAGCTACAAAGCCCTTGATGCAGGCAAAATAATAGCAAAGAAGTGCGTTTTCCTCTGGTATGCTTTCCACTGCATGGCGATTGACTGGAGCTATGTCACCAAAGAGCTGCAACTTTGTGCCTCATCTGGGAGGTGCTGACAATACTCCATGTCTGGAGAAGAGCCCTAAAACAGGGGATTGCAGCTGGGGCTGGGGACACAGGCTGAGCACTGAAGGCAGGCCCAGAGAGACTCTGCACATCTGAAATCTAAGAGGCTCTGAAGACGCTCTAAAAACAGGGATACTTTCACCAGAGGGGTGAGAGGAGCTGCGTTACCTTGTGCCACTGATGCACACACTGAGTGCCTGTTGCTCTGGTGATCCTCCTCTCATCCCAGATCCTGAGCTCAGCTTTCAGAATGGGGAAGGCTGTAATTCCTAAAACACCTGGAGACGAATCAGCCAAGCTTCTTATGTCAGTCCTGTGCATGCTGCATGACTTCTGTGAGCCAGGAACATGGCATTTACCATATGAAGTGGTAAATCTGGATTAATTTAAGTGTGAAATCTCTTCAGATCTGCCCTCACTTACCAAATACTCAGTTTCCAACCACTGTGATTGCAAAAGAAACCTGAACACAGACTCATGCATTGGTATTTGCTACCTGAAAAATGGCTCTCTAAGCTACTCTGCTCACCTTAGCAGCTATCTGAGTGTTAGTGCCTTGTGGTGACAATGAAATACTGGTGAATTTTAGGAATAAGAACCAAATAACTTGTTTATCATCCTCATTTCACACTGTCTCTCCCTCCCTCACAGCTGCTTAAATAAGCAGCTGTCCTCATTTCCAGCTCTATCTCATTTTGATAATTCTGCAATACTGTCATATTTTTTCAACCTAGTTTTGCAGCACACTGAAGTTTTGAAAGTATGAAGAATTGATAAACCAAAATGCACTTCTGCATAGAAATATTATTTTACTACCTTTGTCAAAATTATTCTTAGTTCAGTAAATAAATACACGTTTAAATAGAACAGCAGCTGTGTTTTCTCTTTCAATTTGATATGTTTCCAAATCTAAACAATTTGCTGTAAAAGTGGATCTAATTTGCTAAAACAATAGCTGATTTAAGTAAACATCAAGCATGGCTGCACTGCTAGGATCTTTCTGTTGATGACTTTTGGTAATGGAACATCATTTTCCTGTCATGAAGTGCTTCATGTGACAAGGACAACAAATCTCTGAGACCTCAGTGTGAGAAACAAAAATGGCATTTCACTGGCAAAGAGATGAAAGCTACTTCTTTCTTTTTTTCTTTAACCCTACTCAGTGAATGTCCTGTAAGGAAATCTTAATACAGTGAAAAATATTGATAACACCAGAAACTTCTTTCCACCAAAATGTTCACCCTGTAAACCTCTGCAAATATGGGAAACAGCCTTGGAGCAGACAGGGCAAAAATGCCTTGGGAGGACACCCTTGTTTAACTTAGGGTGAGAAAGGAGAACAATCTCCCAAGATCCCCTGTGTCTCTATGCAAAAGAACTCCTGCCTGTCAGCTGTTGTTCACTCCTCAGTTCTAGTATGTTCTGTGTTCTTAGTTTCTCCATGGGTTCTCCCCAAAAGACCCTTCTCTACTATTGGTACCACCTGCATCACTCCACTACAGTCCTCCCCATTGGACTGCTTGTACCCTGACCTCTCCTGCCTTCTCCCAGTGAGGCACCCAGGCCCTCCTCCGTCTTCTCCCTTTGCCTCCGCTTCCCTTCAGCAGAGGTTGCGTTCATGTTTGCTCCCAGCTGTTCCTCTTACCTTCTCCCTACCTGGACCCTGGATCTGCCCTCAATAAACCCTGCTGGATTTACCATGCAAAGAGCCCTCTCGTCTCTTTGGTGAGGCTTCAATTCCACCATCCGGGCTCGGGCGTCTGCTGGGCTGGGGGAGTTGCCATCGTAGCCCGAAGTGGAGACGCTTGTGGTGCTGCAGGACCCGACAGCACCTGCCCCGGGGAGCTGTCAGTAGCCACCCGCATGCAAACATAAAAAAGTATTTAAAGATGCGTTCAGCTATGGTATTATCCAACATTTTTCTTTATACTTAAAACTCAAGATAAATGAAAATACTTGGGAATGCTTTGGGAAGAAGGGAACATCAGCATGAGGGAATGATCTGCTTAAGGGAATGTGTTGTTCTTCCAACAGCTCCCAATACCTCCAAGTGAAACTTAGAGGCTTCCTTTACTTCTGTACCTAGCGCGAGGATAATCTGAGTGTTGATGTTAACCCACACTAGATCATCCTTCTAGTCCCCTGGGGATAGATGGTTTTGATTGTGAGAGATCCTTATACCTACAAAGACTTTCAGGTCTCAAAAAGACTTTTAGAAGTGAGGATTTGGCTTTGAGTCTTGTAATAACTGCTGAGCCTCCATTATGAAGATACTCATGAGGAATTTTTTAATATATATATATATATTTCAAAACATCTGCAGGAAGAGAATGCAACAGACATAAGAAATATTGGGAGAGACTCTAATGGAACTTGAAAGGAGACACCAGCTCTGAATCCTTCCTATGGCATGTGTGACTCCTGCAGACTGTGTTTGTTTCCTTTCATGTCTCACCAGGCTTGAGTTGCCCACCTGTTATTTTAATTAACAGATAAAGCAAGGGCTCTTTGGAGTGCCAGGTGCAGCAAGTCTTGGTTCACTGGGTAATTTAGAACACATTCTAGTACATCTCTGTGCTTCAGTGGTCCCAGCTGAAAAAAACTTTGCCCTGCTGTGAAGTGCTTTGAAAACCCCTAGATCAAAAGAGCTTCAAAGCAAAGAGCAATGATATCAATGTTATCTCTTTACTATGTTGGCAAACTCCTCATATGTATTGCTAATTTCTGATTGCTTCTTGTCCCCACCTCCCCAGAGTGGCAAATGCAGAAAAGGCAGGCAGGTGCCGCATATCTTGTCTGCAGTTTCAGGTAAAACAGATGGAAACGGAAGGGGGAAAGCTAGAGACAAAGCAGGGAAAATCACCCATCAGTTTGCATCTCCATCTTCACTGCCTCCTGATGTCCATCAAACCCAGACATCACCTGAAGGTTAATTTTAAGCTGAGAGAGCACTGCAGCCCTCAGTGCCACGGCTGAACTTCCATGTAATTGTCAGTGTAACTGACAGATACAGCAAATTATGGCTCCCCAATTTAGACTGATCTTGCTGGTTCTTGCCATCTGCAGGAACATGTCCTGAGCACCAAGTGATTTAGAACAATGCTCTGAATAATCAAAGGAATAATGTGTGCACCCACTGCTATATTATACTGAAGGATATGACAAATGAATTGACCTGTAAATTCCTGCAGCACTAGCTAGAGCAAGTATTTCCTTTTGTAGATTGTATTTATGGAAACCTGACTATAGCGGGTCAGAGTGACTTGATACATAACTGATGCAAGCAAAGATCTTTTTAAAGTCAGACAGACTGGGAAGAAGCTTTCCTCCCATCAGGCTCAAACATTGTTCTGCCGCTTCATCTTCTGCAACTATGAGAAATTCAGGTGTCTGGTCACTGTCAGTTCACAGCACAATCATGCAGGGATAGTCACAGCTGAATTATTTGCAGCAGTCAAGATGTATCTATTCAGAAGTGCCTTTGAAACGATCATCCCACATCAGTGATGGTAAAGCAGTAGCACTGGTACCCAGTTCAACACAGGCAAAATTTGGACCAACTATAAGATTCAAAAAATTTTAAGAGCAATCTGATAGTGAAAATTAGAAGAATTTCCTGCCATTGCTCTATTTTTTTTTGAGATAGACTGTACAGAAGTATATCTGTGAATAAGGAGATTCATACTTTTATCCATTTGGGAAAGAAGAGCAAAAATTCATATAAGGAAAAAATAATAGGCTAAAGGCAACTATCATCTACCAGCTGCTGTCTCCATGAGGCTAAAAGAAATTAATAATCTTTCTGATTGCAGACAGCCTTTTAAAAAACCATAGACACTCAGTATCAGTTGTCCTAATTAATAAGATTGCTTACATAAAATCCCCAAAGTCCTTACTGAGCCCAGACTCGGGCTCCCAGCCATGCTCCTGCGATGCTTCTGTGCTCCACCAGGACCCAGCTGGGCTACCTGCCCTGGACAGTCTCTAGAAAACAGGCAGCAAGATGAAGCATTACCTGAGCAAACTTCAGTGCAAGTATCTTTATTTAAACAGTTCACTGCAGTAATTTCCCCCACCTCCCCATTTTTCTATTTGTCTCACAAGCAGGGGCTGGGGAAAACACTCCCCGCCCTCATACAGAAGTAATTTTTTGAGCGTGAGTTGTACATATTTTGAAACTTTGTATTATGAGTAATTCTCTAGAGCCCCACCATGGTCCAGCCCAAATATCCAATTCCAGCAAATTTCTGATGTGCCACCCTACATCCCCTGAACTTCCCTTTAACTGCTCTTCTCTTCCCTTCTGCCCCTGACCAGACTGCTGGGAGGGTTATGGTAGTAATGGGAGAGAAATGGAGAGACTCCGAGGGGTTGGTTTTGTCATATGCCTGGCTCTGAACCCTGCCCTTCCTCTCCTTCCTTCCTCCCTCCTTCGTTTCATTTTGGTGCAAAAGGAAGTGGCATTTGGCTGCCAAGTCTTCTATTCTGCTTCCTCTATGGCAGGATTAACCAGTCTTCCTCACACTCCAATTCGTCCTCTGGCATATGACAGGCAGCTTCATCATCCTCCACCTCCCACCATTTCCCTCTGCTACCACGTGCTGCTGCCCACAGCAGGCAAACAGTCACCATCAGGGTGTATCCTGGTGTGTCCTGATGTTGCTGCATCTTACTAACCACAAAAAGCCAAACCCAGTGATTCCACACAAGAACGTCTCCATTAGAAACTGAGAAAGTGCACCAGGCAGCATGTCTGAAAAGAAAATTGAGAGACGTTTCTGTTCCTTTGCTACAGCGAGGATATGCCATGTTTTTGCAAAGTTCACAGCACCACCTATACAGATGATCCTTCCATCTCCCTCTTAACTGTGCTCAGAAGAAACCAGACACAAGGCTGCTGCCATGGTCTCAGTACTGCAATGACAAAAGCTTACCAGCATGTATGCAATAAGCTGTCTTTTTTCTTCCACCTCAATATAAAATAGCCCTCTTCTGCTCAGTAAGTATTATCAAGAAATTTTGGACTGAGATCACCACTGCCTTACTAAGAAATATACAATCTCCACCCAAATGGAAAGAAAGGGTGATTGTTCCTTGGGGAAGGTGACTCAAGGTTTGGTGGCAATGCAATGTGCCTTTTGATCACTATGTTAAACAAAGTCTACAATGGAGAACGCCAGTATTCCTTCTGCAGAAGAGGACATTAACAGTGTTGCAAAACACTTGCACAACATTTTCGACTGACTGACAGATGCCCAAATGCTGTGTAGGAACAAGGACCAAAAAAAAATAAAATCATAATAATTATCAAATATTTGAAATATGCCTGTATTACTAATCCTGCTTTAGTAATTGTTAGATAGTGGTATGAAAAATCAAGGAATGAATCCTGCTTTGGAGAGAAATTCAACAACACAACAACAAATAAATGTCACATAAACACCCAGTCCGCTGATGTACAACTTAGACATATTGGAAATATTATTCTGTGATATATCTCTATTGACTTTTATTGTGTTGTGTAAATGGAATTGGAGGGAAGTTCAATTAATTCACAAGTTGCTGGACTGAAATGTTATCTAAGCCTATCAGCACAAATACTTGCCTATCTTATTGGGAAGAAAAGTATTTTAAACTTGAAGTAATGCAAGTGACTATAATGTTATAATGAAGCTGAAATATTCAGTTAAAGGGGAAAGAGCTCTCCTGGTCTATGTACAGAACATCCCAAAATTTCAGTGTCTCAAATTTACCCGAAATTAAGACAATGTAAAAGTGCATCCCTGGTGACACAGACCTTCCAAATCTTTTGACAAAGGCACCACAATTCACAATTGATATCACAAGCTGCAGTCATTGAGAAGTGTGATAAGAACTGTGCGGAAGGTGGAAAAACTTTGAAGAAAAATACTTATTCCAGATGAAAGTTATCAGCTTGTCTGATAATAGATTTCTAACATAAAAAATGTCATCAAGTGCTCTCCATGTTCAGTACAGGCAGGGCATAAAAGTGAAGAGATCAGCACTCATCAGAAGGATTGAAAAGAGCTTTCTGAGTCTAGAAATAAGCTACATAGCCCATTTTGGAGACTCTGATTTTGGAGGTTTTTAAAAGATCCCTTTGCCAGGGAACATCTAAGTTCAGATATGTCTCTCTGGATCAAACAAGCTGTAGGTGACACCTTGAGCTCCTGATAGATTTAAACTTCTAAAGTGATTCCAAAATATTCTTCTGAAGTTTCAGTTTTGGACATTTACCATTTCTTGACCTTTTTTTTTTTCCCCAAAAGAAATCAAACATTTAAGAAAGGCTATTTCGTGCTGTCTTGGCTTGACAGAAGCAGAGAAAATATTGCTGTGAGGCTTTTCTATAATCAGGAAGATCTCTTAGATTATTTATGGTTGCTGTCCCCCAGTCTGAACACTGCAGACCATGGGATGTCTCCTCAACAGCAGCACCCCACAGCAGCTGCTCTTGTTCCTGGACTCCACTTGTAGCTCCTGTTTCTCAGTATATAACTAATATGTGAGTTATTTATTTAGTCTAGTCATCATAGCTGGTAGAAGCAACAGATACAAACTATGCTCCAAGTAATAATCTAAACCCAAGTAGGATTTAAGTCCCACAGATAATATTGTTGCAGTAAATTCTTTTTCAGTCCCCAAAATTGCAGTGTCTGAGTGATTTCAAAACCTGAAGGATTGGGAGGGTGTGATAAAAGAGTTAAATTTACTGAAGATGAAGTACATGTCTAGCACTCTGAGAGGGCTGATGAAATCTGACAGGAGGTAGGAGTGGTCATTCTGTCCTTGGTTGCCTTGTTTTTTAAGTTACTTCAAATCACACCCAAAAGAACAGGCAACTCTTCTCAAAATTCTGAGGAGCTGAGGTCTGTTTCCCCAGTCAACAATGACTCCCAGGAATGTACATCTTAAGCATACATATATCATCATCTCAAAATATATGTGTTTGTGGAGGAGACTCAGTGATTCAGCTGACAGCTGACCTGAAGATGTGAGATTATAAGGTGTGTTGACCTGATTGAAGAAGTTCACCCTGGGGAAATCTTGGAATAGAAAGTGTCAAATGACATGACATTTTAAATTTAATCTTTAATTAAAAATCAGAGATCCAGGAATGTTTTATATCTGCTGTTCTCAGCCTCTGGAGCATCCAAATATCTTCTATAGATGGTAAAGCTCATGTCTGTGCCAAGCTGTGTGTGCTCTGCTCCTCATGCTCCCAGCCCAGCCTTGTGAACACTGCAAGCACTTGCCGTAAAGTTGGTGAGAACAGAGCAAGGAGCCGCACCAGCTGATGAGTACCATGGTCTAGGAGAGGGGCTAATTACTCAGAAGAAGTAGTACTTGCTCAGGATGTTGTTTGGATAAGGGAGCCTGAGTCAAATCCTGCACCGTGTCCTACATTCATTGCTCTTACATCTGGAAACACTACAGCACCAGTACAAAGGCTGGGACAGGACTATTTAGGTCACTTCAGTCCTGATAGCTCACAAAGCTGCTAGCACAGCTCCAATGTACAAGACCAGGGCCAAACACTTAGCACAGTGGTTCCCATCAGTGAGCAATGCTGGATGCAATGTCTGAAGATTTGGCTTTCAGGTCTGCATACAGTGGCAGGATCTGAACTGTTTTCTGCTGTCTTTTTCCTGTCTTGTACTACATGCATCAACGGGAGAGGCCACAAAGAAGTTGGAAAATAAGCTAAGAATTATTCTCCACTGAGTCATGGTATTGAAACAACAAGGACATAAGTGAAAATCCAAGCATGCAATAATGTGGTTATATAATGGATGCAGCAGTTAAATAACAGTCATTAATGGCATTTCTATAGTTATGATTAGCCACCATAATGTGGTAGTCTTTAAGCTGCTTTACTCCAGGTTTGGGCAGCTTTAAGGTCCACAAAAGATGCAGCCTGAGGAATGAAGAGCAGAATTGTATTGTGATACCTGTTCCCTTGGCTCCCTGTGGACCCGCTCACCCACTCATTCTTGTGTAAATGACAGTAAGTCTGGAAGGGTTGTTTTAATTTCTAAGAGGCTCATCAGTGTGTTGGTAATGAAGATGCTGCCCATGCTCAGGTTATGCCTCTGTACCCAGAGTCAGAGAGCAAAATGATGAGGTGTGGGTGGGCAGCAGCTGGTCCAGTCCTGGGCTGAGTTAATTCTCTGTGTTTGTTACAGCCTCTGCCATACCAGAGCTGGATTTGAATAGAGGGTAAAGGACTCTGAACTGATACTCTAAATGAGCACTCAAGCAATTCCAAATCAGGTCATATTAAAAAAATCAGACTATTTCAATTATGTACTTTCATGTTTGGCAAGAACAGGAATGAATAAACTCCTACAGCAGTTTGAAAATGGCAAAGATAATTGTGTAGCACATGTATTTTTCATTGTTTCAAATGTCTCTTCCAGACTTACAGTAAAGATTTTAAATGTATTAGTTTTTCTTTCCCAAGGAGGTTTAGGTGAGATACATATTTTTATGGAGGTTTCATTGTTTTCAATGCACACTGTATATACTCTGCGACCATTTTTTTCCCACGGACACTTGAATGCTCTTGTTCCTGATATTGTGTTTTCTTTTTCACTGATTTTGTCCATTATATTGTATTTTAGCCTATCGTGCATCCATAATTTTCTGATTCCCTCCTTAATAGCTGTGGAAAGCAATTCTTCCCATCAACCAAGTAATCATGACTTTCTGCATACTGCCGAGAAGGGGTGAGCATGATGCCCTTTCAGAAGAGGGGATTTGTGTCATTCATTGGCATATAATAGCAGAATATTTATGCAAACTCTGTGGTTTCTTTTCAAATCATAGGTAGTTAATATTTAAGCAAACTGTATTCAATCTTTCTTTGTTGCACGTAATTACGACATTCCTAAGGAAGGAGGAAAAAAAACAGGCCTTCAAGATGACTGAGGGATTCTATGACTAAAGCTACCTCTTTGTGTTGACTTTGGCCTCAGCTCTTGTCTGGACCAGACATAAAGAACATTTCTTTCATTTGGTGTTTACCTGCTCTTCTCATGCACATTTCTGTGCTATTTACCAGACTTGAAAAAGAGCAAGCAAAGCCCCAGTCCAGTGAGTTTCCTGCCCTGCTTTCATCATAGACAGCATTTGTAGGTGTTCTTTTTTGCAAAGAGTTTTATCTGATTTTGTTACCTCCAAGAAAAAGTTCTCTCAGAGTGATGCAAGTTACCTCTTCATATACCAGCTTTTGGTGAGAGCAATGTCCCTCAGGATGAGTTGTCTCAGCATATAGCAGTCTGTCCACCCTCAAGAATTCAGTTGCCTGAATATTATTTCCTGAGATTGTGTACATCCTCACATTTCTGCAGGGGCTTTCTCCTCTGTTGAAATACTGTCAGCTTGACTTCAGAAAAAAAAACCAAAAAAAAAAAAATACAAAATCCCCACCCTGTTCCTCTTTGCACTGCAGAAGAACAAGGCATGAAATGTAGCATATTTTGGAAACTGGACACTAATATTGCCTGTCCCACACACAGAAAGCTTGGAATGGCTGGTGTGCTTAGTCTCTTCTACTTATGGAGCAACTCTAGTTTTAGTGAGACTCAAATTAAAACTTTTATTGTAAAGACTTTGAACAGCGGAAGTCAGCATTCGTTTATATTTCTTAAGTAGTCTGATGCTATAAACCACTCACCATTAGCTCCTGTGTCATCCAAGTTCTCAGCAAACGGATCCAACCTTCATGGGGGAAAAGAGCAATAAGAGCTTCATGGTTTTAACAGCTGCCTCTTAAGTGAGTCACAGGGTGACAAGAAATAATATTTGGTGACAGTCTTGTGGTTGGGACATTGTGTGTCTCAGATTGCTCAAGTAATTTTCATCCACTACTAAGGAAGTTATCACTGAAGTTGCTTATTCCTTTAGAAGTTGTTTTTCCGGCCATTTGCGAGCTCTGAGTCAAGAAGTGGAATAATCTCTAAAGCTATGACAGCATCAGAGTACCACTGTTTGATAAAAAAGTAATGTTACTTTTACACCACAAAGCCACAAGTGGTTTTCTGAACAATTATGTACTATGGGCGTGACCTTTATTCTTTCCCAACTCAGTGCTTTGCCCCTTCTCCATCAGGAATTTTTGTGTGTGTAGGTGGTTTGTGGGGAATCTTTTTTTCCCAATGCAGCAGCAGCATTAGGAATGTTGGTCATACGTCAGGTCAGCTTACAGTTTTAGAAATGGCACCATCCAACCATAGGACAGTAAAGAATGATTTTAAAAAGTTCCAAAACTATGTATTTTGGAAATCTGTGGGTATAGTGAGAGTAAAAGGTGGGAGAAGTAGGGGGAAAACAACTTGTTCAGTTCCTCGGGACCATTTCCTTTGTATACCATGGCACAGGTAACTGTTATTAAAGTATGGTGTGCATTTTATTGTTCTGAGCTAGGAAAAGATCTTAGCTGAATTTTTAAAATGAGACCAGGCAAAAAAAGGGTGTTTGAGCTCTGGAAGATGTTCCACAGGGAAGTGGTCACATCTGACAAGAGTTCATGAAGCATTTGGACAATGCTCTCAGGCACATGGTGTAACTCGTGGGTCTGTCCTTTGCAGGGCCAGGAGCTGGACTTCAATGATCCTTGTGGGTCCCTTCCAACTCACAGTAATCTATGATTCTATAAGTAAGCTGGGAAAAATATTAACAATTATTTAATAATAATCATGATAGGAAGCAATCCTTTCCCACAAAAGACGTGGTGATAAAATGAGAAAAAGCATGTGCATTACTTTCTGTATTATCAACTCTACAAAACTTCCAATAGCATGTTCCAGTGCTTCATACTTCTATCTCTTGAGGAAACTCTACTCTCCTGAGTAGCAAATAGCACTGTACTGCCTCTGATACTGCATTTGTCTTCTGTGTCCAAGCAAATCCACCTGGTGTCTGATCAACCCTGCATTTTCATAAAAGTTGTGAAGAGGCTTAATGAATAAATTAAATTACACTCAAATATAGTTTGCATCATAAATTTTACCTTATGGCATGGACAGAGGAGGAGCACTACTTTAAAAACCAATGACTGTCAGTTTTTTCCTGGATAAGTGGGTGTGGGTTTTGGGGTAAGGTTTTAGGATATGTCACAATCTCTTTTGTCAGTTGCGTGGGCTGGGCAGATGAAATGGCTGGTCTGAAAGCCATAAACATCATTTGTGGAGAGAGCTTAGACACCCTCCCCCCACACATGCTGATATCTGTGCAGCAGGGACAAGAGATGCTGCCAAAAGGAGAAATAAGGAAAAGAATAAAAGACCTAAAATGTGTATTGGTTGGTATATTGGCATCCTAAATATTTTTGCTGCCTTTGTATTCTGTTACATGAATACAGAGCCACATCCTCTGGCCCAAACTTTTTTGGTAGCTCAAAGAATTGCACGTGTTCTTTAATTTTTACCAAATCCATGCACAGCTACCCCTGCATTCCTTCAAAGGAGGTCCTTCCCAGCACTTTAATGATTCTTAAAGTATCCCTATGTAAGGTGAGAATTTGCTACTTTGAAAGAGATGGCAACTGAAGGTGAGAGGGTGAAGGCTTTGTCAAGAGATGCCTTCTCTTTTCTTCATTGCCATGATTTTGACCTTTTAGAAGGGAGCACGAATGCACAAAGGAATCTGCAACAAAGGGCTGCAAGGAGGTTTTTCCTCTCAGGTTTCTTTTCACCTGGTAAAGCCATATAGTCTCAAGTTCATGTGGCTTATGAAATCTCTGTCACAACTAACACACAAAACAAAAGCGAAGACTGATGCCTGGCAGCCACCTTTAATTCCAATAATTTAATAAACTGGTAGCAACATCTGAATTATTTTAAATACATGCCCCAATCATATTTATCTCATTTTTCGGCACAGGCAGAAAACCCCTACAGTGTTATTTTGGATTGTAGGGTTCAGAAAATAAGAGGAGCCAAAGAAGAAAACATGAATGGAAATTTTTTAAAAAATCCCTTCACCTATGTACAGATGAGCAGCTTTTGGTTTTTAGTATTTGCCATTAAATTCAAAGGAAGATATGGTGCCCATCTCTTGATTTCCTAAAAATATCCAGCATTATCAGGTATTGACTGCAGTGTAAGGAAAGATGTGCTGTTTTGCTCTCTGCTGCAATTGAATAATATAGGTGAGGTTTTCTTTAACTTGATAATTTACTTTATTAATGATGTTACACACTGAAACTGTGTGTAAGGCTGTCAAGTTTGAGAAGACAGGAGACTTGAAAGAAAAGTATGCAAACATGATGGAAGGAAGAAATAACAAAACCTCTCAGCGATATTGCTGGCAATAGTTCATTAAGACAATACAAACATTTGAAGGATATCAGATTTCAGAAGCAGACTGATCCTAAAGTAAGAAGTAAGTTAGCTCACATGCACCTTGTGACTTTGCTAGAGCCAGAACAGAACATGCATATGGCCAGGAAAGGTCTGGAAGGTCTTTCTGGAAGAAGCAGAAAGAGCTTCTTTTGGGGCACACAAAAGCATAGAGAAGCTTTACCATAGCTTGACAAAATCTAACTGTGGAGAGAAAATGGGCAACTGGTTTAAAAATACATGAGTATAGAGACTGGTCAATGGGAATGACAGCTCGGGGAAGTAAGATTGTTTCCTGCTGCTGTGACACCTACAAGCAAAATTGGACCTTTCTGTCCTTTTATAAAGCCATCTAAATCAAACATGGAAGATAAAATATTTTCCCAGTCCTAAAGTAGCTCAAGCTTCAGCTGGTTAAAATGCTTCCCCCAACTTCATACCATCTATAAAATTTTGCAGTTAAAATAAACAAATTCTTCCCTGTCTGTCTCTCATATAGGAGATAAAAATCCTTTGCTTGTTTAAAAATGCAAGTAAAGCTGCAAATATGCCTTTCCTCTGAAATAAGCAAAAACATTCTTTTATATTCTTTAGTTCATGGCCAGGTTTCATTCAGTTGTGTTCTTCTCAGTAACATTCACCCTGAGAATAGAACAGAGGCTCTTCTTACTGTGAAGTGTTCCTGAGAATGACAATCTCCTTTTCCCTGGAGTTACACAATGTCTGTGCCAATACAAATACCCTGAAGGGATGAAGATAGGAGTACAGCTCTTTTCCTCACTGAGCAACATTAACCTTTCCTGGGCAGCCCCTTAGAAATGTGCTGGCATTGCTGGTTTGGTCATTTCCAGGAGTGATTGATCATGAGATGGTAGAGCTCAGAGGGTTTTTTACTGCCTGGCCTAAGGCTGGATATCTGATACCTGAAGCTAGAAAGCTTCATGGGTTCAGTTGCAATTTGTACTTTGACCCCTGCTCATTTTGCACTTGCTTGTAAGAGATCCTGTAAACATGACAGGGACTTCTGCTGCCCCTTGCCAGGACAGTCCCTCTGTCCCTGTCTGGACCTTCAGGAATGAAAAGGAGCAATATTTCCTTGGAAGCACCAATCATATCTGACCCATGCTTTCCTGCAGATGCTGTGCACACTAGGTAGGATTCATCCTAGTTGAGGCTGTTTTGCAGAGCTACCTCTGCTCTCATACAAAAGCTGAGCAAAGGAACGAGCTCTGCAGGACCTGTTTAGACCGGCTGGAATGGGAGGAGTTGCATAAAGGCATCTTCATCTAAGCTGGTCTCAATCTGGAGCCATTCTGCTACGACAGGAAGATGTGAGGATGTAGGAAGCATGTCCTGGTGAGAACTGGGGAGCAGAGCAGTTAGAAAATAACCCTTGCCATGAACTCTCTGACTTTGGGGATGTGTAGCAAAAATGTACCAGAGGTGAGAACAAAGCACAGATGTGGGGGCTTGGTGTTGTTGTAGATTGTAGAATTGGTCATTGAGTTACTGAGTTCATCTATTCTTGCTTTCAGACACAAGGTTGTGCAACCCAAAAGTCAGTGGGAATCTGCTCAGGCAGAAGCTGTGCTGCAGCAGTGTGAGGTGAGGGAGACAACTGACAATGGCAGATCAGTGCCAGGGTTGTTCCTTATATGGCCACTAAATGTCTGTGGTGGTTTCTTGGTATATGGTTTATTGTAAGGAGCTTCAGGTGCTGTGTTCCTGCTCTGCTGTGTATCAAATGCTATTGCTGAGGCTGCACTGAACCGCACTGAGACTGGGCCAGAAGGAGGTAGGTAGCTGGGATTCATTCAAATGCTAAGCACTTGACTAGCCAACCCTGATATGGTCTGCAAAACTGCCGTCAAAAACCCCTCCCTTTTCAGTGACTGGCAAATGTGGCAAACATCACACGGGAAGTCTCATCCACCAGCTGGCAGCACATCCCCTCCACGAGGCAGTAAACAGGGCAGGATGCTCTCAGCATGGGGTCCCCAAAAGAGATTTAACTTAGCCGAGGACAGACAACTTTTTATATCAGGCCCTGATTTAGTTTTTGTTTCTTAGGCTGAGAATATCTAATAGGAAAGCTCCTGTTTGGCAGGGGGAAACCTAAACTGCATCTGGACTAAGATGTAATGCTGGTTGCCTGTCTGTGAGTGGTACCTGTGCACAACTTGTTTTAAACAGCACCTATTTAGCTTTTCACGGGTTGTTTTTCCTCTTTCTAGAACACACTACCACTGGCAATCATCCACTAGCACTGCTTCTTTGGGGGCTTATTTGCAGAGAATCATGCTCAGAGAACATGCCATGTTTTTGATTGCTGGAACATTGCTTTTCTGCACTATGAGATTTTTAAAGTGAAAATAATTTCAGCTTTCCCAAACCCACAAAAATACTGTTTATCAGTGCCCTAGAGATCAGTGTTTAAACCAAACAACTTAGTGCAATGAGGAGGGTATTTTGATTTATGGGAAACAAATTTTAAAGGCTAACAAATTGCTTTAAAAATACACATACACCTCCACATACACCCATACATATATACATATATATATGTATATGAAAGACAGAAATGTAGATGGTTCAGGCAACTCTAAAACTCTAAAGCTGTGTCTTAAAATATACATTTATAGATGTGATAGTACAAGGTTTTCATGGTTGACTACTATGAGCTGACTTTTTATAAATAATGCTAAATAAAACTTATTTCTCTCCTGTTTCAAGCATCTGCCAAATACTTCTGATTCTTGGGAGACTAGAAAAGTGATAGGCTTCATCTAGCCCTTCAGAAATTGTGCTACCACACTGTAGAGTTGCATTAAATGTTGGGGGGGAGTTTGTTTCTCACTTTTAAACACTGAATTATCTCCTTCATATTTTTTTGAGCTTTGCCTGTGCAATTCTTATGGGTTTTTTACCACTCTGAATTGTTCTATAGATCATCCTTCAAAAAGATCAAAGCTGTCTCAGCATTAGTTTTGAACAACTGTCTTTTACTTCATGGTACAGCTCAAGTTGCCTTTGCTTTACTTAGACCTTCAGGATCTTATGATGAGAGTAGGGCAGACTCTGGTCTTTACATATAATTTTAAAATTCTAAATATCTGCATCTTATGGGACCATTGAAAGGAAGAACAATAAGCTGGTACGTGACACAGTCAGACATGAACGCAGCTAGGGATATGCAATGAGCATACAGCCCTCTGCACCAATGATCACAGCTTTAGGTTGTGGTAATAAAGCATGTTCAAATTACTTTTTAAATTCTTGATTTTTCAAGCTAAGAGACGTTAATTAAAACATCATAAAGCATGGTTCTTGAAAAGGAAATGGAGAAGGCATTCACTTCTTGTTTTTACAGCAAATGTAGTACAGTGTGCTTGTGATGAAGCTTTCTGACCACAGCAAATTCCCAGAGGGAAGATTCTTTAAACATAGCAACCACAAAATGACAGAAAGTAGGGATTTTCTAGCCTGCTTTTGAAAGAAGTCTCCAGAAGTTAATGGTCACATTTAAAACTAATGTTACTGGAAATGAATAAATATTGTATGCATGTATAGGATGAATAAATATTGGATGAATGTATAGGCTTGTTCGGAAGATGTTGAAGAAAAATAGATGCTCTGTGCTGTGAGGTTGGGTTAATACAGGAGAATTACTTCAATGTAGCTATTAAATGACAGGTTATTTGTTAATTTGTTTTTACTTTTATTGGAATTTTGTGATGCTCTAGTGAAAGGTGCATGGACTGCTACAAGCTCTTTTAAAAGACTCTGATGTTCACCTGATGGAGGTGGGCTAGGATGCTGTGAGAATTATGCAGCATCTGCAATTAAGCTGTGATCTAAAATCTTCCTCTTGTGGCTGTCTTGTCATTTCCCCCATTCTGCAAAATGAAAGCAATTTTATATAATTCCCCATTTTGTGAGGGACTTTGATTCAGGGAAATCACCACATAGGACTTGCGTTTCCTTAACAGCATTTCAAAAATTGCTTTGCCCACTGTGATAAATTATGTCTCTACAGAGATATGAAGCCACAGGAGTGTGGAGTGGAACAGCTGTACAGAGTCACTCCAACAAGCCTGACTTCCTTTTTTGTGTGGTAACAATTCTGCATCACAAACCTAACCATATTTTAAGCAACCTGTAGATCCCACAGGCTGCAGGTGAAATATCTTAGAGTCAGTGGTGAATTAATTTTTTTATTTTATTTGTATGGTCCTCTGGGGTTTCTCTACTTTTCAGAGAGGCTTTGGTGTTGCTTGTTGTTGCTGTTGTTCCAATTTGGGTTTTTTTTGGCCTTTATCCCCCTCCTCCATAGTAGCTCTTCTGCCTTAACAGAAAAAACAAGACTGTTTACTAAATGCACTGATTTCTTCTCATGACAACTCTTGTTATTGTTTTAAATCACTCTGAACATTCTCAAACTAGATCAGACAATATATTAGAGCAAAATTTAGGATGCTCCTGCACTTTTCTAAAAGGAAGGAACTAAACAGAATTGAGGTACTTTGTGATGCTTGATAAAAGTGGTGTGTATACATTCCAATGCCAATCCCAGTAGGGTTGCAAAGGTTGCAAAGGAGCAAAAAGGAGGCGGAAGGCAGCTGCTTCAGAAGGGTATGCATGCATTTTTAAAAGAGACAAATTGAACTTCTGTTCTACAAGAAAAATCACCAGCTGAAATAATTTCTTTTTCTGAACTTTTCAGCTGTATTTTGAGTCTTTTCACTGTTTCCTCCTTGAACGTGGCATTTTTTGTTCCTGCTTGCTTTCTACTCATGTCCAAGCAAGCTCTACTCCAGGCCATATCTATATTAGCAACTTTCATGAGAACTCACATTTCAAGAGAAATGACCCAATGCAGTGTAGAAGGGATAAAAATGTTTTAATTCCCTGATTCTTGTACAGTGCTATTCCTGGACCTCTGGCTAACGGATGGTATGGAAACACCTCGTATTTGTAGACTACTATTCTTAGCTGACTCTTGGAATATGAGTATGGTTTTTAAAATAAACTTTCAGCTAAGCACATGTGCCTATTACAACAGGACAGAGCAAGATAACCTTGCATGGAGTTGCTATGTCACCCTGCTCTTAAGCTGTAAATTCTTTTGATATGATCAGTTATTTCTCCCAGTCGTCATGAGGACTTATTTATTAATGGTATTTCCTAGTAGGAATTATTTATGTGTGATACTGTGGATTGAGAATAAATAATTGCATCTTTTCCAAATCTCTCAATTTACTTCTGGTGTGAGATTAACAATTTCAAGGCACACTCAAAGGTTATAGAGCAGTTCTTGGCTTTACAAGAACAAAATGTCATGGAAACGCCACCTCTCTGCTCCCTCTCCATCAGCAATAGCAAATATCTGATCAGTGTGTATTTTCCATTCAGCTCAGCATCCTTGGGCTGGTTTGGCGCATCTGCTCTTTTGGAAAAGTCTTACATTTGTGATAACATGATCACAGAAGGGTCAAGGGGACCCTCCCTTAGTATTTCAGTGAGATTGGTTAAGATAACAAAACAAGGGGAAGACATGGGTAGACTTTAATGAAACACATAAAGACAAGAGGCCATTGTTATTTAATAGAAGTTAAAATAAGTATTTTTAAAGTTTTTTTCAGTGGGAGTGGTAAAACACTGGAACTGATTGCCCAGAGAGGTGGTGGATGCCCCATCCCTGGAAACATTCAAGGCCAGGCCTCGGAGATGTCCCTGGTCACTGCAGAGAGGCTGGACAAGATGACCTTCAAATGTCCTGTCAAACTCTAAAGTCATCTTGACTCACCCTACCCTAAGGTGGGGCAAGTCATCCTTGCTTTCTGTGATTTCTTCTGGATTTGTATAAAAATACAGAACTCTCAAGTCCTGATCCTCATTTTTCCCTATATTTTTAAGTCACTTTATCTTTGGAGCAGCCAAGCCACAGCTCTTTAGTAATGCTGGTGTTGTCCCCACGTTCGTGCTCTGGCATCTGACCAGCCAAGGGGTGCCAGAGGGCTGTAAAGCTATAGGCTCTGCAGGTCCTCAGCTGTGAGGAATGGCACAGTAAGAACCACTGGACCTGAATTTGCCCATTTGCTCTTGAACACATCTGTTCAAGACCTACCAGGAAACCCCATCACCTTCTGCCTGTGAACTACCCTGAGCTCCCTTCCACCAGCTCCCAAAGATACAGGCCATGCATCTAATGGCTCCCCACTAAAATCTGCACAGAAGAACAAGAGAAGAAAAAATACTTAGTGTGAGGCCTTCTGTAGGAATTCTGCAGGCTCTTCTTGCTGGGAAGCCAAAGGAAACCAAAGCATAAGCGAAAATTATGCCAGTTGCTGTTCACCCCAAATATGGGTAAAAAGTAGGAGCAGCTATATTACATCCTATTGCCTTGAAGGAAGAGAAAAGGACTTATTCTTTTAAATCTGTGCAGAGAAACTGAATTCCAGGGGGAAAGCATTGATAAGAATCTGCTACAAATCCAAGATTAAAGTCCAGACAAAGTAGACTTGTTCTCTAACAAGAAATTTATTGTCTCACACAGCCCATTCAAAAGAGCTTCTGACCAGGTAATTAGAGTCCAAAATTCCACTTTCAAGGTTTTGTCATATATTACTCCGTTTGTTTTTTATCGTGCAAGCTCAGACACTCCAGTGATAAACTGTTTGCTCTGTGGCCTTGCTGTGGTACGTGGAAAACTTTCCATGACTGTATTGCTTTGGAACAGAAATAGCTAGGCATCTCAAGCAGCTTTTGAAACCCAGTTTGTATCCTGATGAAAAGAGGGATTATTCAGAAGCTCATCACTGTCCCATACAACTTCGTTGTTTCTCTTTAAATGTGTTATGTGAAAGAGCGTGAAACTCTGGGAAGAGGTTTTATTTTGTATTTTCTCAATAGCTTTTAGAGGTGTGCATTTTAGAAAGCTATGCATTTCTTTAAAAACATTTCTTTCAGATTTTTTTTTCCAATGCAGTACTGTATTGGACAGAAATATCTTCCCCAATTTTTAGGAATTATATTAATATTTCTCCATTAATTTTACCCTTATGCAGTAAGAAATGGAGGGTTTACCTGGTTTTCCTTCTGGAGTTTTCTATAGGCAAAATTTCCTGCAGGTCCATAGTGAGTCAGGGTGCTGGTATTTCAGATACAGAGAGATGAGAGGAGAAATCACTATTTTCTGCCTCAGTTGCTACTGTTGTAATGATCTGACTTTATTCTTCCCTTCTGTTCAAAATTTCTTGGGTGAGCCCCCTCACTGCTTCATGCTTCTTTTCCTTTGAAGGACTCCTTCAATTTCCACTGTTGCCTCCGTTTTGTTTCACTGGGGCATGACCTGTAGTGCTAAAAAACCCCAAGTGGCTACAGCTAACGGATAGCTGAATCTATCAGACTTACTTGAGATTGTATAAGGTTACTCCTTGTTCTCCAGGCAACTAAAATTGGCACTAAAATAGTTATTCTTGTGGGTTTTATCTTTAAGAAATAATCCTTTGTATTTTATATGGGAGGGCAAGAACAGTCATTACTTAAATTTTCTTCCTCCAGATAATGTTGAAATTTCTCAGGCCTTTCTTGTCATTTAAAAACACTTAATAATATTTCTTATTGGGCTGATTAATCCTAGCTGGGCTAGTAAGCCATACAGGAAATTCTGTTTATCTTTGCAAGATTTTTCTAAATGGTTTTCTTTGATTGATTATTAAAGTTAGTAACTTAATTTTTTCCCCTCTACAGATGCATCTTAGTGAGTTTCAAGAAAATATTGATTTTAGAAATAAACTGTAGTCACTAAAAGGGCTCAGGGGAAAAACAGAACCATTCTGTGGTTGGTGAGAAAATGTGGAAATTTGCACCTTCAAGAAGTGGTCATAAAAATCCTGCTGGATTTGGGTTTCCACATGAGCTAGATGCTAGTTTTGTAGTAAATCTACTAATAGAACTATGGTCCCCACTAGCAGCCTCAGTAGGTACAAGACTATTTAGAAAACAGATGCTAGACAGTAGAAACTTCCTTCCCTGCAGATGACTTCACACAGAAGCATTTGCAGAAATTGTCTGCATCACGGTTCAAGATTACTGTCAGATAAATTTGAAGGCTTGAAATTTGAGTCCTTATGTCTGTCCAAATTATTTCAGCATTATTCTTCTACCACTGTTATTGTCTGTAACATCATAGAGATGTAAGAACATTGACTTCCATTGGTCAAACAGGAAAAAGCTGAACATAGGATATTCCTTTATAAGGGAGCTCTGCCATGCATTTGTGTGTATTGCTTGTCCTCTGCCTTGATGGACATCTTTTTCACATAGATCACCTTCTCTTGTTCTGCTGTGCATGCACAAGTAATGCCTGTATCTATTCCCTTACTTAGGCCTGGATGCATCTGTCATCCAACTTGGACTGTTTACCTGTATTTCATACATTTCTGAAGCTCGTAGGCACCTCACAGCAATGTAACCCTGCCTTCAGGGCTGGAAGGATTGCACCTCAGCTTCTGGCTCTATGTTTTTCCATGCACAGTGCTCTCACAGCCAGTTTCCAGAGATACCCTATCAATAGCTCAGTACCAAGTCCTATTCACAATGAACCATGGAAAGCAGAGTTCTCAGCTAATACCCTTAGGGGGAAAAATACTTGAGTGCTCCAGAGCTTTTGAGTTGGAAATGTGAAGGTCTTGTTATGATGGATTCAAGGTTTCCAGCTGTGACACTGTGACCCGCTGTTTCATTTTAGTGATGTCACTTCATAGGATATATGCAACTTAAAAAGTTTCCCAGGACATCATTAAGCTGTTTAATAAACAAATGAACTATGTCTTAAGATTGTGGCTCTGAACTCAGAACAGTTAAAATTGTTTTAACCGTGTATATATATATCCTGGTTCTGTGAACCACTCAGTCAAATCTGAGAAAACATGAGGATGCTGGCCAGGTGTCTTCCTCACTAGCTCCTGTGGGCCTTACCAGATGGTTAGAGAAGACACATCTGGGTGTTCAAAAAAAACAATGAAGTTTAGCAGTAGTTGAAGCAGATTTGGGGACATCAGTGGGGAAAATGTGTTGGAGGATACAAAGCCTCTGCAAGGATGAGGAGAAAATCTTGCCAGACAGATTCCAACAGAACTTCTGAGCTCTGCTTTTGGCAAACATTTTCCCTGCATAAGAGTTGCAGCAAGTCTCCCTTTGAGCCTGGTTGTGCCCAATAAAGATAAATAAAGTAAAGTAGGAAATGGAGTGGATTTGAGACTGAAATAAGCTTTATGTACGGCTCTGGCCCTTGTCCAGAGGAGATGTCACATGCTGCTTTCTGGAAGGTGGAGGGATTCCTGGGAAATCCAGGCTGGTGTGTTTCTGCACAGGGTTCAGTCGATGGCATCACTGCCCCCTCAGGAGCTGCTGGGTGTTGTTTTGCAGGTGTTGGGAATTAATGTAAACAGTACAGGTAGATGGCAATGATACCCAAGGTCATCTGTGTACCTGCAAGTCTTGCTGTTAGGACAATAGTTAGGCTTGTTTTGAGTGTTTCTTCCACCTGTGCCCATGATTAGGAAGAAAAGGTGCAGTTGGTAGTAACATTTCATGGTCCAGCAGAGAAGCTGGGCTGCAGGAGAGAGGAAGGTGGGGCTGGAAAGAGATAGTGGTGTAAGGACTGGATGGGAAAAGACGTGAAATGGGGTGGGTTTGGTTTGCCTTCTTAAGAGCAAGTTGCATTTCTAGAGCATGCTAAAGGTTGGTGGGGGAAGAGAAAGGCAAGGATGGGGAGAACAAGGCTGCGCGGTGAGAGCCTCTGCTTAACAATAATTGCCCCTCACTTATTTCACCATGTTGTATAAAATATATATATTTTTTGATCCCTACATGCAATCAAAAAGCAGTGATTTTTGAGAAGACTTCAGCTGAATATGAAAGAAAATACAAGTGGGGAAAGGGTGCTATTTTAATAACTTAGTAATAACTAGCTTCCTTGAAACAAATTAAATAAACAGGTAGGATTTCTTTTCAGACACAACTTCCTCTGAGGAGGGCAGAGTTTTAAGCATGGTACATCATGGAGAAATGGATTGTCGGGTTAGAAAATCCTGATCCATGTAGCCAAGACACCTGACAAACATCAGAGACTGTGTTGTACAGAGAGTGGAAAATCACCAGCGTTTTCCAGAGCAAGACCAGGTTTGGGGTGAGGAGGGGTGAGGGATGTTAGTTAACCTTGGATGAAATTATAACTGAATGTGCTGGAGACTTTCTGCCATAGAAACTGATTGTATCTTGTGTATAGATAAAAGTGGATGGTCAGAAATGTTTCTCTTCTGCTGAAGTTTTTGCCTGGAGTTGTAATTTACTGCAAATCAGGGGAGTAACTTTTTTTTTTTCCACGCTAAAAATGTAAGAAGAAATACAGAGACATTTTTATTGTAGGACAAATTTTCAGGGCTAACCATGGAGTCATATACTCTGGTGCTGTCATGATTAAAATTTTCACTGCTGTCAGAAAGCACATTGTACTCTGGCAACATATTTCTCCTGACACTATTCCTTCTTTTAGGGATTACTGCTTTGGTTCTCTGTCACATTCATATGCTGAAAACCAGCTGGAGCATCCTGCAGGAAAATATTCTGTGTAAGGGTTTTTTTAAGGCCTGGTGTGACCACAGCTCATTGGGGAAAGAAAAAGTGATACCAGAAGAGACATCATAAATAATATGAACAAAAGTTTGGAGAGGTAATACTGCAGGATTTATACCAATACCGAGAAGCTAGAGATTGGATTATGATTTAAAGTATGTGGGATAAGAGGTGAAGTTCTCTCATACTTGCGTACTGTCAGTTTTATTTTTGTTTTTTTTTTTTTTTTTTTAATTTATTAATCCATAAAATGAATTCCTAAAAGAGGAGGATTTTCTTTTCAAACACTTTTAAATGCCTTTTGATTCTCTGCTGTGTTCAGAGATACAGACAATGCTTTTGCTGTTCCAGTTTGAGGTTTAATTTTGTTTTTAAATTTAGTAAAATGATAAATATGACCTGGGTACAGGCCTGTCTAAATGTTAACAGAACTTGGCCAATAAACTGCAAAATCTGTTACATTTATTTTTAGCCGCCTGTATTCTGAGGTACCATGTATGCAAGCCTGTAGATACATCGGCAAGCAAATGTGTTCTTTTTTGAGAAAGTGAATGTCTCTCAGTGAATAGCTTCACATTCTTGCTTACAAAGCTCCTTTGCTGGAGTTGCTGTGAAAGAGTCACTGAACTGAAAAAAACATAATTGCCCAGACTTTTATTTACTGATTTTCAGCTGATAGAACGCAGTTCATTCAATCCCAGGCTAATCAAGTCCTGAAGAAACACTGCTATGAACAAGTTCTGACCCAAGTGTTTTCTCATTTCATTTAAGCTTTTATAAAATCCTGTTCAAAGGACATTCTAATGGAAATAAAGCTTAATCCCTAGTGGAAGTTACCCAAACAAAACATTTAGTAGAAGCAGACGTTTCAAACTGCTTTCACTGATGGGCCAAGATAGAGAATTTTTCGGTATTTCAGTTTCTCTTCACCCTGGGAATGACATTTTCTGATATTCAAAACAAATTGTGCTATAATAAAAATATAGCAACTAGAGACTCTGAAAAGAGAAGGAAATGCTTTTTCCTGCCTAATACTATTTCAGGGCAAATTCACCTGTGTTTTCCTTCCTTGCTTTGATGTAGAGTGAAAAGGCTTCTTCCAATCATCGTGTTTTGTAATTCCTAATGAGGCAGCAATCACTGTTATGCTGGCAGAGGCATGCAGGGCGGATGAGAGCCCCTTTTGGCTCTCCCTGACCATTTTGTAAAACAGTCAGTAAATCCAATTAAAAGAAGCACTGGAATTGCAGAAGCTTCCAGTTACTGAAAATATTATAACATCTCCTGACTGCAGATCAAGTTTTCTGCTTGTAAGCACATTTTACTGTGGTGATTTGTTCAGACAAACATCTGAGTTTTTATTTCCATGTAACATTTTCACATTTGTCAAAGGTTATGGGGCTTCTTTCTGTATTTGTGGGTTTGGAAGAGCCTGGCCTCTTCTCCTGGTACTTGGCAGTACTGCCAAGGTTTGCACTCAGTCTCATTACTTACCTCGTTCTGAGTGAAGAAGGATTATAGCTGAAGTGGACGATGCTGAGGTGTTTGTTCTTTCAGAAAATACCAGCTCGCACGATCAAAACCTCAAATTACATTTAGGCTCTCCTTATATTGGCCATTGGTCTTTGCTATACCTTTCTTATCTAACTGCAGACTGTATGAAGCTTTCAGCTGGAGCAACTTTGGCTTAAAAGAAGATCTGTGAGCCCACAGCTGATGCATACAGCTTGGTCTGGAAGGATCCTAAGAAAGATTTTATTTTTTTTCCTATTTTTTCTTTTGTGGTGTTTAGTGGTAATGAAAGAAAGAATACAAGATGCTGTGATAGTCTAGGGTTTTAGCTGCATATTTTAGGGTTTCTTGAATAGATTTAATCTTTAAAAGTTTCTCTCTAAAAAAATGGGTTTTTTTGGTTTTGTTTTTTTTTTTTTTTTTTGGTCCTGAAGCCCTCAGAACATTCTGAAGATATATTTCTTATTTAAACTTTTACATAGAATTTGTTTATACATAAAAGTTAGTCTTTTATTTTTGCTGGAGATCAAACCTAATGCTGTGTATCCACCAGTCATTCTATTCCAAAAAATAACTGTGCTTTTCATTTGATCTGAATTTCTGGGTGACTGGGTTTTTTCTGAGGCTGACTCTCAGAGTACAGCATGCCATCATCTCGCAATGTATTATTGCACAGAAAGCTTGCGATGGAGTTAAATGTTATGTTGGTCACTGAATTAACCAAGCTTTTCCCAACAATTATTTTCTTCCCCTGGTAATCACTAGTGACTTTAAAAAAACAAACTATGTTTGGATTCAAAAGACCATCTCTCAGAGGAGTTAATGTAATGGCTATGTTGTAGAAGGCCAAGTGTTCTTTCCTAGTTTAGTCCTTGCTTAGCTGCTTTCTTCAAAGCTTAGTATGCTTGGATGTATTCTTTGGTATTTGAATGTTAGGAAATGGAAAATTAAAAATAATAATGAAGGAAATCCCCATCTGGGAAATCTGTTGTGTATTCAAAGCACCTTCAGTTGCAAGCTTGCACTTTGTGGCCTTGACACATATTGTACCTAAAGATCAAGCTTGGATTTGAGCTTTCCCAAGGTTTTTAGTGAGGGGGTGGGAGGCCTGGGAGAGGATTAATTCAGTTTTGCCTAATTCTGTTGCCCTCAGTATTTCTAGTGCACCAGATGGTGCATAGCTCTTTTCAAAAGATGTTCCCTTTTCAAAAGGAACACAGAGCTTGTCTTGGCTCTAGATTCAGGCCCAAGACCATGACTGTCCCTTTGATTCCTGTGCAGAAATTAACACAGTGGCGAACAAAGGTGCAAAAAGGATGGTCCTCTGCCTTTTCTTCTAAATCAGAAATGCTCAGTGTCTGGGGGAGGGAATGTGCAGTCTGTGGAAAAAGCAGTGGTAGAAGAGTTTGGTGAAACTTTCGCAAGTGTAAGAAAGTTATTTGGCTCTCTTCTGGCACAGGTAAAAGAATAATCTTCACTGTTCAAAGTGTAAGTCTTACAGAAATCTCGATGTTGAGAGCTGTGTAGGCAGGATTTACAAGCAGCCAAACAAAACCCAAAGATCGTGATGATCTTCCTATGGAGGTGTGGGTCTGGGAGAGCAGCTGCCAAGGAAAGTTTGCAGAAACATCACAGATTTATTTGAAGCATGAAGCCAAGAGGGAGAAGGAGCTCTCAGGGCTCAGCTACTGGCTGGAAGGAGACCTGGCATCATGAGCAAAGGAAGTGCTTCAGTAGTGCTTTGCTTATGTATTTTGTAAATAAATGCAAATGTCAGAAAGAGGAAATCAGTAGTTGATATAAAGTTTGTGTAGTGGCAGGGTAGCATAAAAGCCTCGTCCTTGGGTTATTAAGAGGACAGGTAGTAGGGTGCATTTGCAGCACACTCCTCTCATGAGCCAGGTGTCCAGGAAGACATTCTGCTTTTCTAGGTGACCAAAACCAACTTGTGGCAAAGTTGTAGCAGAGCATAACTCACAGCCATATGTCTGTGGGTCACAAAGAGCTGCATGTCTGAGGTCACTCAAAAGCAATTTTTTCAGGTAATATTTTACTTCTTTCCGCTGTGATGCCATGCAATACAGGAGCAGACCATAATTCAAATTTAAGAAGATGCTAGAATCTTAGCTCTGGCTCTCCTCAACTCTAAGTTAATATTATTTAACAATTCTTTATGTTCTTGATTTGCTGAAAGCCAAAAACTTGTACTTTTCCCTGAGACCACATGTGCATGAGTTTGAAGCTAATTAACTAATTAAAATGCTTTACAGGAAGCATGTAATTTTGATCTCATGTATACAAAACTTTAAAAAAAATGGTGCAATTGGTCTTGTTCTTCCATCTGTAGTGTTGATCATGGCTGTGAGCTTTCTGGTGACATTCAGCAGCCACAAAAGAGCAGTGCAGCTGGAAGGCCAATTTGCAACACGAGTGCTTTGCTCTTTCTTGCTCATTCACTTGTGCTGCATTTGGCACTTGTAAACATCTTTTTGGAAAATGTTCCTACAGTTTTACTTTCACATTTCTGTAAATTCCTATGACATTTGATATTACTGATTCTCGTGCTTTTCAAGTGCTCCATTCCTCTGAGCATCTTTGTGGCCCTCCTGTGGACTCAAACACATCTTTGCCATGCTGAGAGCTCCAGAGCTGGACTCTACTCCAGGTGGGGGCTCATTTATCTGTATGCAAAAGTGACACCCTGTTGGCTATTTTTCCTTAAAAACTAAATTATTTTTTCCTTCTCAATCTACATGTAACCACAAGTATTTGTTGATGTAGGAATAGTGAGAAAGTTAATTCCTTATTGCAGAGGAGGACTATATTTCTGCAATACCTAAATCTTGCAAAATAATCCATTCGCCTTGTGTGCTAATCCTACCACTGATGTAAGAAAGCAGCCCAGAATACAACATGTATTCCACAAGCCCTGTGGCAGCACAGCAGCCATCTCTGAAGTGAACTGTCTTCCTTGTACTTGCTGCTGGATCTTTGAAACAAATAAAAGCATAGAAGGAAAAAAAAAACCTAGGAAAATATGATGGTTATTTGAATTTGTGGGTGTCTATGAGCAAGCAGTGTGAAGCAGAAGTAAAAAGCATAATGTACTTTTTGGGCACACTAAGCAAGGTGGTTTTGTAGAGATACCCAAGCCATTGTAAGTGACCATGATAAAGTTTTTTGTACAGCTGGGATCACCTAGCTTTAACAAAGCCTAATTTGAATTTAGACAGGTAGCAACAAGGATTGCTAGGTTGATTAGAAAAATGGGATGGATTAAACATTTCCCTGTTCTTCCTTACAAAGAGATAAAAATATTTTGATTTCTATAGCCTGGCTGGCAGATGCTTATAAGGGGATAGGACAACTATTTGTAAATGGATTGAAGGGTTATGTATCAGTGAGAAAAGAATATGTAAAAGGCTAATATTAATCCCAGATTGAGTGTTTATTATCTAGTTAATTCAGGCCAGAAACTGGAAGGTTCCTGAACACTTATAGAGTGACGCTCTAAACAGGACTGGAAGGAAAGAGGAGTTTAAGTTGTTGGGAGATTGAGCATGATAAGCCCAATGGAAGGGATTGTGTAACTAATTTGGAGAATTCCTGAAGATAAGAATCCATGTGTAACTGCTATGTTCAAAAGGAAACCAGATCAGTGCTTGCAATATATTTATTTTTTAGTAATCCTGTGCTAAGACTTCTGCCCCTTTCTTGTAAGGATCAGCAAAGATTTGTCCCCCTAAACTATGTAACAAACTTTGTTAAAAAGTTTTCCTGCTTATTGAAGTAATCTGGGACAGCAGCAGTGCCTTCAGTCTCTCTTTTGCTGCCTTCTGTCTAAGGCTGTCTACAGCTGTTTCTTAGCTCCTTATTTGGTTATCAATATTGGGTGGGTATTGTGTGGAAAGTGGGCACCTGGCATCTGTTGTGTAATTTCCTGGGACTGCAGGAAGCCGTGCTGCAGGATCTGTATCCCAGTTCTCCATTCCTGCCAAAGAGAGAGCTGCTGATTTCTTTTTCCATCGAAAGGTGTTGGTAATTGAGTAGTGCTCCCCCATCCTCTGTTTATTAAAGACACTTTTGTGTCTTTAAAGGCTATTTATTTTTTTTTGTTTTGAACATTTCACAGGCACACTACTGTTTACTCAACCAAAGGCCTGGAGTACAACTGAGTACTTGTCATGCTGTACTGATTGAATCCAAGTTTGTTTTGTCTCTGTTATTCCTCCTTTCTGGTGCATAAAAAAATATCATGGGAGAGAAACACTTTCTGGATTCCTTGAATATTCCTTGTGCCACTGTGTCATGGCAGAGCTCTGTATGCAAGAGACATGACAGCAGGAGAGATCCTCCTGCTTAGTTTGTACAGCCAAGGGGAAGTGCTATTTACTTTTTTTCCCTGATGGCTTTGGCACAGGTAAAATAGCAATGAAATTTCAGAAGGTAGCAGTCATACGTTTATCTATCAGTTTACCTTGCTCAACAGGGCATAGTTAATTCCTTTTTTTTTCCTGAAGATTGCTGTTTAAAAGCACTCATTGTGTAGCCAGCTACTGTGTGTGCTTTAAGCTGAGAAATAAAAACATGCTGCCAGCTACAAGGTTTTGTTGCTGTACTTTTCCTTGTGACCTTTAAAAAATTCAAACCATTATTATTGTGCACAGAATCCAGCAAGGCTATAATCACCATTAAAGAGGGTGGTTAGTTTATGCTTACTTTGGGTTTCACTATTTTAGGGCAGACGGGAAAAATATTTACGGTGGGTTTTTTTAGGTTTTTTTTTTTTTTTTTTGGGGGGGGTGTTGTTTTTTGTTTGGTTTTTTTTAGGACAGAAATAATTTTTCTGCTTACAATTGTGGAGTAAGCACAGCTAGGTCCATGCAGCAACTGGGACTCCTGTGCCACAGTACATGACTATTGTATACTTCCTCATACCACATCCAATTGACCAGTGGATCAGTGGATAAACAAGTTTCATCTGATTGAGTGAGATATCTAAAGAGTAGGTAACTATTGGTGTAGAAAAAAAAATTCTTCTGAACTGCAGAAAGAGTTCTAGTTCACTCATATCTTGCATCCTACATCCCAACTTTCTGCCAGTAAAAATAAATAAGTAAAATAAATTTTAAAAACCTTTCCAGATTTAACAACATTTGCATCTTTTCTGAGGCCTCCACCAGTGGGTTTTTTCCCCATTTTGCTGTTTCCTGCCTTTCTTCTCCCAGCATACACTGTCATCTTCCTGCAAACCTGTGCATGGGCAAAGGCATTGTGTGGGATGCCCAGTTCTGAGCACTGTGTCCTCCAAGACCCAACTCAGCAAGGAGCTCCTGATTGCCTATCACAGCCTTTCCCTTCACAGGGAAATTTGCTGGTGCCTTCTATCATCATGCAAATCTTGCACTGTAGGAATTTCGAATCTCGATCCATCTGTCAAATGTGGCCAAAACTGCTCTTTGTGTTTGGAAACCATGAGGAAATGCAAAGCTGGACAGACCTACAGCACAATTGTATAAAGCCCATTTAATTAGCAAAGTAGCCTAAGAAGACTGGATTTTCAGTTGTAATGTATACAGATAGATATGTATTCATACCCAGCTCATAGAACATTAGCTCTGAAGATGTGCTCTTACATGCATTCTGCAAATAGATAATTGAAGGGGGAGAGGGAGGAAGGAGAGGGATGTTTATATCATTTCATGGCAGGTAACCATGTCATTCATACCACACCTGGGTGTTTCTGACTTTGTTTCTCACACAAGTGCTAATGAAATACTTTGTGGTTTAAAAAAAAAAAAAAAGAGCTTGGAAACCCAGTATCCAAAGGGTTTCAAAACTTTATTATATGTGCCAGATATTTCCAGCTGTTATTGCCTTCCACTTATTTCCCACAGCATCTTGGCCTGGGTCTGCTAGTGATCTTTCTTCACTGATGGCATGAGATGTTAGCTAAGCCAATGTTTATGCTGCTCAAAAAGATATTCCTCAAGCCTTACTTCACTCATGATTTTAAAGCTTGTTAACCTGTTTATCTTCAAAGGATAGAAGCTTTTAATGCTAAATAAAGTGGAAGGCATTTATATAGATTTTGATAATGAGTACAATTGGATATCAGACTCTAGTCTGTGTTATAGACTAGAAGCCATCACACATTCTTCAGTTGCTTCTCCCTGAGAGGAGGGAGATGAGACTACAAACATGGGTGTCTGAAGCAGCATTACATCTGCTCACTCCAACCCATTGAGAATTTCTAATGTACAGCTCCTTCAAAAGAAAACAGTTGCTAAGATATTCAGTAGTGGACAACCTGGTGATGGCTTGCTATTGCTTCTGTGATCATTCATGGACTGCCTCATGACATAGCATAATTTTGTGAGTGGCTTAATTTAATTAAATCTAGATCAGCAAGTGATATCTTGGATATTGTGGAATCAGCTGCTTTCTATCATGACAGAAAGTCTTATAGACAAAACTGTTGCAAAATCTGTTTGAATTTTCTTATATATCAGCCTACTGTGCTTTCTGTCAAGTTACTTAGGTTACTCAAAACCACTGTCTGGTTGATGGACTGCTCTTTGTTGTTTTGGCTTTGAAATATTCATTAGAATGGAAGGAAGTTTTTTCCACCATTCACATTGGTGCTGCTTGCATTTTATATTTATTTTTGTTTTGGTGATGAAAACATCCTGCTGGTTAATTGTTGTAAACATTTACCTAGCACTTTGCAGTCACTAATGAATTAATCTCTGTAATGCTGGGTAAGTGTTATGTGTATTTTAGAGCTCAAGAGTGTTGATGAGACATACCTAAGGCCCAAAAGTGTGTCAGTAGTGTAGATGAGGATTTGAGAACATTACTGTGACTTACTGTAGTTAATGTGCAACCAGTGTCAGTCTGTGGGTTTGTGTATGACCCAGGATTTGCAGCATTATAGAGATTATCTCTTTCTTATTGTTGTAAAGCAGCTCTTTCAGGTTGTGTTCATTTTCCTTTGAGAAGTGGATATTTTTGAAATCTTGCTTCTATATCACAGAAATGTTAAGTTAATTGAAAGGAAGTTTGATTTGCAGCTAAAGCAAACCATTAACTGTTTCAATATCAGTCTCAGAAGTTAGACTCGAAAAGGTGAAAATCCCCTCTCCTTCTCCCACTGATGGGACACAGAGAGACAGCCTGTTCTCTTTTCCACTTCCCTGTCTGCAGGGACCTACAGAACCAACTGGTGCTGCTGAGCCCCGGAGGGGCTCTCCAGTCTTGCACAGCAGAGCTACCAGAGCTATGGGTAGCACAGCCAGGAGGAATCCCACATCCCATCCTGTGTGTGATAAAGCAGCCTGAGAGGGAATTGATGGACCAGGAACTGAGCAGCACAGGCAGATTCTGCCCTAAAGACCTCTTTGCACTCTAACTCACAAAGGTATCACCCCACTCTTTCTGGAAAGATGAAAAAAACATCCTTGTTTTATTCCATGACTGACAGAATTGCCATGCAGAAAAGCTGACACTTGCTTTGTTACCAGCAGCTCAGAGCATAAGGCACCACCAAAATCTCTGGTGTAGCAGAAAGAGCAGCTCCTGGGGTATAAAGTTCTTTCATTTCATGTTTGCATTCACCAGTTGTGTTTCTGTTATTTAAGCTTCCTGACCCAGGAATACTACTGGGTCTACACTCACAGCCTGGACTGTACCAGTTTAGTGTGCATGACTATGGCTGTGGTTTGGTTTGGGGTTTTTTTCCCTCCACAGATACACTTTATATTGTTTCCCTCTTTCAGAATTTAAGGTAGAACTAAAAATTTGCTGAAAGAAATACACAGGGTGGGGAAGGGGAAATAATTTTCCAATCACATATTACTTATTCCTTCCCTTTTCCCTCATCACCATGTCCAGATGTTGCAAAATGAATCTTAGAGCACCAAAATGTAGACGTTGGGTTTTGTAGCTCAACACCTCATTTAAAAGCTATTTATTTGAGTGAACTAACAATGCCAACTAGTGGTCAGATCCCTCACTGAGATTTGGTATTCTAGCAAAGAAAAAAAAGTAAAAACGTATATAAATCACAACAGTTTTTGTGATAATCGCACTACTCAGCTAAGGAAAAGACTGTAAGTACTGATTTTTGTTTAATAGGACATTTCAATTAGTAACATAACAAGTGTATCATTAAGTTAATTACATGCTGTCCTTGGACAATGCGTTAATATACTGTTATGCTTTTCTTTTTTTCAAAATTAATTCATCCCACTCATAATTTGATCACCTGTGCAAATGACACCAAAACCAAAAAAAGGAGTATGTATTATCTCTGTCTTGTTTCACAGTAGTACCTGGGTTCTTCTTTTTTAAAACATAAATGTATATTAGGGTTTGAATTGATTTATTAAAAAAACATGGCTATTGATCTAGTATCAATATCCAATTGTGACAGACAAAAACTCTCTAACAATTTAAAGTTAGAAAGTGCATGTTTATTGCGACGCTGGGCAGCATGCGGGATAGCTCCCAAATACACACACAATTTACAGGTGATTACAGAGTCCTTTTATCTACAAAAGCATTGAATACCCAAAATACAAATACATATTCATAACTTTGGTACATCTCATTCCCCGCTTCGCATGGTAATTAGCTCAAAAGTTATTAAGCATGTGTAATTTGTCCTTTGAAATGGGTCGGTGGTCCCTTTCATGGGGAGGGGTCTCAAAATGCGGAAGTAAATGAAGTCTTCCTCGTTCTGACCTTTCTACCTTTTCAATGCAGATGTGACAAATCAACCCTTGGTAGAACTCTGACTCCTGTCTTCAATGGGTTTCAGAACAGAGGAGGCCTACAATTGTCTTATGTTCCTAAAAGCTATTTATCAGTTTCTATATTCTTCATTATAAACCCAGCTAACCAAACATTGTGTTGACAAGCAATTATTAGTTAACTACTAACTCTTAACTTCATCTAGGCCTACCCATCTATTTTAATTAACTCCAATGAAGCTTATCTCTAACTAAAATCTTAGCTTATCTAAAATCTCCAAATTCTTTAAAGTTTATGTCTCAGAATAACCCACTCTGGCTTCTGTTTGAAAGTCCATGGTTATTCTAATAGCAAGGGATAATCTTCCAACATCACTAAAGGTTTTTTTCTTTCTCTTTTTCAGTCTTAAGTGTATATCAACATATCAACAATGGGGTGCTCTGCCACAAGCTTTTCTTTGTTTTTGTTGTTTCTTAAGAACTCCTTCTGCATCAAGATAACTGGATTTTGGGATACATATGTAAATATTACTGGCTGTAATCTGGATGCCAATATCTAAATTTAATTATCGTCTTTATGTATTAAAGACATAAAACTGTAAAGCAGCTATTTGGAATTTTAATTTCTTTTAGGTTTTTGGGGTGGTTGCTTGCCTGGGCTTTTTTCCCTTTCAAAACTGTGTCCTTCCTATAGTGTTCACATAGCCCTCAATTGTTTTAGAAAACTCATGTGCTGATTAACAAGATTTCAGTAGGTGATGCAAGGGAAAGACTAATTGGGAAGACAGCACTCAAGGTGATTAAAATTACAGTATCTTTTTACTCTGTCGTAGCTAGATATTTTCAGAGTCTGCAGTATGCAGGTGCTGTGTCTTCAGAATCTCCATCCTGCACATCTCTTGATGTTGAGGTGCACTATTCTTTCAATATGCAGTGTTCTTTTAGACATTCCCTGGACTTTCTCCTAGAAATTGGTGTGACTACCTACCTACCTGACTTTTGAAAAGCTAGATTTGCATGTGTTATCAGGTACTTATAATTATTAATTTTGCATTCATAACAATTTTGAGCATACCTATGCCATTCATCATGTTTCATGGTTTCTTCAGATAGTAGTTACCTTGTATGTATTCACTTGTGTGAAGTCAGCTAGTTTGTGTATAGTTCTTACTCCTTTTAATACAACACTTGTACTTCATTTTATCCAAAGGCAAGCCAGGTTCATTTCTCTGATGCTTAGTGAACTTTGGATTGACTCTTTGATCTCACGTGTTTCGCTGCAATGCTGAGATTAGGAGCTCTGATTCACTTTGAGCTGCAGAAAAATGTGGGTCGCACTTAATGGAAATTTATGGGGGGCTAGTTTTGGTTTGTGCTAGAGCTCCAAATCCTTATTCCCCTTCTGGCAGGCTTCTGTACACACTCTCCCCTTTCACCATGGAAAAAGCCAGACAGAAAGCTCCCTTCTCCTTCCTGCAGCATCATGAGTTGAAGCCTGCTGCCTTTGTCCATGACGTTGTCCAGTGCCTGTTTATGGCACTGCTGAGTGTCAGCTTTGTATGAACATCCTTATCCAACATGGTACTTCACCTCTGCTTTCACCCCCCTAAGAGATACCTACTGACCTTTGATCTTCAGAGCACCATATACTCCAAGGCAATTCTGAAGTTTCCCATGTGTTTTGGAGGAATGTGAGGATGAATCCCGTTCTCTGGCTCCTCTGTATCCCTACAGGGTTTTTGAGTTTCTCATTCACTGTTCTGGCCCTGGGGTCTTGGTTTTTCTCCTCCTACCTTGCTTGTTCAGTGCTGGCAAACCCAGAGGGCACACTTATATAAGCCAAAGTTTGTTCTTTTTTTTTTTTTTTTTTTGATCTGTGACTACTTCGAAGATCATTTACTAAAAACCTTCGCAGAAATAGCTTTCTAGCACTACTGCCGAATTTGGAAGTCCTTCATGTTGCTCAGTTATCTCAGACCTGTTTTTTTACTTTTTCTCTATTTGACTCCAAGCTCCATGGTTTGCATATTGCTTTTCTTCTCCACTTCAATTTTATTTAATTTCTGCTCAGACACATCAAACACTGGCTGCATTTCTGGATATATGTATTTCCTGTTTTCTTGCCCTTTGTAGCCTGAAGGCAGCCTAAGTTCATGATTGAACTACAGGCGAGATGGGAGAAGAGAACTGTTTGTTCCATGAACTCAGCAGCATTAACCATTAACTACACCTCTGTTTATTTTTTATGAAGGAAGAAGTGGAAAAAGTAATAGCATCTGTCTCTCACCTATATTGATACATGGCTTTTAAGGAGGTGGGAAGCTTGAGAAGAGAGACAGAAAGATGCTAGCATTGCTTTATGTGATCTTTTCCACTTCTACTTCTGGAGAAAGGATTCCAAAATTTATTTCCCTCACCCCAGTTTTTGTCTCTTTCTTTCTTCCCTTTCCCATTACCTTGAATTACCAGCAAGTTTTAAAAGAAGAGGAGGGAATAGATAGATGAAGCAGTGTTCAATCCACCATTCTGCTCCCCAATCCCACCACTCTGCTTCCCTTCCTGGCAGAAGAATGCTGCTTTCTTGCTTTTGGGGTTTTTCAGTTGCTAGGAATTCAAAATATTTGTGGCTTTTAAAAAAATAATTTTGGAAATTGCGTCAGTGCTGAGGCCCTGGGGCTGGAAATGCCAAGTGTTACCTAAGTGGAATAGATGGCAGCGCAGCGTGGCGCTGTGTGATGGAGATGAACCTGGGGCAAGAGGAGCCAAACACCAAGGGTAGAAGGCCTCCAGCTGTGTCTGAGTCCAAGTCAGGCAGAGGAGCAGTGCCCTGATTGCAGAGGGCTGCTGAACTGAACGTTTGTCCTTCATGAGAAGCAGCCCACACGCAGATGTGGTGACAGAGGGAAACCAGGCACTAAATGGAGAGATGAGCAGATGAGGATCAGAAACTTTTGACTGGCAGGAAGCAATGGGTTTTCTGAAGAAGAACCAAAATTGAAGGAGACCCAACCAGCCCTAACCTGTCATGCCTTCAAATCCAAATCCACTGCTTGCCACAGGAGTCTGGGCAAATGTAATTACTTTTTTACCCCCACCCTGTACAAAATTGTCCTACCTGGTGGATTCAAAAATGAATGATGAGCAAAGTCAGGAAAAAAGAAGACTTGTCACAGGAGTCTGGAAAAAAAGAGCTCCTCACTGTGAAGTTAGTGGAAAAAAACAGAGGAGATGCCCCTCCCTTCCACTGGCATAACACGCAGTTCTGTGGAGTAACACACAAACCATCTCTAGGGAAGGCTTTAAGATGCTACAATTCCCATTTTCCTTGTCACGTGAGGAAATATTGTTTGTCATTTTAAAATTAATATTTCAGTAGTTCCAACAGTAGAATTTACAAATCTCATGTACAATAATGAGGAGGGTAGTGTCTGTGCAAGTGACATCTATGAAAAAGAATCTGGAGCATTCAAATATGTCCCATTTGCTGTAAAAAGTTAAGTTTGATAGTGTAGTGCTTTTTACAATGTATTTTAAATACATTTATGTATTTAAATATATAAAATATTTTATATATGTAAATATGTAATATATAATATATTTTAAAATGTTTATATACATATATAATACAATATATTTATAATATATTTAGTTGCTTTGTTTCTTATTCAGAATTTGGAAGCCTAATGTCAGTAGAAATGACCCTTCTTCCTTGAAAAGGCCCTTTGTTCTCTAAGAAAATAATTCTTTATTGTCAAGAAATTCTACTCAAGCAGAAGGAAAACTGAGTTTTTAAATCTTTTTTTCCTGTGCCAGGTGTCCTTGCTAACAGCTTCACTGCAGTTTGTGCAATGGTCCAGCTGCTTTCCTCCGTGGAAATTCTGACAAATTTTTGGTAGATCTGCACAGGATTAGTCACTTCCAGGGTAAAAAAATGTTCAAGAATATACTCATAAATATTTCTCAGTACTATTTTGCAATCATATACATAAAGGAATTCTCCAGTTGCCATTATAATGTCCTACAACAAGCACTAGGCTGCTGCAATGCAGTTGTTCATACTTACCTCTGGGGAACTTTTTAAGGCCTGTGTTGCAAACTTCTCAAAATCCAAACCAGAAATTTCCCCTTTTGGTTCAGTTAGGTCCCCAATAGCTTGCCTCATTCTGTTTCCAAGGGTTTTGAGGTCCAGGGCCCCATTTCCTTCTGTTCAGAGAGGGAGCTCAAATGTGATGCACATAGGACAGTTGGTCTGTGTTTTTCCAGATGCCTTGGAGAACAGAAGTGTAAGGCAGGCTTGAGGGAGATGGGAGACATACTGCTCTGACCCTTTCTACCTTTCCAGGGATTTGCAGAGGGGAATGCTGACCTGGCTAAAGTTTTTTGCCCTATTTCTTCCTCTAGGCAAATTCCCTTCTTCACTCTTTGCCTATGATGAATTAGAGACAGGTATCTGGACTGCAGAGACTTTTATGGATAAATGTGGCTATCCTACATACTATTCCTCTACTATATTGCTATTTTCTTTTGACAACACTTTTTTATTGTTGTCACCTGGTAAGTGCAGACTGAACTTTTAAAATCCTGGATAAAGGAGGAGCTCTGATTCTTTCCTTTTATACTGCAAGGACAGCCAAGAATAGGGAAGACTTTGGCTGACTACCCAGCTACAGGGAAGGAATATGGCAGATGGGAATATCACCAAAGCAGAGCACGTAGAACTAAAAAAGCACAGCAGATTTGATGATCTGATGGGATCACCAAAGATGGGAAAGGTTTGCAGGTAGGTGAATGCTCAAAGTAGGGGTCCTGAGAACCCCAGAAAAACACTCCATGACATCACATTCCTAAGCTCCTGAGAAATGAGAAATCCACCTATCTGGATCTTTTGGGATAGTGGGTACAAGTGAAAACCTGCATCACTAAGGTAATAAATATCTCTGCTCTAGTGAGAAACGTGGATTGGGTAAAACCTTCACTTCTTTTAATATTTCTATTTTTAATTTTTTTTTTTTTCAATGTAACGCATGGAAGAACTGAAGCTTTTGATGCCAAATTCTGTCCTGATATGCACAAACATGACTTTTGTTGACCTTTTGAGGGAGTGTTATGGACTTCACTGAGTACAGAAAAGAATTGCATAGGCTTGGACTAGGAATGATAAATAACTATGAGGGACTTCAAGAAATTTGTTACCAAGCCAGAAGTACCTGATGAGCAAAAAATGATGAGTTATCTCAAGGTTGGGGTGTGGAATAAATAAATACACAGTAAAAATATAAATCAGTAGGATTGACACAACATCACAGAGTCAAAGAAATAGCAAAATGTTGGAAAAAAGGTCAACAAAATTAGAAACGTCAGAAGGGCAGCAAAAGGTGTGAGAAAAAAATGGTTGAAGATTGTGAAGTCAAAGTAGGACATTTATAATTATGTCAGGGACAAAAGGTCTGTCAGAGACTGCTTTATAGTGCTGGAAACACTGCAGTTTCTTCACCTCAGCATGCACCAGGAAGAAAAGGAAGAGACCTGCCAGAACCAAAAGGACTGTTTTGTAGCCCAAAAACCAGAAAATTTCTGAACACTGTGTCTACCCAGAGCAGCTGACAGAAAAGTATAATGGCTCACCAGGGCAGTGCCAGGGCAGCTGGAATCCCCCCTTACTCTCCCAAAAAGCCAAAGATGGGAAGCAACAACAGGAGGATTGGCAAGAGCCAACTGTAGTATCTTTATTGTCCCAGCACATTATGGGTTAGGGCAGCTCTTTCTTCCCTGTCTCCATGCATTATGCATAGTGTGCATGAATGCTGGAGTTTTGGTTTTGTACTTTTTTAATGCAAGTGAATTTATTTTTATTTTGTGAGTGTGTGTGTGTGTGTGTGTGTGTGTGTGTGTGTGTGTGTGTGTGTAAAACCTTAAAACCTTTGGATTTGAGTCCTACTTCTGCTGCTCTCCTTATGGTCTCTCCTTTGTTTAGGATGATTACCAGCTCTTACTAAGGCAGCACAGAGTGCTCAGGAAATGCTGAACTTTATGCTCAGCCCCAGAATCCCGATTTGTTCAGGCTCTGTGTTTACCCAAAATCTCTGGGGCTCAAATAAACCAGGTGATATTTATAAATAAAACTGTGCATGACTAGCTCATGCATCTGATGGCAGAAAATAAGGTGACATTTGAGGTTGTAAAGCTCATAAGCACAAAATAAGAAAGGTGAATGAAATTGCACAGGGCAAGAAGGTTCATTACTACTGCCTGTCCTGGACCATTATCTGTGAAGAACATGATAACAGAATACTCTGTTTAACCATGGGACAGGTAAGGTTCAGGCTTGCAAAAAGGAAACCTGTGCTTTTTCTGCTTGTACACATGCCCTGATTTGGGGAAAGCACTGGTAGGCACCAAACAGTCATTAGTGGTGCTGGGGATGCTGCTGTCACCAGACCCTTCTTTATGGTGGAGGTAAAGCAAAGGCATTAAAGCTTCCTTTAGCATGGCATGTACAGCATGAGCTTCTGCTCACTGGATGCCCTCTCTCTGACCCTGAAATCTGCTAAATCTGTAAGATATTTAATTGCATGACTTACTGAGAATGTCCACTTTATTTCATAACTGAGCTGGTCTAACTTAGTTTCTGATTAACTGTTCAGTGAGCAAAGCCAGTCTCAGAAGAAAGGTACTTCTATGCTTCCTGAACATCTTTTCCCTGGAAATTAGATCAAGATTCTTCAAGTCTTGCAATCTAAATTGCTGCTCTTTGCCACTTGTTTGGATTCAAAACAGCATCTTAGAGGTGAAAGACTACACATCCTGTTAGTGGGAAAAATCATCTACAAAAGCAATGGTATTTGTCAATAACCTAGAGAAGATCTGACATCAGGAAAAGCCTTTGTGAAGTCTACCACAGTAACAGAAATGTATTTATCTTGATTTAAATCATTCTTTTTACAGTGAAATTTAAAAATGGAGCAAGACAGGGTTATAACTTAAATGCAGGAACTGTGGCAAACAATTTATATGAGGAAATGGAAGTGCCACAGGGATTGGGTTCCAGGGCAAACTTGTCTTGTGAAAAGGATATGAAGTTAAGTAATGGTCAAATAAACCAGGGGTTTTGTTTTGTTTTCTGTTTTGTTTTGTTTTCAATATTGCTTAAAAAAAAAGATAGTGACAAAGAGGAGAGCAGAAGTAAAGACATTCAAGAAAAGCTTGCTTGTGGTTAATATACCACAGAAATTGCTGAACAGTTTATCCCTGTGAAATCATTTCCTCTTGGATGTTAAGATGATGAAAATATGTGAATTATTGATTACTTTGCCTCTGAATCAAACCTGCAGGAATGCAGGAATGAAAAGCTAATATAAATAATCCTGTTTGATGGGGAACATTTTCTGAATTTTTGCTCTTGAACCATTTCACTTTTAATAGTTACTGGATTTGTTCTGCTTGTTTGTTTGTTTTTCTTTCCTTGCTCTGCTTGTCTCATGCAGAGCAATAAGAACTCAACTAAATTGCACTCTGGTGAGGATTTCTCCAAAGAAACCTAAACTGTTGCAGCTTAAACACTGAGGAGATGGAGAAGAGAAGCAAACTGCATCTTTCCCAGTGGTACTTGGTTGGTACCAAATGACTCCACAGTCATTCTGCCACTCTTTTTATTAGGCTTCAGCAGCTGGGAAGTTGTATGTACACGAGAGATCAAACAGTTTGCTGAGCTTGCTGTTTTCACTCTGAAATCATGGCCCTCCTGCTCCATTGAACAAAGATGGTCAGGAATTCCTGGAGCAATTTTCCAAATAAAAGATGCTTTTTTTGTTAGCCAAATATATTGCAACAATGTTTCAGCAGAAGATGCTTCCTGTAGTGTGGTAATTTTAGTTAACATGCTGAGAGAGACCTGCAAAGAGGCAGAGGATGGGTAGGCACAGACTGCATCACTGTGTCCCATGAGGTGGCCCAGAAGAACTAATGCAGAGACCCCAGTCTCTGGTAAGTCACCCACTGAAATCAAGGCTTGCCTTGAATCAAGCAGAGCTATGATTTGAATGAGAGATTTTTCTTTATTTTCTGTCCTTTCCCATGTAAATGCTCCAATTATTTTAAGGCATTTCTTTTTTCTTTTTTTTTCCTTCACCAAAAATAATCTCATCTTCCATTCAAAAAATACGGCGTTTATTCCCATATAGAAAAGGAAAACTATGAGATCAGAAGTTTCATATTTTCTTACTAAGTTTTAGTGATAGTCATGTTACAGATGTGGACCAGAAGGAGACCCATGTTTGGGTCTTCAAGCTTCTACCTGAATTTTCATCCCAACAGACAGCTCAGTTAATTTATTAAATGTAGGCATTTTTAAATGAAGGAATAATGTCACCAGCATGACATGAACTACCTTTACCTTGCTGCCCTCTTTGACCTATAGCACTTTCCCTAGGGATGCCTTTACTATATGTAGCATATCCTGACAGAATGAGCAGAACATGGAAACCTCCACACATTTGACGAGTGGGGGGGACAGCAATGCATGGGAACATTCCTTTGCAGGTTTTGGAAGTGCTTTTGAGGAGAAAATCCCCAAGAACTCCCTACTACCCATTTTGTGGTTTCGACAAAGCAACTTGCCTTCCTTACATCTTCTAGTGCTCGAGAAGGATTTACTCTTTAGCAACCTCGTAATTTCGGATCTGTACAACTGAAGGAGGTCTGCAGGCTTTTCCCCACCTGCCCTGCAGCAGCAGCAGCGGCCCGACTCCGGCTCTGCCCTGCAGATTCCTGGGAGAAGGATGGAGGAGCCCTGCAAAGCCCTCCGCTCCCAGCAACGCCTTTTTGCTACCACCTAGTGGGCATGGAGAGGTGTGAGAGCACGGACTCGTTCAGAGGCGGATGTCCGGAACAAGGAAAGAACGTGGAGAGCTGCGTACAGACATTCCCGCTGATTTCGATTTGCTGTTCCAGGGCCCTGAGCCTGCATTAACAGACACAGTTATAATGAAGCACCCAAGCACTCTCAGGTGGAAGTGGCCTTGGAAGCCTTATGGCCCTGCTAAATGCTGAGGAGGGGACGGGAGGACCAAGGCTGTGGCCAGGGAATATGGATTCCATTTTTCTTCAATCAGCCAAGAGTGGAGAACAAGAAAACACAGGACAGCAGGAAAAATAATCAATTCACTTGTGAAGTGAGGCTGAGATGGAAACTAAAACCAGACCCAAATTGTGATGGGTCTGGAGACAGGGCACAGGTTCATTTGGCTGGAAAGCCTACAGGTAGTGATGCACAGTAAATACAACTTTAGTGCAGAGGCCATTCTGTTCAATCTCCTAGGAATTTTCCCCAGAAATAGACACAGACACTGAACTGAGCCAACCATATGAGACTTAGCATTGAGCCTGTACTTTCCATGAGGAATCCTGGGCCAGATGCTTGCTAATGTATGCATACGCAGCACTAGTGATTTTCATGTACCAGCTGATGCCTACTGAGAACCTGATCAGTTCTGTCCTGCTGATTCCCCATTGGTTTTGTGGGTTTACTGGTTTACTGCATGCTAAAAAATCTGGGAAATTACATGAAGCAAAAGTAATGCTGGGATAATCACATGTTTGTTCTCTCCAACAAAATCCTAGCAGTTCATGTACATTATCCATACTTACATCGCAATTCTCTCCTGAAAATCACTTTTATGAACATGAATGAATGCTAATACCCAACGTTCTAAAACTACAGCCAGCAAAACAGTTTCTTTTAATGAATACAGAAGAATCTTTCCTAGCACTTCAATTTAAAATGTTGCTACTGAGTATTAAAAAAAAAAAAAAAAGAAAGAAAGAAAGAAAGAAAGAGGACACAATAGTCACTAAATTTCCCCTGGAAAGAAAAAGCAGTAGCTGGAAAACCTGAAACGGAACTCTTTTGTTTAATACCTCACATGAAGTTTTAAATTAAAGGATTTTCTTGGAATTAATCCAGAGCTCCATTTTCAGTATCCCATTGGCTGGAGACACACATGCTTTTGTGTAAATCACTATATTATAAATCCAGTATATTTCACTCTCTTCATGCATGTGAAGGAATCAAAAGCAACTATCAGATCAGGTCTACAGCAAATAAGTCGACTTCCATAAGTACACAAATAAAGTTCCTGTGATTTTACATTTATTTTAGAATTTATTTAATTCAGAACAAAATACATATGTCCATCACAGAACGGAAGTGGGAATTAGAGAGAGAGGGAGTATATATTCATTTAATATAATTCAAATTTTACCTCAGTCCTTAATCCTGGAAATAAATCCCTTCAGGTGTCTGTAGTAAATCCACTGCTTCATCCTTGGGAGCTCAGTGTCAGAATCACCTGTGTCTGCAGCAGGAAAAAGGGAGATGTAATCCTAATGGTGCAGCTCCCTGATGTCAGCTGTATGAAGTGAAGATTAAACCTGTTGGGCTCTTTGGCTCATCAGTCAGAGAAGGGGTTTTAGAAAACATACATTGAAATTCTGTGTACGTGTGATAAAAATCATGTTTATTGAAAGACAAGGTGTATTTGGAAAGGTGAATCTTATCTCACATAAGCAGAAGTCACAGATTTAAAATTTCAATTCCTTTTAGATCCCAAAGGACAAATTAGTCTGAATTGCAGAATATAGCAGTCATTTGCAAAGCAACAAAATAGAAATAAAGCATAGGGTAGTTACAGCCCTCCTAAAATGAAATAAAAATTATGAACCAAAGATTCTGTCAGCTTTTTCCCAGGAAAGATAAAACCAGTGTAATTAAGAGAAATCTTTAAGATAATCATCTAAAATGACAGCAGAGGGTGCTGTCATTTCTCCTTCGGTTCATGGTGTCAAGTGGATCCACAGCTCTCTTCCCCCCACCCCCACCCCGAGTTGCTACTCTAAAGAATCTTTAAAAAACCCAAACAACCCAGTAAATTTTGAACTTCAGTGGAGTTTTTCTGGAAGGGAATTAGAGACCACGAATAGAGGAAGAAAATATACACTGGTATGGATTTAAGGCCAGAATTCAACTTTAAAATGTGAAGGCTCTCCTTCAAGTACTTTGATTGTACAAAACTGTGGAAATTTTTTGCTGCTGTCTGTTTATATTTAATTTAGAAACATAAATGTTAGACCTTTTAATCTGTAAATATTTCTCTCTCACGAATTCATGCCTTGTCTGCTGCAGATTGTTGTCATTACTGGACCACTAAAACAGAATTGATAGGATAATATTGTTCAATGTTTGCAATATCCTGCCTATGAAAGCCACTTTGTCATCCTTTGGAAGAGCTGACAAAAGAATGCACTGCATCCTTTCCTGCCCTCTGAGATAAATAAATGATCTAGAAATGGTCCTCAGTCTTTTTTGCCATCTGAAATTTCTACTTACCACTACACACAAAGCACGCTTTTCTTGGTTTTTTCCCATTCCTTTCATAGCTTGGTTGCTCAAATCATGGCCTGTGAGGCCACAGTCAAGACAAATGCTGAAACTCTGGTCAAGTTTGACTGCAGAGAGAACCCAGGCGGGAGGTTAGATGCTGAACTTGCTGCAATGCTGAGTGTCCCTCAGGGTCTGCACAAAAATGCTGAAACACAGTTTACGGTTTCTAAACCTACCAGAGGCAGGATGAACACTCCACATTTCTTACTGTGCTGTAATAGCCAGACTCAGTTCTGAACTTTACTTGGCATAAATTCAGAGACAGCCCCATTCCAGGTTCTTTACAATCTGAGAAGCTTATCTTGCTTAGGTATTAATTGTCCTCCTCATGCAATTTATGTTATTTTAGAAAGCATAAGGTACAAGATTTATGAGGCATACTTGCAGCATAATAAATAGAATAAATTGGCTAGGTTTGTCATGGTTAAAAAAAAAAAAGTTGAAAAGTTTTCGTTGTTGTGTCAGTTTATTTTTAAGGGAAATAACATGAAGATGTTTTATATGAGGCCCACAGGTCTCATCTAGCAGATAGCAAGGCATGAGCTCAGTTTGGTCCATCAGGAATGTAATACCAACTCCAGTACAGTCCTGGCAAAGTCCTCACTGACTTCAGTGGGGTCAGATTTTAACCCTACTGGGTCACATCATTTCAGGAAAATTGAGGATCTGGTTTGGTGTCTTTGTTTCTTTTGGACCCACCAGATTGTCTCCAGGCTCATCTCTGCTATTTTCACATGAGTTTCCTTGTTCTTATCTCCTCCCAGTATTCCTCTAGTCCCACCCACTGGGCTTCACATTCCTGATATTGTATCTCAGCCTCTAATGGGAAGGAGACTGTTGCTGAGTCTCTGCTTGATGTGGTGCTTGACATGTTTTTTCAGGTCTCACAGTCAGACCCAAGCCAGGCAAGTAAGTTCAAGACAAAGTGGTAACTAGTGGAAAACTAAGGATTTTCCACTTTTTGAGGATGTCAGAGGAAGGCATAATGTATTGGATTTTGGAGTACTGAACTTGTGATTTTCTTGCAAGTCAGGGATGGCAGTGTGTTTAAAACAAAGATTTATTAATGTGTTCTAAAAGGCCAAGTTACCATTTAATATCTTTCAGCAGTTAGCAAAGGCTGTATTTCTGCAAGTCCTTTGTGGATTCAAGACTTTCTTACATCTTTCTTCTCTTCGCATTTTGTTTTACATAGGTTTTTCTTCCAGCTCTTTATTCCATTTATTAGAACAAATACTGGCATGAAAAATACTCCCTCTGTGAATTACACCCTATTAAATTTAACTTAAAAAACAAGGAACTCTGATCTGAACTACTATTGCAGTTTTTACACTGGTTGTTATCCATTTGGGTCCCTGTGTTTTCTTTACTATAATGACGATAAATTTGTTGGTATTTTCTTAATAAATTAAAAGTCATCATCTGGCGATAAGATCCAAAATAGCACGTAATCACCTACAGCAGAGTTGAAATTTAATTAGACCCTTATACACAGATCAGTTGCAGTCTAGAGTCTGACCCAATTCAAAATTACTGTTATTAGGTGTGACATAAATAGAGCAGGTACAGTCACCTAACAGGAGTGAGGGACTGGGACAGAATTTACATTGCATGATTGCAATCCAAGACAGGCACACAGAAGATCTTTGCTCTAGAGATTAGACACTCTTTGTCTGGGGGTGCTTCTGTGTGTCTACAGAAGTGCTGTCATACTAACTGAATAGAGCATCCTCATGTGCTATTTTCTATGAAAGTAATTAGGGATTCTCAAACCACTCATCCCTAGGGGTGCTAAATTGCTCTGGTACATGGCTGAGATATCTGATAGCTCTGGATTCAGCACAGAGCATTAAAAGATAATGACCACTTCCATTAGAAAATGAATGGGTGCTTGGGGAACTTTGTACTTGTGGTGATGCCCACACTGTGTGATGCATCACCACAGGACCATCTCCTCCATGAACCTATGGGTTTTTCATAGGTGATTCTGTTGATGCCCCAGCCTTGACTTATTACACGGCTGCAATATGAAGCTTACTGCTCCTGCCTTTCTCTCAGGATTCTCAAACCCATAAAAATTCTTTCCATTACTGGAAGATGAATTTAGGGATTAAGTTCATTACCAGTGTACTCACTTTTTATTTGTGTGTGCCATCCACTAATTTTCAGGGGTGAGCTCCAGCACAACCTTTGTGTATTACTGAAGGGAACTTGGAGCTCAAAACCTCTGTTATGAATGACAATCAGTTATTCGTACTATTCTGTATCAGTCTGGAAAGAAGCATTTGCTATATCATATGTTCCAATATCAAATTGAAAAAGCATTTTTCCCAGTCATGCTGAAAGGCTCATTCTCTTGGTGGACTGTCCAGTTTATTCCTGTTGTTGAAAGCATTAGGGAAGGCCTTGTCCCTAGAGCTTGTCATCTATCCCTCCTGGTGGTAAACATCATAAATATTCCAAAATCCAGTGTAAGTGTGGGGACAAAAAGGAAATAATGAAGAGGAGAAATTGAGGAAACTGATAATATTTCCATACAATCTAACAGCTTGCCAGAAGTAATAGTTTGGACTTTTGTTTTGTAGATTATGTGGAGATGTAGATAACTATTTTATTCTAGATAAGCTCATTTCTTTCATTTAGAGCCCAGGAGGATGAGGAATGCCATGATATCTCCCTCCTTCATCTTGTAGTCTGCTGAATAATTTGTGGTAATTCAGAAATAGCTCCAAGCCCTTACACCCGGTATACCTATTGTGGGGCGCATTTGAAGTTTCACCCCTACTTGAAACATTTATAGGGAAATTATATTTATCTGCAAGAGCCTGAGGCTCCAACCAGCTGGCCGGAATGCACGCTGACAACTGCAATGATAGAGCAGCTCTTCTGCATGAGGATTTGTCCTATACAGGGCAGAGGCTTGAAGGCACAAGAAAAGGTTGCTGCAACATCTTTCTGGGCATTCTGCTCCTCTAAAAATGTTCTTCTGCCTCTTGTGTTTTGGTAGATGTGGATGTGTAAAACTGACAGCCAATGTGAGCATTAAAGTTTACAGTGCACTCTCAATGAAAGGCTTCTGAAGACTAGTTTGTATGTGTGTAAGGGGGCAATGTAGCCCACGTCTGTCTTTTCACTCTTTATTCACTGTCTAGCATCTAGAATTGTCTGTATTTTAAACAGCAGTGGATTAAAGGAAACAGATGCAGAACAAGAACTCATATCTACAATTGGTTTTAAGATCTTGTCTGACATTCTTTCCACTTCATATTTCCTGTCTAGGAAAAAGCTCTTACAGCATCTGGGTACATTTAAGTGCTGTTATGTTTAAGTGCTATACAAACCTAGTATAAAAAAATATTCACACCAAGCCCAAAGAGCTGTATTTCCAACTTCACAAAAGTACTTTGATACTTAAGTTACAATTTGGGGTCTTTTACCCAAAAAATGGTTTGAGGAGACTGATTAAACCCAGCATTATTTGGCAGACAGGAGAGACAAAAGAGGTTTCTTTTCACTTAAGTTATGAAGATTATAAAGTGGAAAATGCCTTTTTTCCCACCCTAGCTATATGATAAAATGTTACGGTGTCTTAGTACATTCCAATGATAATTGAAACCCCCTGAGTTAATGCAGTTGGTCTTGCCCTCATAGAGTTCCCTCCTACCCAAATGTCTGTCAAAGAAGACCACTCCCTACTTTCTAGACCCTTCCCTGTCTATTATGACAACCCAGCCCCTTAGGCCTGTCTATTAGCCTAAAACCCTTCCCCTTATTCTAGAAGGATCCTTGTCTCTCACTTGGAAATCCAATCCCTGTCTAGAACCTCTCTCCTCCCATTATCTGGATTTGTTATAACCCTTGAAGCCACGCCCAAGAAGGAGATTACTGGTTATTATATAGTGTCCACCCCCCTGTTTTAGAAGGTTTTAAAAGCCCTTGCACTAAGGTTCTCGGGGCTCTTTTTGCTTGTGTTCCCCTCTGGCATTGTTCTATCCTTCAATAAACTTGCTGGATTTCTACATCGCAGAAGAGCCTCCTCTGCCTCCTTTATTCAATCCTCGCCAGTCCTCCCTGAAACCCGGCTGCTGAGCAACTGGCTCAGAGGTTCTGGTGAGACTCCAGCCCAGCCAGTTCTCCACACTCGCCATTGCTCTCCGGGACATCACAGAGCTAGCTCGGACTCCAGAGGACAGTGGCAATAAAAATAAAATGACAGTATTCTGAATTTTTGAAGTTTTAAAACAGTTTCCAAAACTTCGACTTTGGAATCAGATCAAAGTTATGAACATGGCAAAACAATCCACCTAGAGTGCTCATTGGGTATTCCAAAAGCAGTAAAATAGCTCATCTCCCTTTTCTGTTACAATGAGTTCACTAAATATTTGACATTTACTACTGACATTGAACTAGTGAGAGATTATTTTCTCTGTTTTCCCTCAAATGGAAGTTTCTTATGAAATGATGAGGAACATTTCAGAGTTGTGACAGAAATATTAATAACGCTGCTTTGTCCAATTTTAAATATGTTTGAATAGAGAGCACTTCAGCATATAAAGCAGGAACATAAGTGCTAACATCGCAGAACTCTTTAGCATGCACTGCTGAATATACAAATGCACGTTTCAAAACCACAAGACATGAAAATTTGCAATTGAGGAGCTAAATTAGTTCAATAAAAAGACAGAAAAAAATTCTTTATGTCTAATGGCAGAGTACCCTGATGCTGCTATTTTAGGAAGGAAAATGAATGACCATTTTTTACTAAGGAAGCAGTTCTCTGCAGTTTAGAACTGATTAGTAAATGGATATGCAGAAAGCTCTCTACGGAATTAGAGAAATATGAATCTGTGCACTTCAATCTATTTTATACATGTTCTGCAAGACCTCAACAACTAGAGATAATGCTCCCTCAGCTCCATTGAACTAATTAAGCTAGGTCATTATATTAATAATCAGTTGCCCCTCTGTCTGCATTTATGGCACTTAGCAAGTCAGTGTGAGTGTGAACACTTATCTCATGAAGGAGAGAGCTCCTGACAATGAATTAGATTAATCCATCAAGAGAATTAATGAGACTTGATTACTGTTGATATCTGAAGAAGCTGGCATACACAAACAGGTATCTGTAGCTGTAGGAAGCAAGCAACAACTCCAAACAACTGGGCAAGACCCTGAGCCTGTACTATTGAGCAAGGAGGTGGCTGACACCAAGACCTAGTGACAGGCTGCTGATGTGGCACATGCAAAGGGTGCCACAGGATCTGAATGTTGCTATCACTGCTTAGGCTAACTCAGCTGGGTTGGAATTTTGCCACAAATAGTTCTAATGCCATCTGTCTTGTGAAAATACCTAACCTAACTAGTTTTCACATATCTCCCTTCCTTAAGGGGCATGAAAGAGTGAACATATTTGAAAATTGATTAGGAAAAACACTGCAGTCACCAACCCAAAAGTATAAAATCAACTGCACTTTGGGCATGGCTTTGCCAGCTTTCTTGATCCGTCAATTCTTTCACCTCCTTCAGTTCACTTGCTGATTAAGTGCCATAGACAAAGTTCCTAATGGCTTGGAACCTTAGTTCCTTAAGCTGATGATACTCGGCTGAGAACGGAATGCAATGATTCTTCTCTGTCATAAATATTAAAATATAACAAAAAGTTGATTGCGGGGATAGAGGAAAAGGTTTCAAAATCACTGAAGTGGAAATTTATAAAGAATAAAGGTTCTCTTCTTGGCAGAGAGAAATACGCATGTGAACTGCTTTGTATTATGATTCAGTATGAAACAAGTTAAAAAAAAAAAAAAGTTTTGAAAGTGATCTTAATGCTGCCTCCTAGAAGTTGATGGGCAGTTCCAGAACTTCCTTCATAAAGAATGCAGCTTTAGAGATCTATTAATAGCACTCAACATTTTTGATTCATCATTGGCTGTGGCACAACGGAAGAAATACTTTACTCGTAGTCTCACACCTACAAACCCACTGTATTCAATTTGTTTTTCTCATAAATAGAGGAAGGCATGAAGTGATTCAAGTCCCACAGAAGTGTTCTTCAGCCTTTTCGTGTCCCCTGAGGATCCAAAGATTAAGCTTGGTGAACTGCCAAGATCTTCTGTTGGCACTGGAGTAGGGAACAAATTGTTCATATGGTTTGTTAAACAAGCAAACAAACAAAATGAAATGTCTATACAATTAAGCTGTTTGTTTAAAACAGGATATATTGAAGTAATTCAAGACTTTATGGATACAGATTTGTTTAGGTATTTATCCACAGCATAACACTCATTTAGAGATGAAGCTACTGGAGTGCTCTTAAGCTTCAAAGGCATGATTCATGGCACTCTTCTATGTTTCCTAACAACACATGGCAATATAGTTAGCCTTGTAAAATAGCCATAAAATAACTATTTGGGTGCATAATAGTAAATACCAGTAAATCTTGAGTAAAATCTGACAACATAAGAATCACTGGGTGCAGCTTGCAAAGGTAATATTTTATATATTATTCATATAAAACTATTACTTTGACTAATGAAGTCTACAGAACAAGGAGCTGCTTCCATGAACAGTGGAAGAAGAGGAAGAAAAATAAAATAAAATAATATCCTTTGCAGGCTATCTTAAAACATTTTTGACTGTTATTTCAAAATCAAATTTCCATGAATAAAGAGAAAAATTTTATTCATTGCAGCACTCTCTGCAAAGTCAAAAGGCTAAAAGAAAGTCAGTTGGTAACCAAGCATAAAATAAGCATTTGAAAAATTATTTAGCTGGGAAAAAACAAAATTTTTCCACATTAAGATAACTTAAGAACACCCAAATTGATTTTTATTAGACTTCTCATATTCACTTCTGAGCTGACACATGCATGAGACATTCAGCCCCAAAGGTCACTTCTGAGAAGGCTATAAGTAACTGGAAACAGCACTGCAGGATGAAATGATGGCTCATTGCTGACTATTACTGCTGGAGAGTGATAGATATTTTACTCCTGAGGCTAAGAGACAGATTCTGTAAATAATTTTTTATTTCTTGGCAGTGCCAATAGCTGGAACACGATGTGACAGAGCTGGCTTTCCCAATGTTATTATTCGACTTAAAGAGAGTCGAATGGATGGAATGGGATGGATGCTGGCAAGGCCTGTGGGCCGGTGATGGAGGGAGCCCACCACAGGCTTTTCTCCAGGGCCAGCAGAGCATGGCACAGGGTGAGCCCTGGCTCCTGGCACCACAAGGTGAGTAGCCAAGTGTTGTATTGTGTTCTCTAT
>WBNO01031599.1:54699-67513 GCA_013400575.1 Peucedramus taeniatus | reverse complement strand
CGTTCGGCCGAGGCCGGCTACCTGGTGGCCAAGGTGGTGGCGGTGGACGCGGACGCGGGGCGCAACGCGTGGCTGTCGTACGAGCTGGTGCAGGCGTCGGAGCCGGCGCTGTTCCGCGTGGGGCTGCACAGCGGCGAGGTGCGCACGGCGCGCGCCGTGTCCGAGCGGGACGCGGCCAAGCAGCGCCTGGTGGCCGTGGTGAAGGACCACGGGCAGCCGGCGCTCTCGGCCACGGCCACGCTGCACGTGGTGCTGGCCGAGAGCTTGCAGGAGGCGCTGCCGGAGCTGAGCGACAGGGACGCTGTGTCCGATCTGACGCCTGATCTGAACCTCATTCTTGTTGTGTCGCTCTCCGTCGTGTCCTTATTATTCGTTTCCACGGTCATTTTTGTTTTTTTCTTTAAATGTCGGCAGTCGAGGAGCCCTCCCATTTTCCTAACTTCTGATAAGGAACTGTATTCCACCTTGGGCTCAAAAGCACCATACAACTACTGCAGCAGCACGCTGCCCTTGCCCTATTCCTACGAGGTGTGTTTAGCCTCCGAGTCGGGGCAGAAGGACTTCACGTTCCTGAGACCAGGGACAGCAGCCTTGTCTGCCAGTCTCCTCTCCGGAGATCCTGGCTCAGGCACTCGCTCTGGAAAGGACCCTCCTAGCCCTGGGACCTCGGCCCAGGTGAGCTTCTGTCCTACTCTCTGTGAGTTTTTGTGAATCTTTTTTTCTTCTGTTGTGCTATTGGTGATCAGTGGGGAGCCGGCAGATCTGATCGTGGTGGCGCACTGCTCACTAGCTCAGGGGCGTGAGGATGTGAATGGGTGTGTATTTCAGATCTTGATTCATCCTTTTGACCTGCCAAGTCTTATTCGCAAATTGCTGGTTTTCCCCGAGGAGCGACGCAAATGTTGTCAGTATTTCTGTCTGTCCTGGAGAAGGACAGACCGGTACGAGTTTCACCGAACTGGAGTGGTGAGGTGGACTTGGGGTGGAACGGGAGCAAAAGTATCGTGGAGTCTGAAGCCAGGACAACCCTTTCGCCTTAGTCTAGTGACCACGGATTGTCTCAGCCACATTTGGGCGCTTTCATGTGATAATGGTGTGTGATATATCCCGGCGTGTTTACTCAGTTTACTACGCTGGAATCCTCTCCTTTTCTGGCAGGTTTGGTTCTTTAGCACTCTGCACGCCTTTAACAGAAGGTGCTGTGTACACCCGTAACTCAACTTTTCCTCTCCTTCTATAGAACAGGAACTGGTGCTTCAGTGTAGCTCCAAGCTTGGCATCGAGCAGAAGGAGCTTTCTGTTCCCTGCTGCCACCGGCTTCTCTGGAGCCTCAGTGAGATGGGGGAAGATGCCGAAGTGAGCGGCTCAGGATGGGATTTGGCTTGAACCTGTCCCCGGAGGAATTCCTGTTGCAGGGGAAGGCACCTTAGCTGTTGTACTTTTCCACTCCTCTCCCTCAGAATGGCGCTTTCAGGTGCTCTGAAGCGTCGTCTGCAATATTCAGGTTTCCCATCAAGATGGAGGAGATGTAATGTCTCCAGATTAATCGAAACACAGTAGATGGAAATGTTGTCTTCCATGCCTTTCCTGAAATCTCTTTTCTACTCATCTATCCGCTGCTTGGCCTCCCACTACTGCTGGGATTACACGGCGAAGGTACTCTGGTACGGGTGGTGTGTGCACTCATACATAGGGAGGGAAATCACTTGAGAACTGTGGTCCCCTCAGTTGAAAAATCGCGTGTAGGAAACACCTGAACTGGGCAGTGGCTGTAAAAAGGATTCAGAGTTTATTTCAGAGAAATAAGTCGCTGAAGACTATTTCAAGATTTGGGTCGAAGAGAGCTGTGGATTTTCTTGGTTTTAGATTATATGTAAGAAAGAAAGAAAATTGGGATTTGGTTTTCTATGAGAAAATAAATGCTTTGGGAACTATAGATGACTCATATTGGATTTTATTTGTGTGAAACCCTATCACGTGAACGCTATGAGAACTTTTATCACATTCTGTGGACAGGTGATAAGAATGATAAATAGCACTAATAAAGTTTATCTTTTGGCAACGATTAATCAGGAGAAAAGGAAATAGCTGAGCACGTAGATAGGACAGATTGTGCCGACTCTTTCGATACTGCCGATTCTTCATGTAAGCGCCGAGCTCCGTCTCTGGGTGGATCCCCTGTGCCCACGGCAGCTTTTAGGATTGTGCGGGCGAGGATACGCAGACGGAGTCGAGATCCCTCTCGCTCTGGTGAATGTCGCTGTCCAGCGCTGGTGCGGGTGGCTTGCAGCCCCTACGAGCTCAGCCACCACAACTAGCGGGGTAAGAACACACTGCAAGTTTCCGAGCCAGTTCTGCAAGGCTTTGAGAGCCTCCATAAGCGAATGAATGCATGGGCGCTGATTTCCACTCCGTTTTTTTCGGTTCGTCGCCATCCCTTCCGTATCAGTGTCGGCTGTGGGATGACACCTGGGTGCTGTGTCACAGCTGGGTTTTCACAGGGTTCCTGACGCTCCCTTATCAAGCTTCCTCGTCCCCTTTTCATTACCCCTTGACAGCCGAGCAGTTCTGTGGGTGACAAACGACGAATGCCGGAATTTCAGTCATTTTATCCTCATGCGTGCACGAAAAGTCGGAAACCCCGAGATAGCACGAGTTGTTGATGACACCAACAACGACCCAAAGGCAGTTTTTCGAGCAGGCACTGCAGGTGCTGTGACCTGCCAGGCTGTTGCTGCGCGGGAACGGGATCCGTTCCCACCCCAATGAACCTGCACCGCAGGTCGCAGAGCGTGATTTCCCTGGGTCTGGCTGGTGGAAAAAAGTACCGGACAGCAACCCGGGAGATGGCGAGAGTAGGAGGGCATATTAAACCAAGATTTCTGCGGTTTGTCGGGGAAGACGCCTGCTGGGATAGTGGTGACAGTGGGGATCCCGCGAGACGGGTGATGCTCCTGAAAATCCAGCGGCGGGAGCCGCCCCGCGGCGAGACTCTGTGTTGCCGCCGGAGGAGCTGCTCATAACTCGGCAGCCCGAAATCAATGTCGCTTTGCCGGCCACACTGCTTTGGTGGCATACTGAGCAGCGACGTCCCGACGCCGTGGAGGGGGCTTTCTCTCAGGAAGAGGCTGGCCAAGCATTTGGGTGGGAGGACCGGCATCCTGAAGGTCCTGAGAAACACTGGGAGCTGGCGCGTTGTGCTCGTGTTGGCTCTCCCTGGCATCCTGTGTACCCCGGAGGACTCTCCCCACTCATCCTCCCGCCCTCTCCACCTCCCTTTCTTACTCCCGCTGCCTCATTCAAGCGAGTTGTTCCCGGGACGCATACACCCCAAACACCCCACGTCTCCGTATCGCCCCTTTTGGCGTCACTATGCCGACTTTTACAGCTTCTTGCCCGCACACGCAGTCCCTGTGCCCGATCTACCCCGCCTGTGCCAGCGCTCCCCCCGCCCGGCTGTTGTTATAGCGGGGTTTCTCGCAGGGCTGTGCTCTCCCTTCAGGTTCTGCCCGCTCGAGCCCCGCTGTCCTCGGGNTGCAGTTATTGGACGGGACTCTGTGTGCCGCTGTCGGCCAATGATGGAGCGGGGGGGAACTGGCGGCCCGGCCCCGCTCGGAGCCGGGATGAGGCGCAGACGGTCTCAGAGAGACTCTGCGAGTGAGTCACCGCCGAGCCCGCCGAGCAATGCCCGGCTCCCCGCCGCCGCCGCCGCTTCCCGGGGCCGCTGGGCAGCGGCATGACGGGGCGAGCTGAGAGTTTCTAGCCCGGGCGGGGGGGCGAAGCGGAGAGCGCGGCCGTCCTGTGCGATGAACGGCGTTGCTGTGAGGAGCCGCGGGGTGACGACGGGGCAGGTACTGAGACTCTTGCTGTTGTTCGGCATTTCCGACTGGGTTTCCGCCGCGATTCGCTATGCGATCCCTGAGGAGGCGCGGAGAGGCTCCGCGGTGGGGAATGTGGTAGCCGACCTAGCGCTGGACCTCGGGCGGCTGCCGGGGCGCCGGTTGCGGGTGGTGTCCGGCGGCAACAAGAAGTACTTCGGGGTGGATTTGACGAGCGGGGCGCTGCTGGTGAACGAGAGGATAGACCGGGAGGAGCTTTGCGGCGCGCTCTCTCCCTGCTCCCTCAGCTTTGAGATCGTGGTGGAAAACCCGCTCGAGCTGTACAGCGGCACCGTAGAGATCCAGGACATCAATGACAACGACCCGGTTTTTCCCAGCAGCCAGGCGAGGCTGGAAATCAGTGAGTCGGTGGCTGCCGGAGCGCGCTTCCCGCTAGAGAGCGCGCAAGATCCCGATGTGGGAATTAACTCTTTGCAGACCTACCAGCTCAGCGCCAACCCGAACTTTGTGCTCGACGTGCAGACGAGGGTGGATGGCAGCAAGTACGCGGAACTGGTGTTAGAGAAGGAGCTGGACAGAGAGGAGCAAAGGGAGCTGAATTTGGTCTTGACTGCGCTGGATGGAGGCAGCCCGCCACGGTCGGCCCACGTGCAGATCCACATTGACGTTGTAGATGCCAATGATAATGCCCCGGTCTTCAACCAGTCCACCTATAAGGCGAGTGTGAGGGAGAACACGCCCAGCGGTACCCTGGTCGCCAGGATCAGTGCATACGACCTGGATGATGGGCCCAATGGAGACATCGTCTACTCCTTCAGCAGCCACACCCCCGCCAAGGTACGAGAACTCTTTGCTCTGGACTCAGCCACAGGGGAGTTGAGGGTCAAGGGACAGCTGGACTATGAGGAAACAAAGTTGTTCGAGATTTACTTGCAGGCTAAAGACAAGGGAGCCGTTCCTGGTGTGGCTCATTGCAAAGTGCTGGTGGAAGTCGTGGATGTGAATGACAATGCTCCAGAGGTGACGGTGACTTCTGTGTATAGCCCTGTGCCTGAAGATGCAGCCCCAGGGACAGTCGTAGCTCTGCTGAGTGTAACAGACTTGGACTCCCATGACAATGGCCTGGTGAACTGTTTTATTTCCCCTGGGATCCCGTTCATGCTCAGCTCCTCCCTCAAGAATTACTACACATTGAAAACAGAAGGAGCTCTGGACCGGGAAAAGGCAGCAGAGTATAACATCACTATCACAGCCAAGGACTCGGGCTCACCACCCTTGTCTGCAGTAAAACACATCCTGGTGCAGGTGTCAGATGTCAATGACAACGCTCCCAGGTCGTCCCAGGACTCCTACGATGTCTATGTTCTGGAGAACAACATGCCTGGCATCCCCATCCTTAACGTGAGCGCCACGGATCCAGACCTCGGGCGCAATGCCCACCTCTCCTATACCCTTTTGCAGGGTGACACCACTTTTGGCCACCTCTTCTCCATCAACCGGGAGAATGGCACCCTCTACCTGCTCACCTCCCTGGACCATGAGGACCAGGTGGAGTTCAACATGATGGTGCAGGTCCAGGACGGCGGCTTTCCGCCTCTGGCCACTAATGTCTCAGTCAGTGTGTTTGTCACTGACCTCAATGACAATGCCCCAACGGTGCTGTACCCTCACCCCAACACCACTGCCACCTACACCGATGTGGTGGCACCAGGCACTCCTGCCGGGCACATGGTCACCAAAGTGGTGGCGGTGGATGCGGATGCAGGGTACAATGCCTGGATCTCCTATACCCTGTTGCAGGCCACTGACCCCAGCCTCTTCTCGGTTGGGCTGCACAATGGGGAGATCTTCATGGCCCGCCAGCTCCGCGAGGATGATGCTCCTGAGCACACCTTAGTCATCCTGCTAAAAGACCATGGGGAGCCTGTGCTGTCCACCAGTGCCACCATCTCCATCTCTGTGGCTGAGATGGTCAAGGAGGTGCTCACTGACCTTGCTGATGTGGCACCTGCCAATGATCCTAGGAAACACGTGACTTTCTATCTCATCCTGGCTGTGATTTTGGTGTCAGCAGCCTTCTTCATCACCATGTTGTCTGTGGGCATCTTCAAGTGCTACAAGTGGAGGCGGTCAAAGGAACTGTACAACAGCTCCAGAAGTACCACATACAGGACACCAGGGCCCTTCCACCACATTGATGCCGTGCGGGGCGGCTTCACGCCACCCAGCTTCTACCACCAGGTCTATCTCACCACAGACTCTCGCCAGAGTGATCTCCTGTGTAAAAAGCCCTTCACTTCCAGCCCCTTGGGGAGCCGCCAGGGCACCATAAGGAATGGTGAGCCAGGGCTGTACCACCAGATTGTGGGCACTGCCAGCCGGCTCCCCACACCTGCCGAGGTAATGTAGCTCCTTCCTTGGCGTGTCCCAGCGCTGGGCAGAGCCACGGTTCGTTTGTGCCATACGCGTGTGGTTCGTGTTGGGGTTGGGAGTGACATCCAGTCGCGCCACGCCCCTCAGGAGTTCAGCTACAGCTGAACAGGTGTTCTTTGGAGTCACATGAGCCATCCTGAGGGCTGATGACTTTTGCACTGTGATGAGCAGGATCGAGTGAGTCAGTTTGCTCATATTGGCAATCATATGTCTTTTGGACACGGTTTTGGGTACGCCTTGCATGAGTAACCGGTGGAGGCTGAGGTCAGCTTGAAACCACTTGTTAATCCTTGGCATGAAGTTTGTTGTTAATGGTATTTTCTTCCCTTTGGAAAAGGAGAGCCAAGGGGAGCACTTGCACTGCGGGGGAATGTAATCTCTGTGCGTCGTGACTTGGTGGGGGCTGGAGAGCTCGGGGTGCAGAAGGGGCTGGGAGCTGGGGATTGGCGTGTCACCTCTCACAGTGCAGCAAGCAAAGCTGAAGGATGATGCTGGTTCCTCTGACAGACCGTGGTCATAGAGCAGTCCCTTCCATCTGTGCTGTTCCTCATGTTTGACTCCTGAATGGTTCTGGTTTTATATCCGTGGAAGTTCTGTGCTGATGTTCGCTTTGGGGGAGGGGGTGGGATTTGCAGATTGCCCCAGTTGCTTGCAGGGTTCTGCTGAGCTAAACTTTGGCTCTGAGCAGGGTAGTGAGTCCTTCACTCAGATGTTGTTCAAAAACCCCATTACAAGCTCTGCTTGACTCGTAATATGCTGTCTCTGGGTGATGTCTGATGTCCTGACTGCAGGCTGGAAGACATTTGCGCATGGCAGCAGCTTCTGTGCTTCTCCCCGGTGAGAATTGTGCTGCTTAATTTGAAAGCTTTCAATTACAGGAATGCTTCAGTCTTCAGAGGTGAGGCCAGATAGTGGATCCAGTGGAGGGGGAGTGTGGATCTGGTGGAGTTCCAAGGTCGTTGGTGCTGGTAATTTGTCCTTCCTGGGAGGCAGTGGGTAGGAGTGACTGGTTCCTCAGAGCAGAAGGAAGTGAGGTGCAGCGGAAGCTGTTCATGGGTGTGAGGCTGCGTGTGCTGCCTGCTCAGCGTGGCCAAATCACAGACGGAGGCAGAAGCCTCTCAGAATTATTTTATGCGTTTTTATTTTTTCCCCTGCTTGCGTCACTGCTCAGACTCAGCACTTCTGATTTGTGGCAGGTGAGAATGGCTGCAGCAGCTGCAGGAGCAAGTGCTCCTCTGCATTGTGTGGGCTGTGCTATGGCTGGGGACAAGGATGTCCCCTCCACCAAAATGTCCTGACAAGATGCCTTTGTGGGTGAGGGCAACAGATGATTTGAGAGTGGGGGTGGAAGGAGGGCAACAAGCCTGAGACCCAGCCATGACTCCCTCCTACTCCCCAGTACTGCACTGGAAAGGCACTGGCAGTGAGAAATCAGCTGGGCTGGCTCTGGGCCCTGGATTTTCAGTCTTTGTGGTGACAGCGGACTGTGTCAAGCCTGCAGAGGCTTTACACCTCCTTGCTTTGCAGGGCACAGCCAGCCCTCAAAAGTGATGCAGTGGGAAGGGTGTTGGCCCTGTCTCTAGCAGGTGGCGTGTCCTGCCATGAGGGATCCTACCCTGCAGGATTTTCAGTGATCCCTGGGTTGTCTGGCTTGGTGCCTTTCCACAGAGTGAGCTCTGACCCTGTGGAATAAGGAACATCTCCTTCTCTGTCCTAGACACCCCATACCCTTCCTGCCTTGTCCCACTGTCCCCATCCCAAGCTTTGACAGACCCAAATTCAGGATTTGGGTCTGTCAAAGGATTCCCCATGTAAAGCCCTTGCTCCAGGTCCTTGGTGCCCGAGCCATCTCAGGACACTGAGTGGTTTCTCCCAGGCTATGTGGGCTTTGCAGGGGGCTTCTGCTGAGGCACTGCAGGAGCACCAAACCCGTTCCCAGGGGTGCAGCACCCTGTATTGCCAATGGAAGGCTCTGTCACCCAGCTGTATTGTCCGGCTCGGCCTGGAATGGGGACAGGGCACATTCCAGAGCCAAGGTTACTGTGACAGCTTCCTGCTGGTGGCACCGTCAGGAACCCTGGGGGAATTAGTATGTACAAGAAGGAATTGGTCTCTGTGTGCGGGGGCATCCCTTGTCCAGTGTTTTTCTGCATTGTCTCTTTAAGGACGCCTTCCCCTCTCTTCCGGAGCCGGCAGTAGGTGGGACCCGGGCAGTGTTCTCATCATTCATAAGGTTTCTCCCGGTGTCTCTCCCTGACTGGCAGCAGGGTGGTCCCGCCTCACGGCTCTTAGAATAGGCAGGGAGGTGCTGCAGTCGGGAGGGAGGACACTGCAGCACCTTCACCACCCCTGTTCTCGGCAGAAGGATGCTGTCCCTGTCACCGTCCACCGTGCCGGGCGTGGGTGCCCTCAGCCTCTCTCACCTATTCCCCAGGTCCCTCTGGTGCCCAGGTGGTGGGGACAGGCAGGATCCCAGGCAGGCGCTGGGTCCCCTGTCTGCCACACCACTGCAGAGCCCAGCCCCAGGCTCTGTGTGCACCCATGGGAGGGTCAGGGTGGCCTTCAGTGCACCAAGGACAGAAGACGGAGAGGGACTTCTTACAAAAGCATGTAGTGACAGGACGACAGGGAATGGTTTTAAACTGACAGAAGGTTTAGATTAGATAACAGGTATAAAAATTCCTCCCTGTGAGGGTGGTGAGGCACTGGTACAGGTTGCCCAGGGAAGCTGTGGCTGCCGCATCCTGGGAAGTGTTAAAGACTGGGCTGGATTGAGCTCTGAGCAACCTGGTCTAGTGGAAGGTGTCCCTGCCCATGGCAGGAGTTCAGAATGAGATGATCTAAAAGGTCCCTTCCAACCCAGGACATTCTGTGACTCTGACTGCACACGGCTTCTGCAGGGATGTGAACTGAGCTAAAAGATTGCAGCTTGCCAATACTGTCTGTGACAGGGAGAGTAAGAAATTACTGTGCTCCCCCCTGGGGAGGCTAAGACCCCTGCTTCTGCCCTCAGGAGACTGACTGCAAAGCTGTACCTGCCACAGAGTATCTGTGTGTGTCTGGCAGGTGAGAGGCTTGGGCTTCCTTCCCAGTCTGAGATCCTGACCTGGTGTTGTGATTCTGTGGTGATCTAGTGGCCTTATTGTCTGGCTCTGTGTATTTGCAGTGATTTGGGTACTGTGAAGACTGACCCACCCCTTCCTTACCCCAGGGTGAGGAAGTGGCTTCCAGTCAGGTGTGCATTGGGAGAAATTGTATTTTGTATTTTGAATGGCTCACCTGTCTTTGCTTTTGCACCTTTAGCCAGCCACTCCCACGGTGGGCTGGCAGGGGTGAGCATCCCCCTCCTAGTGCAAGGGCTCCTGGCCGGTGGTGGTACTGATGGCAGTGATGCCTCACTCAGAGAGGCAATTATGGGGTGCAGGCAGCAGCCAAAGCAGTAGCTGAGGGGGAGAAGAGGGGTGAGAGAAGAGCCCCTGGCACCTCGGGGATCTAACAAGCACCTTTTCATCGGGCATGAAAAGTCCTTTGGCCCGCTTTCATGACAGCTGCCCTTTGTCTGTGGGCATGATGTGAAGCCACTATTGTGGAGGGGTAGCACACAGGGAGGGCTTGTACCTTGCTTCCAGGCTGCCAGGACGTGCAGTTTCCCTGTGAACACAAAGCGAGCTGTCGGAGCAAGTGAGTCAGGCTGGCAGAGGGGAGGCCGGGGGTGGCAGCCCCGCTGTTGCCGGCTCAGGCCCCTGCTTCCTGCACCTCCAGAGCCACTGCTGGCCGAGAGGGGATGGAGCTCTCGGCCAATTGGGCGCTGATCTGAAGCGAGGGGGGGAAATCTGCTTCTCCCCCACCCCCCCCTCCCACCTCCGCGCTGGGGCTGTGATTCAGTTCCCCTCCCCCAGCCCACCCCCTCTGCTTGGAGGCTGACAGTTGGAGCCGCAGCCTGCCGGAGCCCCGGAGCTGTTTTCTAAGCCGTGGAAGAGAGACCCAGGGATTTATTTGCAGTTCCTCAGTGCCTGCTGTGTCCCGGGCCGGATGCGCACGGACATGGAGAGTGCCAGCCTCCAGCGACCCGCCTGGAAATGGCAAGTACTGAGTTTGTTTTTGCTCTGCGGCTGGGGCTGGGTCTCCGGGCAGATCCGCTACTCGGTGGTTGAGGAGTCAGAGTTGGGAACCGTGGTGGGGAACGTGGCCCGGGACCTGGGCTTGAAGGTGGAGGAGCTGCCAGGTCGCAGGTTGCGCCTGGGCTCAGAGGAGAGCTTGCGCTACTTCGCCGTGCGCCTGGACAGCGGCACGCTGGTGGTGAGCCAGCGGCTGGACCGTGAGCGTCTGTGCGGAGCAGCTGCCAGCTGCGTGCTGTCGGTGCAGGTGGTGACAGAGAACCCCCTGCAGCTCTTCCGCCTGGAAGTGGAGATCCTGGATCTGAATGACAACTCCCCAAGCTTCCCTACCGCTCACCGCACCCTGCGCATCGCTGAATCTGCCACGGTGGCTGCGCGCTTCCCCCTGGAGAGCGCACAGGACCCCGACGTGGGCACCAATGCTGTGAGCTCCTACCGGCTAAACCCCAACTCCCACTTCTCCCTGGATGTCAAGCAGCAGCCGGATGGCAAACTCTTCCCGGAGCTAGTGCTGGAGCGTGCCCTGGACCGGGAAGAGCAGCCAGAGGTGCAGCTGGTGCTGACGGCCGTGGACGGGGGAAGCCCAGCGCGCTCGGGCACGGCGCAGATAACGGTCCAGGTCCTGGATGTCAATGACAACGCACCCGCCTTTGACCACACCACATACAAGGTGAAAGTCCCGGAAAACACACCTGTGGGGGCTGTGCTCCTCCGGGTCAATGCGTCTGACCCCGATGAGGGTCCCAATGGGGAGACACAGTACTCCTTTGGGGTTCACACCTCCGACTCAGTGCGGAAGCTCTTTGCCCTGGATCCCCGCTCTGGTGAGGTCCGGGTGAGTGGGGCCCTGGACTTTGAGGAATCACGTTTCTATGAGATCTATGTGCGAGCCCACGATGGAGGGGTCCCAGAGATGGAGGGCAATTGTGTGCTGCAGGTACAAGTGGAGGATGCCAATGACAATTCCCCGGAGGTGCTGCTCACCTCCCTGTTGAATCCGGTGCCAGAAGACACCCCACCGGAGACTGTTGTGGGGCTCTTCAATGTACGGGACAGAGACTCGGGGGCCAATGGGGATGTGAGTTTGGAGATCTCCCCCGATGTGCCTTTTGCCATCAGGTCCCTTCAGAACCATTTCTCCCTGGTCACCCAGAAGAGCCTGGACAGAGAGTCTACCTCACAGTATGCAGTAGAGCTGATCGCCCAGGATGGTGGTTCTCCTGCCCTCACCACCACACTCACGCTCCTCCTCAATATATCTGATGTGAATGACAACCCCCCACGCTTCTCGCAGCCCTCCTACGATGCCTTTCTCCAGGAGAACAACCCGCCTGGCTCCCTGCTGTGCACCGTCTCTGCCTCAGATCCTGACGACGGGTATAATTCCCGGCTTGTTTACTCCATAGAGAGTGGCCAAGTGCAGGATGCCCCCATCTCTTCCTTCGTCCACATCAACCCTGACAATGGTAATCTCTATGCTCAGCGCACCTTTGACTTCGAGCTGCTGCAAGTTCTGCCAGTGTCTGTGGTTGTGAGGGACTCAGGGTCCCCCCCTCTTTTTGCCAATGTTACCGTCTACATCTTTGTGCTGGACCAGAATGACCATCCCCCCACCATCCTGCACCCTGCCAGTGACAGCGATGTGCCGGCACCCCAGAGGGTCCCGCTGTCTGCCCCACCGGGCTACCTGGTGGCCAAGGTGACAGCAGTGGATGCCGATGCTGGGCACAATGCCTGGCTCTCGTACCGACTGTTGCCGCAGTCCACCGACCCCTCCTTGTTCCATGTGTCGCTGTACACCGGGGAGGTGCGGACGGCACGTGCCTTCCAGGACAGCGACATGGCAGTGCAGCAGCTCCTTGTCCTGGTGACGGACAACGGTGACCCTCCGCTCTCCACCACTGCCACCATCACTGTTGCCCTGGAGGAGGCAGCCCCGGAGGAGAGCTTCAATCCTCAGGATTTCCTAGCTGGTGCCAAGGAGAAGCCGGACTTGACCTTCTACCTGATCATCGCTCTGGCAGCCATTAGCACGGTGGCACTGGCCACCGTCACCCTCCTGGCCGCCCGGTGCCTCCGGCGCAGGGGCCGTGCCGCTGTCTCACCCTACTGCTGCTGCTGGCTCAGCGAGTCGCCCTCCCGGGACTTCTGCAAGCACCCCAGCCCCAAGCTCCAGCTCAGCTCCGACGGCACCCTTAAGTACATGGAGGTCACGCTGCGACCCACCGACTCCCCGTCCCAGTGCTACAGCACCTGCTTCTCCCCGGGCTCCGAGCGGAGCGACTTCACCTTCCTGCGGCCCTGCCCAACCCCCGCCACCCTGCCGAGGGAGAGCGGGGTTTTCCTGCCCGCCGCCGGCACGCTGCGGGAGCGCGGCCAGGTGAGCGGCACTGCCGGGGCGCGTCCGGCGGCACCGGGCGCTCC
>WBNO01031599.1:39762-54672 GCA_013400575.1 Peucedramus taeniatus | reverse complement strand
AGCGGCGAGCGCTGAGCGCGGCCCCCGGCGCCGAGGGCATCGCTCCCCGGCCGGCCACCCGGCAAGGATGCCGAGGGCAGGGCAGGCGCGCCGGTCCCTGGGGCTGCCGCGCGTCTTCTCCTTCTGTTTGTTCTTGCACAGCTCATCTGCTCAGATCCGATACAGCATCCCGGAGGAGCTCACACGGGGTGCCTTTGTGGGCAATATCGCCAAGGACCTGGGCACCGATGTGGCTAAACTGGCGGCAGCTAATCTGCAGGTACTCTCGGATTCGGATTCCCAGTACTTCTCCGTCAATGTGAACACCGGTGTTATTATGGTCAGCGAGAGGATAGACCGGGAGCAGCTCTGTGGGCAGAACCCACGCTGCTTCCTCCACTTGAAACTTGCCATCGAGAACCCGGTGGAGTTTTACCGTATTGAGGTGGAGATCCTGGACATCAATGACAACCCCCCGGAGTTCCCCAGCGATGAGGTCTCCTTGCGCATCTATGAGCTGGCGTCTCTGGGTGCCCGCTTCCCCATCCAGCCAGCCCAGGACCCCGATGTGGGCACCAACACCTTGCAGACCTATCACCTGAGTGCCAATGACAACTTCAACCTCAATGTGAAGGCCCGCACTGATGGTGGGAAGTTCCCTGAGCTGGTGCTGGAGCGGGCCCTGGACCGGGAATTCAGAGCTTTCCACTACCTGGTCCTGACTGCTGAAGATGGGGGCTCTCCCCCACAGTCCAGCAAGATACGCATCACTATTCAGGTCCTGGATGCCAATGACAACCACCCGGTCTTTGACAGACCATCGTATGGAGCACGCTTGGTGGAGAACTCACCGCTGGGCACCCTCGTGGTGAAGTTAAATGCCACGGATGTGGACGAAGGACCCAACGGAGACATCCGCTACTCCCTCAGTAGCCACAACTCAGCTGCCTTACGCCAGATCTTTGCCATCAATGAGCAAACTGGGGAGATTCGTGTCCAGGGCAACCTGGACTTTGAGGAGGCGACAGTGTATGAGATCGAAGTGGAGGCCAAGGACATGGGGTCGCCCACGATGGAGGAGCACTGCAGCGTGGTGGTGGAAATCACTGATGTCAATGACAACGCCCCTGAGGTCATTCTTACCTCCTTCTCAAGCACCCTGAGCGAGGATGCACTGCCGGGCACAGTGGTGGCCGTGATACACGTCAGGGACAGGGACTCTGGCGAGCAGGGCAAGGTCCTGTGTCACGTGTCTCCAGATCTTCCCTTCCAGCTGCGTAAGGACTACGAGCACCAGTACTCGCTGCTCACCAGCACCCGTTTGGACCGGGAGCATGTTGCCTACTACAATGTCACCGTCTCTGCCTCGGACCTGGGCAACCCCCCCCTCTCCCGCCACACCATCCTGCCCATCACCCTGATAGATGTCAATGACAACGCTCCCCAGTTTGAGCAAGTGTCCTATGAAGTGCTGGTGGCAGAAAACAATCCAGTGGGAAGTGTGCTGGTTACAGTCTCTGCTGATGACCCTGACTCGGAGCAGAATTCCCGCCTGTCCTACTCCATCCTGCGAGCTGGTGGGACAGATCCAGGCCTGGATCCTACTCGCTACCTCTCGATACATCCCACAAATGGGCAGGTCACTGCCAAATTCCCTTTTGACTATGAGCAAACCACCTATCTCCAGTTCCACGTGGAGGTCTCTGATGGTGGCTCCCCGGCCCTGAGGAACAGAACACTGGTTCATATTTTTGTAGTGGACCAGAATGACAACGCCCCACGGGTGCATTTCCCCAGGGCTGGGGAGGATTCTGCTAGTCAGCTCCGAATTTCCCCCTCCATCGTCCCTCCTGCCCTCATCACCAAGGTGGTGGCAATAGATGCGGACTCGGGGCGCAATGCCTGGCTATCCTACCACCTCGTCGAAGCCACAGACCTGGGGCTTTTCAGTGTGGCCCTGCGTTCCGGGGAGGTCCGGATCATGCGGGCTCTGCAGGAGACGGACGCCTCTGAGCACGAACTGCTGGTGGTGGTCCGGGATGCCGGGGAGCCCCCACTCTCCACAGCTGTCACACTGGTGGTGCTGGTGGAGGAGAAGGGTCCAGAGGCCCTGCAGGGCTCCGAGGCTCAGGCTGCTGATGGTGGGGGCTTGCCCACTATTACGCTTTATCTGATTGTGTCCCTGGTGCTCATCTCCACCGTCTCGCTGGTGGCAATGGCAGCGCTGGGCATTCGGTGCCTCCGGCGGGGCTCTGCACCTGCCAACCAGGGCTGCTGCGTGGAGAGCGTGAACACGCTTCAGCCTCCTCCCAGCCACATCTTTGGGCACTTGCACTATGAGCCTAAGAAAGGGGACACTGTGATGGGCGTGCAGGTGACAGCAACGGCACCCCCCGCCCCTCGTTACCGCTCCTGCTTTTCGCCGGTCTCGGATATCAGCGAGTTCATGTTTGTGAAACCCTCCGCGGATCCCACCCTGTGCAGCGAGGTGAGCTCGGGGGTGTGGTCTCCAGCGTGAACACAGCCCCGGTGTTCGCGGGGCTCGGCACCGAACCCACCGGCTTTGGGGAGGGGGTGTCCGCCGGTGGCCGGTGCCAGCAGCCGGGCGGGGCGGAGCGGGTTTCCCGCTGCCGGGAGTCCCCGGCGCCCTCCCGGCGCTGCGGGGGCGGAGTGGCGGCAGGGGGGAAGGGGAGGGCTACGCCGTGCGTATTTTGGGGAAGGCGGTGAGATGGAAGGGGAGGAGGAGGGAGAGAAAAAGGAGGAGGAGGAGGAGGAGGAGGAGGAGGAGGGGGCTGTGGAGAGACGTAAAACTGTCACTCGGTCCATCCCCTCCGCTCGCCGACTTTGTGTGTCTTTGCGTGTCGAGAAGCGGTTCAGCCGGCCGGGCTGCGCTCGCCCCCTCCCCCGCCTCCTCCATCCCTCCCTGTCCGGCTCCGGCGGCTCCGGCGGCGGCTTTCTCCCTGCACAACCCGCTCGGAGCCCCCCGGAGCGCAGGGGTTCCGGCTGCCGGGGCCGGCTGCGGGGGCGGGGAGGAGGGGGAGGCTGCGCGGAGCCTCCGCCGCTCCTCTCCGCGCTGCTCCGTTCGCACACCCGGCACGGGATGCTCGCGGGACAGAGTTTGCCATGGCAGCTCCCGCTGCTGCTCGCTGCCCTCTCCTGCCTGCCGGCTCCCAGCTGCGCTCAGCTCCACTATTCCGTGCCCGAGGATCGCGAGCCGGGCTTCTCTGTGGGCGACCTGGCTAAGGACTTGGGGGTGGAGGTGCGGAGCCTGGCCGCCCGCAACCTGCGCCTGGTGAGCGAGGGTGGGCAGCGACACTTCCAGGTGGACCTGGCGGCAGGTGTGCTGCTCCTGGACAGCAGGCTGGACCGGGAGGCACTGTGTGGGCAGAGCCCCACGTGCTCTCTGCATCTCCAACTCGTCATGGAGAATCCCCTCCAGCTCCACCGTGTTGAGGTGGACGTCCTCGACGTGAACGACAACGCGCCCCAGTTCCCCAAGCCAGAGGTGGTGTTGGAGATCACTGAGGTAGCCAACCCTGGGACTCGGCTGCCTTTGGAGGTAGCAGAAGACCCGGATATGGGCTCCAACTCCATCTCCACCTACGAGCTCAGTCTCAGCAAGCATTTTGCCCTGAGTATCAATGTAAGAGGAGATGGAGTTAAAATGCCTGAGATCGTACTTGAAAAAGCACTGGATAGAGAGAAAGTGCCTGTTCATCATCTAACACTGACAGCCCTGGATGGAGGGAATCCTGTGAAATCTGGCACTGCTAGGGTTACCATCCATGTCTTGGATGCAAATGACAACCCTCCTGTCTGTGACCCACCCATAGCCAAGGTACTTCTGGAGGAGAATGTGCCAGTGGGCACTCTGGTCACCAAGCTGAATGTCACCGACCTGGATGAAGGTCCCAACGGGGATGTGGAATATTCTTTCAAAACCAGCAATAATGCACCTGGTAAATTCACCAAACTGTTCTCCTTAGATTCCCGCACAGGGGAGATCAGAACCAAAGCCCTACTGGATTATGAGGAATCCAGTGCTTATGAAATTGCAGTTCGAGCCAGGGACAAGGGATCCCCAGCTATGGAAGGCCACTGTCACCTGCGAGTGGAATTAATTGATATCAACGATAACAGCCCAGAGATTGTGCTGACCTCTGTCTCCAGCCCGGTGCAGGAGGATGCAGCCCCAGGCACAGTGATTGCCCTCATTGGCGTGAAGGACAGCGATTCGGGTGACAACGGGCAGGTCCGTCTGCAGATAGCAAAAGAGCTCCCATTTAAACTAGTGTCATCCTTTAAAGAGCATTTCTCGCTGGTCACCAGTGGTCCCCTTGATCGGGAGAAGGCCAGTGGATACAACATCACGGTGAGGGCTGTGGATTCAGGGTCTCCCCAGAGGGCCACACAAAAAACCTTTTATCTCCGCATTGCTGACGTGAATGATAACGCACCGAATTTCTCCAGCCCTTTTGATACAGCTCATGTTCAGGAAAACTCCCTCCCTGGAACTTCTGTCTTTTCAGTGTCAGCGTCAGATCCTGATGAGGGTAGCAATGCCAAGCTCTCATACTCCATCCTGGACAATGGGATGCAGGATGTACCTATCTCAACCTACTTCCGAATAGATCAGGACAATGGCACCATCTACACCGTGCGAGCTCTGGATTACGAGCAGGACAAGGTGTTCCAGGTGCCTGTGGAGGTGAAGGATGCTGGGTCTCCTGCCCTGAGTAGCACTGCTGTGGTCCATGTGTTTGTCCTGGATGAGAATGACAATGCTCCCAACATTGTCTACCCGTCTGTCCCCAAGGGCTCTGCCTTCCACCAAGCCATCCCAGCCCTGGCAGAGCCTGGCTATCTGGTAACTAAAATTGTAGCAGTTGATGCTGACAGTGGCCATAATGCCTGGCTGTCCTACCAGCTGCAGGGGTCTGCTGAGGCTTTGCCTTTCCAAGTGGAACGCCGCTCTGGAGAGATAAGGGTTGCACAGGCTCTCAGGGAGTCAGAAGATTCCCACAGGCTGGTGGTCGAAGTGAGGGACAATGGCACGCCGTCCCTCTCGGCCTCCGTGGTAATAGTCATTTCTCCAGAGGAAAATAGCGTGCAGGACTTCTCCAAGTCCTTGGACCTCCCCCAGCCTTCTTCCGAGGATACCAACCTAACTCTTTACCTCATCATCTCCCTGGTGTCCATCTCCCTCGTGTCCTGCGTGATGTTTGGGCTGGTGGCTGCCCGGTGTCTCAAAGCTGGCAGTGCCAGCTGGACCTTCGCGGGTTGCTGCCGAGGGACTGGCCGCAAGCCCGCCTCCCATTTCCGAGGGCAGATGAAGCCAGATGGCTTCATCAAGTACCTGGACGTGGGAGGAGTGGGCTTGACCTCCCAGGCACAGAATTACACCTCTTGTTTCTCGCCCATGTCTGAGCAGAGCGATTTCCTCTTTGTTAAGCCCTTCAGCCATTCTAGCACTGCGGAGACCGTGGCTGCCTATGAGCAGGTGACCAGCACCTTAGCGAGTCCCTCCGATGGGGTAAGAGATGGCTGTTTCTTACTGTCCTCTCTGCTGAGTGCAACAGTTTGTCATATCCAGGCCACTTGGCTGTTCTCTGTCCGTCCTCCTGAGATGGTGGCCTCAGGGAACACGTGTCACTGTCATCTCCTGAGAGGTGGCAGGTGAAAGTTTTGGCTCGGCTTGGTGGAGGTGGGGGAAGGGGCTGAGCAGCGTTATAGAATCAAAGACTCTGTGTTTGTGGCAGTGGAGTTTCCCCTTGGTCCCGCTCGTACTTGTTTCTATTTAAAGTGATTCTTAGCGTGATCAGGAACAGGTTTTCTGGGGGTTTAACTTCTTGGTTCTGTCTCTTTTCCCTACATGGCACATGAGCTGTGGTGCAGAGGTGGTTATCTGAAAGGAAAGCCTGCCTGTGTTTCTTTTGCTCAGTTTCAGAGGTACATTGTAGAAATGTCTCATTTCTCAAACCCCAAGTGTTATTAATTACTGACTGTGCCTTGGCAAAGGATCATTTTCCAGCTTGGTCATGTTGAGCACTAAAATACTCGAATATCAGGAGTGACATTACTCACAAAGATCCTGGTGACCTTATGTGCCCTTGGGCTAGCAGAGGCTGAGAAGCAGCAAGCTTTGAAAACTTGAGCTGTTTGTACTCAGATGCCTAAATATAGATGTAGGTGACTGTGTTTAGCTGGAGCTTTTATAACTTCGGGATATAAAAAGTAAAGCAATTTTGTGTCACAAATGCCTGCCCTAAATTTGAAAATGGTAATTACAACAGGAATTCAAAATATGGAAGGGCTATTCAAAATATTGGGAAGGGCTTATCTAGTGCAGTATTGTGTGTCAGCGTGAGCAAAAATGCGTATCTGAAATCTAGAGGGCAAGTCTTTAAACAGCTTCATTTGCATGCAGCGTGGGGACCAGTGGGGCATCTATTTTAGGGGAGTAATTTATTCTAATATCTTCTTTCATGAATATCATCAAAGCTGCAGAGAAATTAGTGAGAGCACATCTACTAAATAAAAATCTAGGTCAGCTCTACTCGTCTTCACTTTTCCTTAGTAATTGCATGTACAAGCAGAATAATCCTATAAAACTGATGTTCCACTATGTACAGACTATGAACTGCTCCTTCCTAAAATAGCTGAGGGAAGCGTTGTCCTTTCCAGGTAGTATGTCATCACTCTGGAGTTCATTAAGATGATCATGGTTTTCGGAAGTGTGTGTGTTTTCTCGACAGAAGCAGTTGTGCTATTTAGTGCCTTCCACAAAGGCATGATTCAAACAGGAATATACAAGCTTGCTCCATGTCCTTCCTTATTTACAAAATGTTCATTGTCTGGTTGTAAAATAACACGGGCAGAGAGTGATATGGGGGCTTGTTAATGAGGTTACAAAGTGTGCAAAGTGTGCTGCTGTGTCTGAAGGTTATTGTGTCTCCTAAACAAATAATGCTTTTTCCTCTGGCTGTCGGAAGTTTATTCTTTTCTCTGTGGACAGAAAAATATTGTAGTGCTCCAAGGCCCCAACAGCTAGGAAAAGTCATTCAAATACAATGCATGAAAACAAGATCTCAGACAGGCCTTTATAAGGACAGAAGAAGGAGAGATTAGGAAGGTCTGTTACCATTTTACCTTAGAGTATTAAGAGCATCTTTCTCAGTATCAATTAACTCTGCCACCCCCTCACACCTCCCTTCCTCCTCCAAGCTCATTATTGTGGTACCACTGCTCCTGCTGAATTCATGCCCTTATCAGTTTATTTCATGCTTCATTTCTTTCACAGCCTGGTATCCTGAGCTGCTTTGGAAGATTATTCTCTGAACAGTTTTGTCATGCTTTTTGGTATTCATGCTGCTTCAGAAATACTCAAGAAAGAGGGAGGGGGAGCTTTCTCTTTGTTCTAATTGATTTGCTTCACTTGGACAGAACATGCTGATATTCCAGACTGAAATAATCCAGGATCAGTTCGCTTTCATTTTCAAAGGCAAGAATGGAGGTATTAAAACTCTTCTTTTTCTTTGCAGCAAGCTCAGCCTAACACAGATTGGCGCTTCTCTCAGACCCAGAGACCTGGAACAAGTGGGTAAGTGGATCTTTCTTCATTTATCTGTGGGATGAAGGTGTCTTTTATTGGTGTGCCACTTTCAGTGTTGGGAAGTCCATGAGTGGCAGTTCTGAGAGCGGGTGTCCCTGTCATTGATGGAGTCAGAAATAGGGCTGCTCCTGTGTCAGCTGTGTTTGGTGGGGGTGTGACAGCTGCTGTTGGCAGTGGAGTGTCTGGGTTTGGTGTCTGCACCTCAGGAACTGGAAGGAATTCCAGGTGAAGTTGGGAGATGGTTGAAGGACTGTCAATGGGTTTCACAAAGAAAGGCCTCTTTGCTAAAGCAGATTCTGAGCATGTAAATTTCTTCCTGAGTCAAAAATCTTAATTCCTTTCCCTTCATGGAGGCCACTGGAAATCACTCCCTTTACCAGTCATGGAACCTTGAATTCTGTGCTGCTGAGGTGTGTTCACAGAACCACAGGATGGGTCAGATGGAGGGAACCACAGAGCCTCACCTGGTCCCACCTCCCTGCTCAGCAGGGTCATCCCAGAGCTCACAGCACAGGACTGTGTCCAGACAGTTCTGGAATATCGCCAGTGAGGGAGATGCCACCACCTCTCTGTGGGGTGTGTGTGAGGTCAGAAGAGAAGCCCCAGCAGCAGAGCAGAGAGAGAGAGAGAGAGAGAGCTCCCACGTGAGTACCCTGCTCTTGGCTGCTGCTCTCTTGCCTCTGGCCCACCAAGGTTTGCTTGTCTTGGTCCACAATGAGAGACCACTGAAACAAAATGTTGTTCTTTGCCTCTCCCATCTTCTCTCCTGATTCATGAACAGGGATCCCCTTCAGAGGGTGAACTCCCTTGAAAGAAAGAACTTTAACTGAATTCCACCTTTCTCTTTGAATACCCCAACCAGAGGTTACTGTGTAAGAGGTGACTGGTTCCAGGATAATTTATATGTGAAAAGATTATGTATATTGGAGCATAGCTGAGGGTTATACTCTCTGTATAATCAGGAGTAAATCTGGGTGATGTGCTTGCTCATCTGGCTGGCTCAGGCACTGTATCTCTGTGCTTTGTGGTTCCTGGTGGACACTTGGGCAGCTCCCGTGGAGTTTAAAATGGTGACATGGGAGTAGTGGGTACTGGATTTTGGTGTCAGAGCTCACAGTTAAGCATCTGCAGCAGCTGCTTGTGCCTGACTCTTTCCCTGGGTCTGGCTCAATAATTTATCTTATCAGAAAATTAAGAGATTGCTATAGCCAACTTGTTGAAGTGATTAAACTTTGCTATTCCAGCTGATAAAGCTAAAATGGAGTGAGGGTTTGATGTAATTAGATAAAGTGTTCATAGCAGAAACTGGCCTTGGACTTTAAAGCAAAGCTATAGCTGGAATAGTTTTCTCAGAGGTCTGTTGAGCTCCCCATCACTGACAACATTTTAATCAAGGAAAATCTTTCTAAGCATTTCCGCTCCAGTTCAAATGACAATTAACAAAGCCCTGATAATGAAGAAGTGCACCACAGCTGCTGGAATTGTTTTGCTGTGAGAAGGGAGTAAATGAGCCCCAGCAGAGCAGGCTCTGCTGCTCTCTCTTTGAGCATCATGCTGGGGCTCTTCAGGGCACAGAGCTGATGCAGTCCAGACCCCCTCAGCTCAGTGACAGGGACTTTTCCTCAGATCATGGGACAGTGACACTCAGCCCGGCTCCCAGCCCCTGCCTGGATCTCTTCACAGGCTCCATCCCCTTCCCAGTGCCTAAGAGACAGCAGAAACTGTGGCGTGGGAAGAGAGAGGGCAAGAGGAAAGGCAGCCTCAGAGTGTTTGTGGGGAGCTGAACGAGTGTGACATGTTAGGTCTGGTGCATGAGCCACGATGTCACTGCTGAGAATCTGTGACCTGAGTGCCCAGGACAGCCCCTGAAACAGCTGCTCTTCAATCAGAGTGGTTTCGGTTGGAAGGGACCTTCAAGCTCATATTTTTCCACCCCCCTGCCATGGGTAGGGACACCTTCCTCTGGACCAGGTTGCTCTGAGCCCCATGTTATGACAGGGGGTCCCACAGCATGGGCTGAACCCTGACTTTGGAAAGAGACTTTGCCCAAGCACAGGCTGCTGCTGAAATAACTGGGAAAACTCAGTGAATTTTAATTCCTGCTGGTTTTTCCCACTTGCCTGTGTCCACATTTGCAACAAAACGGCTCTTGCAGATTTCCCCCCCACTCAATTTCTTTCATCCCGTTTTAAGTTAAATTAAGGGGGATGTTTTTATTCCAAACCTGTGTGACACTATTAAAGGATGGAAATAGAAAGTGCTCTCATATGTTCAGTGCCCAGCCCTGGTGATCAAACAGGCAGATCCTGGAAAGCAGCCCACTCCCCATTTGCTGTTCCCTGCTCTTCCTGGAGTTTTGATGCCTGATGTGTGAATTCCTCAGGCACTGCTTGGTAGTACAGGCATTAAAGAGGGGACAAGTGCAGCTGCCTGAGCCCAGCTCACTGTTCTCTCTCCCCTGTTAAACCCTGTACAAATGTGTCTGCTGCTGACAGGTGAAGCTCTGTAGCACCACGAGCTCTCTGAGCAGCAGGGCTCTGCTTGGTGCTAGGGGAGCACAGCTTGCCTTTTAGCTGAAAATCAAAAAAAAAGGAACGATGCTGTCTTAACTCTATTTGACCCAAATTAAATAACAATAAAGACACAGCAGCTTAGGCCAGGGGTTTGGATGGATCATGGGGGGAGCCTGGCACTGACCCTAAGCCAGAAACAAGCTCAAGCCCATGTTGGGATTTCTCCCTTGCTGTCTCCATGGGAGCTGGGGAAGAAACAATCCTGTCTCTTCTCCACATAGCCCTGCCCATCCCAACAAATCCCACATGTCTCTGGGCACCTGGAACCAGGCAGAACAGGGGAAGCTCAATGAGGCAGGAGCCAGCTCTTGATCTCGTACATCCTGCTGCTCCAGGACAACAAAGGGAATCTGCTCTTTGTTCTGAAACACAGAGAGCTCTGGTGCACATGCTCAGGAGAGAGGAGCTCAGACAATATGCTCTGAAAATGTGGTAGTGAGGCAGACCTGAGCAAAACAGAATTAATCTTGTTTGGGAGAAATAGGAGGATAGGATGATTAGTTTAATGATCTTTGCGTTTTGTTTTTCTTGAAAAAACACACCCATGCTGTCGCTGGGCAAATGGAAATGAATCCAGACTGATTCCGAGCAGCAGATGCCATTCCTGGATAAATCAGATCAGTGGCTCTAGCAGAGATTACAGTGATGAATTGGCCGAAGTGCAGTAAATGAATGGTCCAGCAGCACTGCAGGATATCCCTGTGGGATCGTCCCTGTGGGAGGAGGCTGGTGGTGTATGGGAGAATGCAGGGACTGGGGCTGCTACAAAGGACCCATCTTGTTGTTTTGGTTTGTTTTCATTGTTGTGCCCTGCATGTTCATGGTGCTGCCTGACCCTGGCTGCTCTTTGTTTTGGGGTCTGTGTGATGATTTGTTCAGGAAAGCACCAGGAGTCAGGATTTCCTTCCTGCAGGATGGGGAGGGCTCTGTGTTGCTCACAGGTGGACAAGAGAGGGTGAGACAGGCCTGGGAGGCATCCTGTGGCAGGACCGAGGACAGTTCTAGGCTGTGTGGGCAGGCTGGGAGGAGATGGCAGGCAGGAGACACCCCAGAGACAGCGGCTGGGGACTCACAGGGAGGTGGGAAGCAGTGTGAGAATCCATGGCAACTCCAGGGGAGGGAGGAGCAGAGCGTGTAGAGGAGATGCAGAGTTGCCATTTCACAGCCCCCTTCCATTTGGCTTCTCCAATCCTAAATCCCCCTTTGTTAATGCTTCCCAAAGCTGTTGCTAGCCAGGCTTCCCCTCCCCGGCTGAGCACAGCCAATGGTGATGTTCACTTCGCTTCACTTGTTTATCAAACAGCATCACAGCTGCCCTGGCTGGCCCCAGCCATCATCCCCCAGCCAGAAACGAGGGGCTTGGGGCTCACAGTGGAGATGCTGCAGCAAGAGAGAGCCAGGAAGGAAAAGAGGGATCTTTTTTTCATTCTTTGTTTTGTTTTCATGCAAGAACTTCAAGAGTTGGGCTTGCAGGACTATCAACAGGCTGCCTGTGTGTGCTGGGGGCTGGGGAGAGGAATAAAGAATAGTCCTTTAAGCTCTCAGGGGTGTTCTTGTGCCTCAAAGCATGGAGGTATTGCCAAGGAGGGGGGGCTTGTGGTGTGTTTTTGGGGTGCATGACAGTGTACCAGGACACTGACCCCACGTGTGTGTCTGGGGTGACATCCCAGAGCAGCTGGAGCCAGAGAGGGAACCACGAACATTCCTGGGCTTACACAGCACGGGGGTGGACACCCAGCAGAAGGACAACTGGCCACAGCTGCAGGCTTTGCCCACATCCTTCCTAAAAATAAATACTGGCAGACCCAGGAGCCCCAGGGCTGTCTGGGGGCGTTGTAAACACTCAGGAATTTACGCGGTGAGTTTATGTCGTGTTGTAGTGGATCCAACAGCAGGTGCTACAAAGCACAGGGCACCCGTGGGGCTGTGCAGATCAACACTGATGGATTTGCCTTCTGCTCATTCATGGAAAACGTGGAGATGGGCACATGCCAGGCAGGGCTGCTGGACAGGCTGCAGCTTCTCACTGACAGGAGCAAGAGGAGCAGCAGAGGGAAGTGCCCCTGTAGGATGTTTAGGAAATAATTACAATCCTCACATTGTCATCCCAAACACACCCCAGGGTTAAGCCAGCAGTACTATTTGCTTTGCCAGGTGTGGTTCCACATGTTTTGCAGGTGAATGATAAAGTTGTAACAGTCTCTGGGCTAAAATTCCTGCTTCTTCTGACTGGGTTGTATTTGTTCAATATTGAGTAGTGATTCCTTCACAACTCCTGCAGCTTGTGGTGTGGAGCTGCTCTCAGCTGCCTCCCCAAGGCCTGGGGAAGGTGTGAGTGGAGCCCTGCAGCCTGAAAAATCACAGCAGCCTCTGGAATTCTATTTGAGGGCATTTCTTTGAAGGAACAGCCCTAATCTAAGTGACAGTGTTCTCCTAAAAGTGAGAGCTGCCGTGCTTAATGTGGGCTGTGACTCTCTGAGTGCAGAGCTGTGCCAGTGAAGGAGCTCTGCTCTGAAGGGGTTTTCCCCCTGCCAAATTCTTGGGGCTGAACAGCTCAAATCACCAACTTCTGCCACGTCCTGGGGAGCCTGGGAGAGAAGTTGTCTTTTTGGAGAGTATTTGGGGTGTTTGTTTGTGCCCAGTGATGAAGCCCACACCAGTCCACAGCTTGTTTGTGTGGCTTTTGCTCGGCAAACACCTCGGAGGGAACCACAGAAGCCCAGGAAGGGCCAGACTGTTTTACTTGTCAGGTTTGACTCGGTGGATTGTGAAACAGAAAAGATTGAAAACAACTTAGAGCCTTATGGCTTGGAGGTCCTGGAGCGTGTCCAGGGTGTCCAGGGAAGGGAATGGAGCTGGGAAGGGGCTGGAGCCCCAGGAGAGGCTGAGGGAGCTGGGAAAGGGGCTCAGCCTGGAGAAAAGGAGGCTCAGGGGGGACCTTGTGGCTCTGTACAACTCCTGACAGGAGGGGACAGCCGGGAGGGTCGGGCTCTGCTCCCAGGGAACGGGGACAGGAGGAGAGGGAACGGCCTCAGGCTGGGCCAGGGGAGGTTAAGATTGGATATTGGGAAAATTCCTTCACTGAAAGGGTGGTCAGGTGTAGGAACAGATACCAGTTGTGTAAGTTGTTAACAGTACCAGTTATCAACAGTAAGTTGTGCAGATGTGGCACTCGGGCTCGGGTTAGTGCTGGAATTGTCAGTGTTGGACCTGATGATCTCAGAGGACTTTTCCATCCTAGGAATTCTGTGATTTAATTACTGGGGTTTCCTATCAACCCTACAGACAAAATGCTCCTTTTAAAGGACTGTGAGGCTGCTCAGAGCCTGGCTTTGCTCTGGGCATGGGCTGCAGCCTTGTGGTGCAATTTTGGAGTGGATTTGGGCTGCTGGGGCAGGCAGGAGCTGTTTTGATGCTGGGAGCAGGTCTTGTCCCTGCATAACTCCTTTCCCTCCCCCTCTTCCTGCAAAGCTGATCTGATCTTAGGATTGGAAGCTGAAGGTTTTTGTAGAAATGTGTCCTGTCCCACCCCACCTCCCCTTTCACAGTCAGGAGACCACAGAGCTGGTCCTCTCTGCCACCTGTGAGCACTCTGCTTGCAGGGGCCACCCTTTTGGCTATTAACAGCGCAAATCTCAGCAGATTCAGTATTTGGGCTTCTTTCTATATCATGTAGCCCTTTTAAAACTGAGTATTTCCTTCCCTTATGGACCATTCTGGGCCAATAATCCCTTTATCTGCATTTGTCACGGCCCTTGAAGTCTGAACCCTCCAGATCCTGCCAAGTGGGACAAAAGCTGTAAAGTCTTTTGTAGAAGAAAGGAAATATCCAGGTGATGGGATGTGTTTCTCACTGTGGAGAGCCCCCAGGATATCAGGGGTTTCATCACCAGTTTTAAGTATAGAAAAGCTATTTTAGGTAATTTAACAGCTGCTACGTGTATTAGTTTAATTTTTCTCCCTCCATCTGCTTCCTGCGCAGCTGAGCACGTGCCATGGCCGGCTGCAGAGATGGATCTGGAAAACAGGCACAGCAACCTTTCCAAACAATGTCTCAAAATATCCTTCCTGGCATGTCTGGGACACGGGTGGTGGCAGGATGGCCCGGGGGAAATAATTACTGATCTGGGCTCTGTCTCCTTCAGGAGGGTTAGACGAGTTCCAGGGAGAGGGGACGCTGCCCTGGCCCAGTTTTAGGAACATCGTGGGCTTTTGTTCTGCCTTCATCCAGCAGAGCAGCATCCCAGCAGCTCCACAGGCTGGAAGAAAAGGCTCTCCAGTACTTTGGGAGGCTGGAAATGCTCCCTCCACTCACACTTCCTTGCTAACATTTTCAATCGCAGCTTTGCAAAGTCATGATCTTAAAGCTGGGCTTCATCCAGGCTCCCCCCAGGCCTCGGAGTCGCATTACAGAAGGGGCCGGGAATGTGCGGAGCCGGGGGACGCGGGGGAAGGGCCGGCAGCGTCCTCTCCAGGAACAGGAAATGGTGGCGATTCTGGAGCTGATCCCGGTGTTTTTTCGGGGGTTGGGGGAGGGTGGTGGGCTGCGGGATGCTGGCGTGGGAAGTAGGACAGAGGGATGCTCGCCCTGGGCTGTGTCCCCAGGGATGGGGCTGTGTCCCCAGGCACGGGGCTGTGTCCCCAGGGATGGGGCAGTGTCCCCAGGCTCGGGTCAGTGTCCCCGGGCTCGGGGCAGTGTCCCCGGGCTCGGGGCTGTGTCCCCAGGCTCGGGGCTGTGTCCCCAGG
>WBNO01031599.1:7109-39567 GCA_013400575.1 Peucedramus taeniatus | reverse complement strand
GTGTCCCCAGGGATGGGGCTGTGTCCCCAGGCTCGGGGAGTGCCCCCAGGCACGGGGCTGTGTCCCCAGGCACGGGGAGTGTCCCCAGGCACGGGGCAGTGTCCCCAGGGATGGGGCAGTGTCCCCACACGCCTGGAGCTCAGCGGGGGCTCAGCACCGGCAGGGACGGCTCTGCTCCCTCTCACTTGTCACTTTGCCAGCCGGGAAGCGCGGGGGGATGGGGCGGGGGGGCAGCCTGGGGCGAGCAGGGGCTGCTCGGGAATGGCGATGGAGGAATGGGCTTGGAGATATCCCTGGCCCCGGGAGCTGCGTGGGGAGGGGAGAGCAGCATCCGGGGCTGGCGTGTGAACGGGAGTGAACGGAGAAGAGGCCGGGAGGAGAAGTAAATCCCGGTCACATCCCCTTGCCCGGGGTGGGGAAGCCTGGGAGCAGCCGGGACCACGGGCTGGGAGAGGGCAGGGCCACAGGAGCCAGAAAGCCCCAAATAGGAGAGGAGAGAGGATGCTGAGGGTGTCCCGGGAAAATCCCCAGCCCGAGCACTGCCCACAGCCCTGCCAGGCACCTCGGAGTGCCCTCGGGGCACTGAGCTGCCCTTTCCATCCCCTGGGGCTCTGACAGCACTGCTCTGGCACGAGTAAACTTTCCCAGTTTGTTGTGGCGCTGCTGTGACTCGTGTTTCCAGCTGCAGAGCAAAGAAAAACAATTTTTCAGGAATCCATCGGGCGATTGTGCAAATAAATGTTTGCAAGGCCTTTGGCTGCCATAGTGATGAGCTCCATGGCAACCCCGCAAGGAAATGAATAATTCTGTGCTCAAAGTGGAATAATTTTGTGCTGGAAGTGGAAGATAAAAAGGGACCTGATGGGTGAGGGTGCTGCAAATTAGCTGATGAGCAAAGCACCCAAGTGCCCCCCTGGTGTGGGTGCTTGTGGAAGCTCTCGGTAGTGGGGCAGTGCTGGGATGCAGATGGATACAGTGGGGCTGTGGCAGGGCTGCCAGAAAAGCCTTTTGTCTGGTTATTCCATGATTTCCATGTAGCCAGGTTTACTGAAGGCAGCTCCAGGTCGTGCAGAGGCTGTACCTGCCTCTCCTGACACAGCACCTGGCCTGTGCCCCGTGTCCACCACCCCTGAGCCTCTGCAGATGCTGCACCCCCGGGTCTGTCTCAAACGTGGCTTTGATTCCTTCTCTCAGTTGTAGCTACGCTGGAAGCATTCCCGAAAATGAAAGCCAGCTCTTTTCTGAGCTTTGAAGTGTGGAGTAGAACTGAACAGAGAGAAAAAAAAAAAATCTATCCTATGGGGGATGGGGTTTTTAGAAAAACACCCTATTGAATCAACAGCATTTGTATTAAAACCAGCCAGGCCTTGGAGTATTTCCATAGGAACCAGCCCTCCCATTCCGGGCAGGCTCCCTGCAGCAGCATCCAAAGCTGTGGAGGGGTGGTGGCAGTGGCAGGGGGGGGTTCTGGGGTGTGCCCACCCCGGCAGGGGCAGCAGGGCAGGGAGGGCTGCTCATCGTTGAGTCAGTGATTCACAGCTGTGACTCACAGCCCCATCCTATAGCCCTGGAAGGCAGCCAGGTCTGACCATCAGCTGTGTGCATTCTCCACTGTGAGAAGTTATTTTTGGATGTTTTTAGATTACAGCCCTTGGTTTTTTTTTCTGTGCCTCTGAATTCTGGATGATTGCGCTGCAAGTAATTGAGACACTTGATTTTCCTGCTTAGAGGAGCGAGTTCAATAACTTTTTTTTTTTTTTTGCAATGCTAAGGCATTTCTAAAATAGCTTTTCTATGTGGTGTCATGAGGAGCAGGCACACAGCTTTGGGGCTCTTTGTGCAAAATTCGGGGACACTGGGTGCAGTAAGGGTGAAAAAAAGGACACGGGGTGTCAGGTTGAACATGAATCACCAGTGCACCCTTTCTGTGAGGGAGACTGGTTTTACTGGTCAGGTTGTAGCCAGCAGGACAAGAAGTTGCCCTCAAATGCCCTGTGGCACCCACAGATCCACACCTGGAGCACTGTGCCAAATTTTGGGCTCCTCACTGCAACAAAAGCAGGGCCATATGAGATCCACCAAAATGATCTGAACACTGGAGCCCAGGGCAGGGTGGGAGAGGCTGAGAGCTCCTTCTGCTTGGAAGGTGGCACCAAGGAGCACTGCAGGATCCCTAAGGACCCTTCCAACCCAAACCATTGTAGGATTCTATGATTCGTGCCCCTCTTCCAGTCTGATTTTGTTATCTCACAGGGAATTAAGGGGATATAGGACTTTGGGTGTTCCCCAAAATGGAGGGGCTGGTGAGGCTCATGACAGGAATTCACATGTTCATCCCTCACTAAGACCACAAGGAAGGAAAAGGATCTGAAGTGCTGCCCATCCTGAGCTGGCTGGTGATGCACAGTCCTCCCTCCCTGGGACACACAGCTCTAAACCAAGAGCTCAGAGCAGCCTGAGCAAGATCCACGTTTCTTGGTACAGCCACCCTCCTTGGGAGGGTTGGGCTGTGCCACTCAGAGCCCTCCCAGGCTGCGGGGACTACCCAGACCCCTCAGGCCTCCCTTTCCAACCCATTCCTGGCCAAGTCTGGTGCCCAGTGGTGCCAGCTCTCCTGCCTGTGCCTTCATGCAGCCCTGGGGCCAAGGGCTATGGGGTGGGGAGCTCAGTGGGGTTAGGGGTCCTGGTGCAAGTGAATCTCCTGACCACAGGGTGAGCCTTTCCTTCTGTGCATTCCCAGTGCTGGAGGACATGGAGGCTTTGACAGGAGACAGGAGGAATGTCTGTACAGGGAAGCCTGAAGGAGTTGCCTGAAGGAGGGGTGGAAGAGAAGAGTCTTTTGGGAGGTGGAAAATGTGATGCTGGCACTGCCACATCAAAGAGGGAGCTGAACCCGAGCCTCTGATTTCACAGCAGAGTTCAAATCACCGGAATACTAAATTGAAAAAAAAAAAAAAAAAAAAGAAGAGACAACTGAAATGTATTTGATACTTTCTTGTGCTTTCTCTCCCCCATCTCTGGGTACCACCATCATGTCAGGGCAGCTCCCAGAGCCAGGGTCAGCGGCTGGGAGACTCAGGGATGTTTCTGAGCAGCTTTCCTGAAGCCCTGAAAAACCTGGGAACCTCATCTTTCAGCTGGGGGTGGGGCCGAAGCTGCTGGGGTTAACGGGTGGCTGAATGGGTTGTGGTTTGCAATGGAGTTTAGGTTCCTAAGTCCTTTATTGGATCTAGCCCGGGGCTCTATTCCCAGCCCTGTTTGTGACATTAACAGGTCACTGCACCCCAGGGCTGTCCCCACCTTGTCCCGGCGCGGCACCGAGTGCGGGCAGGGGACCCGCGGCACAACCATCACGGAGGGATCAATCTGGGAGGGGAGCACGCCTCACTTCTGGCCCTTTTGAAACCGTGCCACCACCCACGGTGTGCAGGAGGGCTGTAAATAGCGCCCAGGATGCCCCGGGATGCGCAGACAGTGGGGATTTCAGGATGCTGCCGGCAGGGTCGTGCCGGGGCAGCCTCTGCTCCGTTAGTGGTTATTTGCATCCTCTAAAGATTAACTGGTGTGAGAGCAGCGCCCTGTGCCCGGCTGGGGATGGGTCAGGCACGGGATACAGATCCTGTGGTCCTGGCTTGGATCCTGCACATCTTTGAACAAGTTGCTTAAAACCAGATTTTCTGCAGAGCACCTGGGAGTGTCTGCACAGCATCTGCACAACATCCTTACATCCTTACATATGTTGTGTTTCAAAGGCAGTTTGAACTTATATTCAGAATTCCAGAATGGTTTGGGTTGGAAAGGTCCTCACGGACCATCCCATTTCACCCCCTGCAATGGGCAGGGACACCTCCCACTATCCCAGGCTGCTCCAAGCCCTGTCCAACCTGGCCTTGGACACTTCCAGGCATCCAGGAGCAGCCACAGCTTCTCTGGGCACCCTGTGCATAGGGAAGGATTTCACAGGGATGCTGAAAGCTCGTGTACCTTCACAGCTTCTCTCTTTGCAGAACTTTGATGCAGCCACTGGTCACTGTGGCAGGTACAACCTTCAAGAAGAGCGCCTGTGGGTCCATCCCAATTCCAAAATGTCCATATTGAGCCTGTTGTGTGTGTGAGGGTGCAGGTGGGAGGGAGCACTCAGGCAGGGGATGCTCAGCAGGGTGTGAGGAGCCCATCTGCTGCCCAGCACGTGGCACGGAGCTGGCACCGGCTGTGCCCGCGCTGGCGTTTGCAGCGTGCAGGGTGCTGAGTGCTCGGGCACGGGGCTGCCAGCAGGACACCCCAGAGCATGCTGGGCAGGAATTCAGGGGCTGAGCAGGAATCTGGCATCTGAACAGGATGCTGAGATCTCAGCAGGGCTTCAGGATATGAGCAGGGTATTGGGTCTGAGCAGGATTTTGGGTCTAAGCAGGATTTTGGGGTCTGAAGAGGCTGTTGAGGTCTGAACTGGGTTTTGGGGTCTGTCTGCTCCTGGGTATAAGGGCTGGGACCACAGTGGTGGAGGAGGCCACCCCCATGCCTTGTAGCCTGGTGGTTTGAACACTTTCCTGGGAAATGGAGTAAGGTCTCTTCATGGGAAGGGCTTTCCAACCCCCCATCCTCCCCTACCTCACTTCAGGAGAGCTCCCAGCTGCAAGAGCAGGGCAGTCCTCATCCCAAGGGAGCCAAGGGGTAAATCCTGGCATTCCAGTGGATGGAAAGGGCTGTGGGTGGTCAGAGCACTGACAGGGAGAGGAGACAATGGTGATCTGAGTGGTGGGGTCATTTAGGGACAGAGCAGAGGGGACCCCAGGAAGCTGGTGAGATGTTTAGGAAGTGTGGAGGCTCTGGAGAGGCTCAGGGAGCACAGCCCTGAGCAGTGAGCAGTGGCTGAGCACAGCTGACACCTGGCAGACATGAAAGCCAGGCTTGTTAGCCTGCACACAGAGTGCTGATTGTAGCCCTGGCCACAAAACCTCCTCAGCCAAAGTCTGTCAGCATCCCCCGAGTTTTCCCAGGCGGGTCTGTGGTGCTCAGCACCCCCAGCAGCCAAGTGGAACCAGGGCAGATGCTCAGATGCTCCCTGCTCTCCTCTCCCTGCTGCTCCAGCCTCTCCAGGGCTGATCTTGGACTCTTTTCAGAGCAAATTCTGTGGTGCCAGGCAGCTGCTCTGTGATGACCCAAATTCCCACCACACCGTGGGGTTTTCTCACCCTCCATCACATGAATGAAGCTGTAACCTGAAAGAGCTTGAATGGTGCATCCACTCACAGCCTGCAAAAGTGCAGAGGACCCTTTTGGGTCATACTGGGTGCATATGCACCTCTGGGGCTTTAGGAATGCAGTTTTTGTGCTATTTCGTTGTCATTTTGGCAATGGATTACATTATATCCCATGGCAGGGGGGTTGAAATAGATGATCTTCAAGTTCTCTTCTGACCCAAGCCATTCTGTGATTCCATATTGGTGGGGTTTGGAGGAGATGAGATGCTTGGCTGTGGCCTCTGAAGGCAGCAGGAGTTAGGAAGGTGTTCCTGGATGCACATTGAGTTCCCAAGTGCTTTTGGTGGTTATTCTTCAAGAGCCTGGTGAGGGATGGACACCTCTGAAAGGGTCTTGGCTGCTGAATGCTATTTATGGGAGGAATTAAAGCATGCACTGGCCCAGCCCGCTCCTCCTGACTGAACTGGAGTAATTTGCTGTTTGTTTTCTTTTCCCATAGCTCCCAGAATGGAGAGGAAGCTGGAGCCTGGCCCAACAACCAGTTTGACACGGAGATGCTCCAAGCCATGATCCTGGCGTCAGCCAACGGTTGGTGTCCATCACCCATGGGAAAACCCTGACTCCTGCTCTGGGGGGCCACCTCGGGTTCACACTGATAGAGGAGATGCTGTGGGACTGATTTCTCTGGGTTAGCTGGGCTGGCTGCAAAAGTTCTGCTTCAACAGATCCCAAAGCTGGTGGAAAAGCACTGATGTCCCTGTAGAGAGAGGGGTCAGGGAGGATCCAGGCAGAGGAGATACCTGGTTCCTGTAGACAGGGACACTTCTACCCAAACTCTGCTTGCTTTGTACTGAAACAACACCATGTGGCTGTGCTGTGGTTGTGTTACACGAACGAGCCAATCTGGAGGTGATGTTTTATGAATTACTTGGTTCCAGAAAGTCACAGTAAATTAAACTTGCTGTAAGGTGAGGAGAAAGGAAGGCTGGAAGTTGTGTGTGGCTGGAGGCTGGACCAGGGAACCAGCAAATGCCTGACTCAGTATTCCCAACAAACCTTGTGTGCAAAGGAGCTCCTTTTGCTGAGCCATGGACTCACCGAGGTTTCCCCCACTGGCTGCTGCTGTCTCCTTGCAGTCGTATTTGCAGGAGGGTGATGTGGGGTCATTTTGGGCTGGTTTGTTCTGGTTTATGGCTGTGCAGAAGCCTTGGGCAGGGAGGGATGTTCCCACGCACCCACAGTCTCCGTGGCTTTGCAGAAAACGAGGACAATTATCACTCTGTGCAGCACTATGGATAAAGAGCCTGGTTTTCATAGAGCTTTTATTTATAAATACCTCCAAGTCTTTCCCCTCCTGATTTAAAAATAGAAACACTGCTATAAAACCCTGTGCAAAATGCTTAGGATGTTTCCTTTAAGCTGTTGGGAGGGAAGGAATCTGAGGGAGGAGGAATGGCTTTGGTGTTGCTTTCTTGGAAAGCTGCTGCAGCTGAACTTTGCTGCTCCGCAGACACCGGGAGACAGCTGCTGCGGCTGGGGAGGGGGACAAGGTCTGCAGCAAGGGAGTTGTTTACACTCAAGAGAAAGAAACAATGTGAAAATGTGTCTTTGCGCTGAAAAACGACCATGGAAAAATAGCCCTTGGGGTTGCATGTGGTTATCATCACCCAGTGTCTCCAGATCCGGTTTCCTTGCTGGTAAATAAAGCTGTTTTTCTGGCTGCTGCCCCAGCAGTCCTCAGGATCAGAGCTAAGCGGGTCCCTTCCAGGTTAAGCACCGACTTTCGTGGAGCCCCGGGCCCTACTGCAGCAAATCTCCCCCAATCCACAGTCTCGCACAGTGCCAGCCTCTCCCACGGCTCCGTTTGCCCAGGGGGTTGATGTGAATCAAATCCCTCCTGCAGATCATGGCTTTCCCTTATCCATCCTGTTCGGGCCCTTTCTGTGCTGGATGTGTGGATGGGGACACAGAACCATTTTTTTCCTCCAGCACAGTGTTTTGGTGTCAGGCTTGCTCTCTGTCCCACGTTTCTGCTCTCTCTTTAAGCCAATAGTGTTGATTGGAGCAGGCTTTGATTAGGGGCAGCGCTAATTGCCCATTAAGCTTTGTGCTACCCATCCCTGGGTGTGATTTCCTGACCATTTAAATAATCCCTATCTTTTGCTGTCACCCACTGAGCTCTGTTTGAGCTCCGGGGTGAGGAGTTGGTCACAGTGATGCCTTGGATGCATCCTTACCCTGGGCCAGGGGTTTTCCTTGGCTTCAGCAGGAGGCAGCGCTGGCAGTGCCAGGCCAAGCCTGCACCATCCAGTCCTTTGAGGATTAAATCCCTTCCCCAATGGTTAAATTACCATCACAAGGCAGAGAATCTGGGGACCTGATTTTGCCCCCAGGGCTGTTCTGTCTCCCTTCCCAGCCATCCTTCCTCTGGATCTTTCTGCCTTGCATGGGAACAATATGAAAAAACAGTGTTTTGAGCGATCTGAATGGGCAGAGGCAGCTGCTGGGACAGCCCAAGGAGCACAGATGCTCCAGGACACCAGACGCTCAAGGACAGACATCCTGTCCTTAAAATACTCTGGCTCCAGCGAGAATTTAGAGAGGTGCCATGGGATGGTGGGAGAGCAGACGGAGAGGTCCGGGGAGGTGCTTGTCCCCCCAGGCAGGGGCAGACACGCTATATTGGGTCCCCTGAAAGCCCCCCAGCAGCTGCAGCAACACGTGCTCTGGGGCTGCCCCGGCCTCCCCTCTGCCCACGGGGGCGATGGAGCCACTCGCTGGTTATTTTTGCCAGAGCCCAAATTCTTGTTTTCCTCCTCAGGACCGTTTGGGATAATGACAGGCTGCTCGTAGAGGCTGAGCATGACCTTTCCAGCAACAAGAGCTGAAGTGCTTTGCTTGGCAAGAACACCTCGGTGCCCATTTATAACCCTCTACTGTTCCTGTTCTCTCTTCTTTTCAGCCTTAATGTCAGTGTTACCTAGAAACAGGCGGTCACCCTCGCCCGGGACCGACTGGCAGGCTGGGAACTTCACCAGTGCCTTTTTCTCCCTGGTGGAGCTGTGCTGAGACTGCAAATTAATTCATGGGGACTTGGGTGGTGCTGGCACCCCCAGCCCTTCACTGCTCAGAGCCCTGGGATGGCCCCGTAGGGACACAGGGGAGAGAAGGTGCCCGAGTCCACCCAGCCTCTCGCTGGGCTGACTCCAGCTGGGACAGTCCAGCAAAAACAATTCTCTGGAGGCTGTGGTCTGTCGTAGTTGAGACAGAGACAGTACAAAGCAACACCATTTTTAGAAAGCTTCAAACCTGTTTTTATTCTAGCATGCATGCTTTTTATACATTCTTACAAAACTCCTGAGTTTACACTTTACTCATTGGTCACGAGAGACAAACAAAGTGCTCATTGGAACAGGCAGTAGCAGGTTTCTCTTGTTTCTCCTTCTTTCTTTCTTGGTTTCTGTGTCAATGACCTTGGTAGGAAATTCTTCCAGGGGTAAACGTGGATCCTCTTATCAAACTTCTCTCTGGCTCACAGAAGTTGCTGTAAAACCTCTTCCTCAGCAGTCCACCTGCACATCTCCAGTCATCCCCTCCCATGGGGGTAATTTCTAACACCTCGATGGGTGTGGCCTTGAGTTGGTTGCTAATGAAATGAGCTGCTCCGGCGAGTGAGGATCAGCAATAAAAATCACTAATTACAGACAGATCTCCCCAGCACAAGGTCCTGCAAGCCCTGCTGGGTCTGGAACCCATTTCATGGGGACTCTGGAAGAATTCTCCTGTGGTAAATGCTTCCAGAGGAGGAAGTGAAAGGCATTTCCCCGTGCTGGGTCGCTGTGTTTGCACCCCATGGCCCCGCCCTGGTGCACAATATCCTGCTTGTTTTCGGCCTTGCTGTGTTTTTCTCCCTGCCCGCTCCAACAGAGCAGCTGCAACTTCTCAAACTGCAGTTGCTTCATCCTTCCGACCCCTGCAAAGGGAATGTGTACGCAGCCATCTTTCAGGGGGATGGTGGGATGTGGTCCAGCTTTTTGTCCAGCTTTCTGCCTGGCTTAGCCCCCTCTGTCTGCTTATGGAAAGCAAGGGCAGCACAGGCGTGCACAGAGCTGATCTGGAGTGAGGAGAAACGCGAGGGTGCACCAGAGCCCACCACCTCTGTTCCTTGTTTTTCTTTGTTCCCACAGTCTCTCTGCCTCTGAAAGGAGGGAGCAGCACCCCTGGGCTCTGCCCTGGGCCCTTTGGGTGCCCTCGCTGAGTGTTCCCATCCTTCAGGGGGGCCTGGCCCCAGCCATGAGCATGAAGTGGTAAAAGGCTGAGCCATAGTCTCTCAGACAAAGGCTGAATTTCAGCAAACCATTTCTGAGCAGGGCTGTGCAAGGATCCCACCCTGAGCCGTGCACAGGCAGCTGCACTGGAGCAGATCGTGCAGCAGCTCATGGCAACAGCATCACTCGAGCCCTGCCATCCCCCCGTGCTCATTTCTCTCCCTGCCTCCACGCATCCCCCCCATCTCCATCTGGTCTCCAGCATCCAGCAGAGCCCCAGCATCCCGGGGGGGCCCTGTGCCCCTCCCCACTCCTTGCTCCGTGCTGGAGCTTTGCATAGCGACAGGAATGAATTTGCCTTCCCCTCCCCCTGCTCCCAGATCTGGACCATCAGACACGCTCTGGCATTGATTTCCTTTGTGCTCAGCTTCCTAGAGCCATTTTGTGGTATTGCAGGGGAGGGGTTTTCTTTCTCATCTCCCGTGTCCTGCTCCCTGAATAAACCTGGCTGGAGAAAAATACCGCGGGCAGGGTTTTAAATGCGGCGGAAAAATAAATAAATATTGGATTTCCTTTAATGCATCACTAATGGTGTGACTGCACAATATGTTTGTAATGGGCAGTTTTGGGGGGGTTCTGTGCCAGGCTGCCCTGTGGGGAGCTGAAGGGTGATGTTGGTTTGGGTTTGACACCCTGTGGGGCTGCTGGGGCTTGGGGTGGGGGTCTCCAGCTGCCTTTAACACCCTGCCCTTCTCTTTCCCCCGTTGCCCGGCGCTCCCCACAGAAGCTGCTGACGGTAACTCGACCCTGGGCGGCGGCAATGGCACGATGGGGCTGAGCGCCCGCTACGGCCCCCAGTTCACCCTGCAGCACGTCCCCGACTACCGGCAGAACGTCTACATCCCGGGCAGCAACGCCACCCTCACCAACGCCGCCGGCAAGCGCGACGCCAAGAACGCCGCCCCCGCCGGGGGCAACAAGAAGAAATCCGGGAAGAAGGAGAAGAAGTAGAGAAGAAGAAAAAGGAGACCTTAGAGCTACAGGGCAGCCGGCTCCAGCACTCCCCCAAAACCACAGCCCAGGCCGGAGGACGAATGTGAATTTTTTTCTGGTGTAAAAGTAGAAAATGCTGCGAATGTATCTCGTCATCATCAGAGCTGAGAGCAGGGGCTCGCTGCTCTCAGGTCTCATGATGAAAACCAATCCGGAATCTAAACCGAACACAAACAAGTGCCCTGTGAATAATGTTTTATACAATCCCTCGGGTATCAGAATATGCAAGGGCGGAAGGTCTTTTGCCATGTCTTTGGATCCAATTTGCTCCCAGGTAGTCCAAGAAAGGCACAAGGCTTGTGCTCGGCTTTGCCCAGTGTAAATAATTTTAATGTGGATCTTTTAATTTATAGCCCTTCAGCTATTTTTTGGAAAGGAAAAAGAAGTTCTTAGCTTAGAGCCCATGCTCCAGTTCTTTGCTCTTAAATTTTCCATTCGTAAAATTCACCCCCAGTCAATGATAGTGATGGATTTTGGAATTTGGAAGTTGGTAGGGAGTGCTTCAGTTCCTGCTTACCTGTCATCTGAAAAAAAAAGTGTTTATATTGCATGAGTCAAAGGGAATATGGCAAATTATTCTGCATCCTAAGCATTTTTAATTTTTTTTTTTAAGTGTAACCACTAATGGCCTGAAATATGATAAGGAAAAAGCCCTCCTGCTGTGTGAGAGGCAGGGAATTCCATGAGGAGCATGCCGAGGTGTGCGGCAGCTGCCCCAGCGGTTCTAGGGGTCTCCGAAGAGCAGACACATCTCAAACCTTCTTTGCAGTAAATATTTATATGTACAGTCGATGTTCTTATGGAATTAAGGCTAAGAGAGCCTCGCTCCCCCGCGGCCAGGCCTGGCCAGGTCCCCGCGCAGGGGACACGGGGACGACGCTTCACTGTCTGCACACGGTGTCTGCATGCACGTCCCTCACCTCACACCTGCACTAGCGCAGTAGCTCCACGGACCCGCACAAGTCCTCGCATGCCCACGTGGTGTGAACGCGCCGGCAGCCGCCCGGGCTGCCCTGGGGAAGGGGTGGGAGGGGGTGGGATGGCTCAGGCGGGGTGGGGAAACTCATTATTGCTTCTAGTTCGGGCCCCAAAGGTTGTTTGGGGTGGCGGGGCGGTTCTCCAGGCGGTTCTTGGGGTCTCGCCCAAAGGGTGGGATCCGCGGGGCTGCCGGTGCATGGCTTTGGTGCAGAGTTGGTGGCTGAGTAAGTGATGGTTGTTTTGGTGGCATTTGGGGACCAGATCCAGACAAGGGACCCAAGAGCAGGGGGTGATGCTGCAAAATGGGGGGCAGTGACTGGGGGAGTGTGGGTCCAGCCCGGAGGAGCAGGTGATGCTCCCGCTGGCTCTGGGCTTTGTACCCTGCGGGGAGAACTGAAAGATGAGGATTAGAGCTTCTCCATGTGCCCATCACCAAAGCACCAGGCCAGCTTCCCATAGCAAAGCAGCTCTGAGCCCCTGGGAGAGGTAGATGGGGGCTTTGTGTAGCCAGAGCCAGGAGAGGACCCGTGGGGTGGCCAGGAAGGGGCCACACCGAGTTTCCCAGGGGGTGTGTGTTGTTTTTTCCTTTTTTAATCACTAACACACTAACACGTAACTCACCTGAGCAGATCCAGCCCTTTCAGCCAGGCTCTCCCCACCCCTGCCCCCTCCCCAAACCAGGGCAGCAGGAGCATCCTCCGTGTTTCATCCGGATCCAGCCACCTCTGGCGCTGGCTGCACTGGGAGCAGTTCCCACCCTGTCCCCTGCAGCTGCCACCTGCCCCCCCTCTAGAAATGCTGTAGCTGAATCGTAGTCTTTATATTTTCTTTTTAATCTGCAATCTGAGTTAGCGTAGTGAGTGTTGTGTATTTAGTGGTGTGTTATTTTTAATTGCAGTAACTAACTTGTGGACATCAGTATTTTCAATTTTCTCTGTATCTTCTTTCCATGTGGTCTGTGCTCCGAGTGTACGTGAAATGAAACACGTTTGCCCTTTCAATGTGTCTAATATTGAATTATACTTATATATTATATATATGCTTATATCCTTCTTATACCCATATAGACCAATGTCGATGTGTTACACGCAAGTTTTATACTCTAATATTTATATTGCTTTTTTTCTTTGGGAAAAAAAAAATAAAATGGTTTCTTCTGAATGAATGATATTTATTCTGGTGGGAAAAGGGAGGCACAGATGGGGTCTGGCCATCCCTGTGCTGCTGACAGGGGTGGTTCAGCCCCTGCCTGGCTCCAGCAGTGGGGATACTCTTGGGGCACCCCCAGTCTTGTGCCCCCAGGCCTGCTCTGGTGGCACCCCCATCCTCTGGTCACCCAGGCCTTTGAGTTGAGGGTGACCTGGCTGTGGATCATGATGGGGTCGGTAGCTACAACCCCAAGAGGCTCCAGCTGCCCCTCTCCATCACTGGCAGGGATCTGGTCACTGCTGCCCAGCCCTGGAGATCTGGAGAACCAGATCCAGCTGGGATTCCATCACCAGCAGGAATCCACTCTCCCTTCTCCAGCCTTGGTCTGGTTTGCATTCGGTGCTGTCCCCTCTCTGCACTTAGGGACAGAGGGTGGGAGGGCATTCAGACATTGTCACCCGAGCTCCCTGGCCAAGACAATCCTCCCACCCTCCCCCTGTGGGGGGTTCCAACACAGGCTCAGGAAAAACATCCCGTGGCTCAGGATGTCGCAACCCTGGAGGAAAAAATAAGCTGCTGCTGGCCAGATGTGAGGGGGAGGGTGGAGGAGGCGGGGGCAGAGCAGTCCCAGGAGACAGAGCGTGGGACTGGGGGTTGGGGCTGGTTCCCCCTGTTAGCAGAGCTCAGGAGGCTCCAGGTGTGCAGGGCACAGTCCCCATCCCTGTATTCCCATCCGTCCCCACCCAGTGTCTCTGTCCAGGTGCAGCTCTGTGGCCTCCACACTCTGCCCCCCCAAATCCCCTGGGTTCTGCCCTTGCACACAGTGAGCACTCTCTGAGCCCCCTTGCAGATTGACAGACACTCCCCAAATCCCCCAGTGCCCCACAGAGACACCAAACCCCAATCCAGCTGCACACAGACCCCTGAGAATCCCCATGCACCTCTCAGAGGGACATCCCTCTCCCCAAATTCCCTTGCATCCCACAGATCCAGCTTTCCTTCCCACCCTGTGCACACGGGGACAGCCCTGGTCACACACACAAGGGGCCTCCTCCTTTGGGACAGGTGGTCCCAGGCCACAGGAGAGGCCACGGGGATCAGGGCAGTGCCAGGGCAGGGATTTGCTGCTCTGGGGCCCCTGTGACACCGTGTCCTCTGTCCCCAGCCCCAGAGTTACTGTCCCTCCCATGCTGGATCACCTGGAGTGCACCAGGGACAGCTCCAGGGGGATGGTGGGGATCAACCCCATCAACCCGCAGCTAAGGGGGACCAGGGCTGAGCACTTCCAGGTGCTGGGCTGTCCCACCACCCGCGGGCTGTCCCCAGCACTGGGGTGGCTTCATCCCAGGGCACTGGGCATCACTGCCCGCTCAGCTGGTGATGCCACCGGGTGCCTGGAGCTGAGTGCTGGGAGCTGGTGGTGAGGGAACAGGGGATGGCCCAGCGAGTGGGTCCCCAGGTGGGTGACAGTCACCACTGGCGGGGAGCAAAGAGGCTTTGCAGAGCTCCAGGGATGGGTTTGGCTTGAGGAGCCTCCCCGGCGCCCTGAGCCCCGCGGTGTCCCCGTGTCCCAGCTGCGGGTGTTGGTGTCAGGATGTGCGCAGTGAGAGGGGGCTCATCGAGTTTCATTTCATTTCTCTTCTCTCTCGCACTCAAATTACCGCAGGGCACGGCGAGAGCCAGGAAGGGGAAGCCGCAAACACAGACCTGGCCAATTAGCGCTGATGAAGGAAACCCGGTCAGCCGCGCTAATTACCGGGGACAGGCGGGAGCGCGAACGTGCTCAGCGCAGCGTGGAGAGCCGGGGGAATTCCGAGCTCAGGCGGTGACACGGGGGAGCGAACAGAAACAGAGCTGGAGTCACGGTCCTGACAAAAGCGACACAAAGGGCGTGGCAAGGCAGAGCCCCGGGCAGGCGCTCGGGACGAGTGACATGGTGGGGATCACGGCATTACTCCCGGGAAGGGCGACTGGGCCTTGGGAAGGAGCTCCTGGATGTGGGAGAGCCTTCACTGCACCCGTGCTGGGGACCAAAGGGCTCTGCCTGGGGTGGGGCTGTGGGTCACAGCCTCTGTGCCCAGTGCTGGCTGTGGGGGATAGTGGCTGTGTCCCCTCAGACTGGGGGGTTCACCAGCAAACTCTGAGGTGCCCAGCCATTTCCAGACGGGGCCCTGTGCCTGGGCTGGGATATCCATGCTGGGCTGCTCTGAGCATCCTTCACCATCCTTCTTCCTCCACCCCGGTGCCCTCCTGCTGCTGCTTCTCCCCCTTCTCCATCTCCTTTCCCACCACTGGGATTGGCTCAGCACCTCTCTCCCCCCCTCTGTCATTGTCCCGGGTACAAGCATGGTGTGGCACCAGGGAACCTTGGACCCCACAGGCAGCAGGGCAGGAAGCTCTCGGTGGTGCAGGAACAGGTCACACAGTGGTGGAGACCCCTTTGTTCCCCCTGGGGGGATTGTCCCCAGCTCCCTGCTCCTGGCAGAGCTGGAGCATCCAGATGCCACAGGTAGTGTTGGTCCCGTGTCACCAACTTGTGGAACCCTTGTTTGCAGCAGTTTTGTTTGGTTTTGGTTTGGTTTTGTTTTCCCAAATGACCTTGAAAAGCAAACTGAAACACAACAGAAAATTAAAAAAAAAAAAAAAAAAAAAAAAAAAAAAGAAAAAAAAAAAAAAAAAGAGCCAAGCCAGTTTTCCATTGGATCTGAGCTGAGCTGACCTGTCACTCGGCCCCAGGGAGGGCTGGGCGGGGAGCTGGAATCTTCGTCAGGCTGTGGTCATGGGCTGAGTCCCATCAGCAGCTCCTCCAGTCATGACTTCACTCAGCAAAGCAGGGGGGGTGGAAATCACAAAAAAAGCTGAGTTTTCATGTAGCTCTCTGTCACCCCTTCCTTTGGGGTCCCCAAAGGCACTGGGGAGGTCACCATGGGTGTGACACAGACACTGGGAGCTGGAGCCTGCTCAGAGCAGAAGACAGCCCTGGGAGCTGGTGGCAGCAGGGTCTTCACTCCCCGTAAATATCTCAGAAGGGAGGGCAGCCAATGCCATCAAAAAGCACTTGGAAATCCAAGAATTTGGGATAAAAAACATTCGAAAGGGATCCATGGGGGCAGTGGGTGCAAAAGGCCAGGTGAGGAGAGGGGATATCCATAGCAGGGGGTGTGGTGGGAAAGCCCCCCCTTCTCCCCTCCACCACCCCCCCATGACATCCCCAGGATTTTGTTTCCCCTGACACAGCTGGCTCCTCTCACATCCCACGAGGGGAAGCGAGAGGTGTTTCACCACCCTCCACATCCCTTCCTGCTCCCTAAATCCACTTCCCGCCGCTGTGATTTATTATTATTTATAACAATAATAAAGCGTGCGTACATGGAATAAAATTTTCCTTTTGCTGACTGAAACCTTGTGACCGCGGGGAAGGAGAGGGCGGAGGGAGGGCCCTGCTGGCCCTTGGCCGGCCCCCTTGGGACTCAGGGGCTGCCAAAGACTCATCCCTCACGTGGAGGAGAAGGACCAGCCCTCAGCCACTCTCCGGACAAAATAGGATGTGGTGGGATTTTGCCCTTTGCAGCCTGTGTGACCTTGGGGTGGCCTCTGCCATGAGCTGCTGGGAGAACACTGTCTGTCTGTCTGTCTGTCTGTCCTCCCTGTGGGACAGAACCCTCGTCCCAGCCGTGCTGGTGGCCGGGTGCCCGAGGAGATCAGTGCCAGGGAAGCAGCCAGAACCTGAGGTCATGGGCTGGGAGAAGGGAGGGCAGGGAGGAGAGGCAGGGCTGGAGAGCAGTGCCAGGAGGGGTGAGGGAAAACCAGACAAAGATTCTGTGCACTGCTGTTGGGACACAGAGTGGCTGGCAGGGCTCAGCTCCGAGGGGATGCCCCTGTGTGTGTCCCCTCTCCCGAGGCCCCCACACCCTGCTGGAACTCGCTGTGGCCCCTGCAGGGCTGTGGGTGGGACTTGCCAGGGTCACTGTCACCGAGCTGCTGGTGGCAGAGCCAGCTCTTGTGCTCGGTCCCAGGGTCTCCTGCTGCCTCTGCAGGCAGGAACTTCCCTCTGCTCCGCCAGGATCCAGGGCTGTCCCACCCCCACCCCCAGCCCATCCCTGGAAGCACAGGGCCAGGCTGTGTTAATTCCCTCAGGGATACCCGCAGGCTCCGTTAACCACAGGGAGCTGGGGCAAAGGCAGGTCTTTGCAAAACCCCCGCCCAAAAAAAGGCCAAGAAAAGCCAAAATGCTCCTCTGGCAAGGTGCAGGGGCTGCCTGTGCCCAGTGCTGCCTGCCTGCCCCTTCTCCCTTTGGCACATGACAAAAGCAGCCGTGCCCAATTTGCAGAGGGGGTTTTTGGGCCCCTCTCCCCGTGAATGGGCAGCAATGCTGAGCCAAACCACCCCAGGCTTTTCTGGGGCCTCTGGGAGCAGGAAAGGGAACGGACCTGGCCATGCTGGGGTGTGTTCCTCTCAGGGGGACAGGGATGTCGGTGACACGGAGCCCAGCACATCCTGCTGGCCAAGCTTTGGGAGCCACTGCCAGTTTTGGGCTGGGAAGCAGAGACAGGTCCTGGGACCCCACAGGGCTCGGAGGGTGGGGTTGGATTTGGGATTTGAGAGGAGCCCTCCTGGGTGAGCTCCAGCCTGGCTGCCACAGAGGAGGGAGAGCAGCCACTTAAGGCAAGAGGTGCAGGAGGAGAAGAGCCCCCCAAGACACCCCAGCTCCAGAGGGCTTTGGGGAGCAGTGCCCAGCCCTGGCTCAGTGCCACCGGCACCGCTGGTCCCCAGTGTGTGGGTGCTGCCAGGGCTGGGCGTGGGGACCCTGCCATCCTCCACAGCACCTCCAGACTGGAGGGGCCCTGTGAGCTGCACTGGGGGGCTGGGACCCCCCCAGATAAATGGAGGAGGAGGGTCCTTGTGCTGCTGTGAGATGGGACGGGCGCCAGGGAGGGACAGCGGCCAGGCAGGAGCAGAGGGACAGGAAGAGGGAGACAAAGGTGCTTTGTGCCGGGCAGTGTCCGGGGCAGGGAATGAGGGGAATGGGGAAGGGGCTCGTGGGGGCCAGGGGAGGGTCCAGACAACCCCACAGTCCCCACAGTGGGGTGCAAGAGATAATCCACAGGGGTGCAGGAAGAAAATGTGTTTTGTATCATTAATAACTTCAAAATATTTCAAAAGGGTTTTTTCATCTCTCCCCCATCCTTTTTTTACCTCGTGTTTTACTTGTGCTTTAAAGTGTTCTGTTAGCCCAGCAGTACGTGTAGGGAATTTATAAAGCAATGAATATATTAGAGGGTGTGTGGAATTAAAAAATGTGGAGCCTGGAACTCTGCTCAGTGCTGGGGGATGCCTGATGTTGTGGGAGACCAAGAGTCCTCGCCCACTCCTGCAGCACCCCAGGGTTATGAGGTGTCTCCCTGCTAAAGCTCATGGGGTCTCTCCCAGCCCCCACAGAGATTTGGGGTGTTCCCACTCACTCCCTGACTGAGCCCCACCCCCATGGTCTCTCTGAGGCCACCTCAGCCTGGCTTCCCTCCATCCCCCTGGTCCCTGCAGTCAGGCCCAGTGCCAGCTTTAAACAGTTTTTAAAATTTTATCGTGGCTTTTTTTCTCCCCCGTTTTCACAGGACGAGGAGTGGGCCTCCCACTTCTCAATTAGCAAATTGTCATTGACAAGCTCATCAAAAAGCTGCTAAAAAAACCCAAACTGAGATTTGATGCAAACTAGGGCAATAATCAGGTCTCTGCCCTGGTTTTAAAATTATCCCAGCTGTCCCTGTGTGTCCATGCCTGTGGGGGCCCTCTCCTGAAAGCCTTGTGGAGCTGGTGCTGTTCAGCTGCTCCACCCCACACCTCTGCAGCAACGGGGACACCTCGGGTGCCAAAGGGGGCTGGGGAACAGGCAGGGACATTTTGGGACACAGACCTGGCTGCTGGCCATGCTGGTGGCAGGGAGGGGGGACAGGGCTGCTCCCCACCCCAGGCAGGGAGAAAAGGAGCCGTGCCTGGGTGGGAGGGGTTGGGGTTGTGTTGGTTTTCTACATTGTGATATTACACACTTCTAGTCAAACTACACACCCATAATCTCAGTGCTGTTGATCAATTTTGGAAGCTTTTTCCACAGCCTCAGGTTAAATGCAGTGCTCTCCTGGGGGTCAGAGTCTGTCAGCACAGAAAGCCTAAAATTCTCAGCATCCAGAACTCCAACAGGGTTGGCCACGAGGAGGGACTGGGCACCCCTTGGAGCACCCACCAGAAGGTGCCAGCAGGATTTGGGCAGCAAAGCAGCTGCTGCAGGGAGCACTGGGCCCCAGAGCAGGAGCACAGCCCGGGCTGGGGGGTCCCTGTGCTGCCCTGGGCTCCAGCCCCAGCACCGAGCCGGTCCCAAGGACAGACCCCGCCCCGTGCCACCAAGCCAGGGCCACGTGGAGGAACATTTGTCCCGCCGGAGTGGCCATCTGGGAGAAGGTGTCCTTCATCCCAGCAGGGCAGCAGGAAGCTGCAGCCTGGCCCAGTTCTGGCTGGTTTGACCTCTAAACTCAGCTGGTGGCTCCTCGTGTGACTGCAAGGGCAGGGGGACCCTCTGGGGGTCACCGGGGGGACACTGCTGTCACAGAGCTGTCACAGAGGGGTGACACAGAGCACATCCTCGGGGACAAAAAGGCTCCTGGTATGGCCAGGGCTCTGCTGCTGGTTCGTCCCTGGGAATGTCCATCATGACAAGGGGCTGGACAGGGAGGGTGGCTCCTGTCTTCCCCACTTCCCACCCACCTGGCTTCCTGCCCTGGGGAAAGGGTAGGGAGACACCTCCATTCCCCCAGAGCCTGTGTCTGGGCTATGAGACACCACACCTGGTGTGCCAAGGTGGATTTTTGGGGCAGGAACAGGATTTCCAGCCTTCCCCAGGGATGTGGTGGCAGTGCCCAGCCCACCACAGCTGTGGTGCTGCTCCAGCTCCTCAGCTGCCCCCTCCAGCTTGGATGAGCTCCCTGCAGCTCAGTGCCACAAGGCTCTGGCTTCAGCTCTGCACCAGCAAAGTTAGGATATGGAGAAAAAAATCACATTTTTGTACCAAAAATCATGTTTATTTCTTCATTTTTTGTATAGAAAAGCTGTTCTGATAACACCATGCTCTCAGAGCATCCCTTTCCCACAGCTGCAAAGCCATGAAAAAAGGGAACTGGTACAAGGAAATACAAACTCCCAGGCAGGGCTCCAGGCTGGCCTGGATTCAGCCCACATGTCCCAATTTCTTTCTCCTTTTGAAGCTTTCCAGGGCATTTGGCTGCTCCTGCCTGCCCTGACCAGCACTGGAACCCTGACAGGAGGGTGGCACAGCTCAGGAGGGTGGCACAGCTCAGGAGGGTGGCACGGCTCAGGAGGGTGGCACAGCTCAGGAGAGTGGCACGGCTCAGGAAGGTGGCACAGCTCAGGAGGGTGGCACGGCTCAGGAACGTGGCACAGCTCAGGAGGGTGGCACAGCTCTTGGCCCCAAAGGAGCCCTCTCACAGCCCTGGTGCTGGGAAGGATTAAGCTCTTTTTTGACTCAGACATTGGGGCAACTGAGAGGCATTTTAAAAACTTTTATTCTATTTTTAGTCTCATGTGAAGTGTGGAACAATACAGATGTTATAATTTACACCATTACAATCAGAAGTTAACTATTTCCTAATTACAATACAGTATAAGCATTTCTTGGCCTACAGCTTTAGCTACACCATATTGTAAATGCCTTAAAGCCAATCATCTAAAATTACCCCTCATGGGTCCTACTACAATGCATCTTTCACAGTTCTATTTCTCCAAAGTATCCAGTCTTATTTGTAAGGCCACCTTCTGAAACTCTTTTCTCTCCATTTCTCTCTCAACAATGTCTGTCCTATTCCATGGCATTTCTAAGTCAGCATTTATCTCAAGTTTGCATACAGATGTACACTATGTGAGCTTTCTGTCAGGCTCTGAGAATTTTCTACAAATTCATTCCCTACATTTCCCCCTCTTTCTCAAATGGAAAAAAAAAAAAAAAACTTCTTTGATGTCTTTTTGCATTGACTGTTGTGTACAGTGAAGTATACAAGGCACTATCACTGTTCTTATAAAAATCAATGCACATAAACTTTCTGTCAAGCTTTGAGAATTTTCTACAAATTCATTTTCCACACGGGACCAGTGCCTTAATTGTCCTACCTGCCCTTCTTGACTCCCTCACCCTGTCCTGAAGGGATGGGCAGGGGTCAAATCGTGTGTCCAGCGCTCCATCCCACACCCCTGCAGTACCAGGGTTCACCCAGTTTGAGCAGGGAGTCCCTGGACTGTGGCCAGAGCCAAACCAGAGCAAATCCTGCCCTCTAAACCCAGCATTTGTCTCTCTTTCCTTGTTCCAGCACAGAGCTCCATGCAGGAATGCCCCCACCTCCTGCCAAGGGCCCATCCTCGTTCAGGCTCTGCTGGATCTGCAGCTCCTGGTTTTATAGATACATATTATAACATTGGCTTTTTGCAGATATTAAAATGGATTTTATATGTGTGGTGTTAAAGTAACTTTGTTATAAGATATAGTTTTTATTTCTGTTGTTAATTAAGCTCAGTGCAATAGCTGATATCAGTGTGCTTGTGTTAAAATGCCTGCCTGGAGGGGATAACATCCAATGAACACAGGATGAGCACACCTGCACAGATCTGCCAACCATCAGCACTCAGTGTCTGAAGGCAGTGAGGACCAAGGCCTAAACTGGAGGGGATAAGAATGGACTAAAACCACGACCAAGGAATGTGCATGCTCTAAAATGGTGGAATCGAGGAGGAGCCAGGCTAAACAATTCTTGGAACATGTAAACCTGTTTGGGGAAAAGTTTACTATGCATAAGGGTGTATGAATATGCAAAAGGCTGATTAAATTAAAAGGTATTTAAGGGGTATCCCCGAGGATAACAGGGTGCTCTTACAAGATGCACCCGGCCCTGATAACCTTCGCTGTGTGCTCCTTGTCTCCTATTGTCCTTTATTAAACTCTTTACATTTTCGCAGGAGAGTGACCGTGTTTCTCACGCTGGGATGCAGAGGGACGGCGCTGGGGGGCAGCGGGGGCTGTGCCCTGCACAAGGAGCCGCTCGGAGCGCAGCGCTGCCGGGAGGGACCGCTGGCCCTGCGCGGGGCTGACCCGGCACGGGGGACACGCTGCCCTCGGCTCCCTCAGCTTTTTGTCAGAGCTTCCCACCCGCAGTGTGATAGCCCCAGGAATGCCCCAAATGCTATGAAAAAAATGGAATTCTTATTACTGTTGAGCTCTTACTGTTATTGAGCATAAAAGCTCGGAGCAGTCTGCTCCAGGGAAAGGTGTCCCTGCCCATGGTGGGGGGTTGGGACAAGGGGAGCTTTAAGGTCCCACCCCACCCAAACCTTTCTGTGATTCTATGAGAAGTGCATTAAAATTAAAGCTTCAAAGGTTCTGCGTGGCCCCAGGAGGGACCAGTGCTCCCAGCAGGGCTCTGGTGTGCAGAGGTTCCTGCAGGAAATGGTGACCCCCAACCATGTCCCTAGACCCTGCTGCCACACCTGTGCTGGCTCAGCCCCCCTGTGGGGACTCTCCCAGATCAGAGAGTGCCAATGCCTTCTCTCTACGAGCATTCCTGTCACCCTATTTCCTTCTCCACCTTCCCAAGACCCCAGCTCTTACCCGGGCTGGGATCAGCCTGCCCCCTCCTGCAGGGATGTGACAGCAGCCAGGCTCTGTGCCAGCCCCAGGTGATGCTGGGCTGTTCTGGACCCCTCCATTACCTCAGTGTTGTAAATGTGTTAAGTAAGAACAAGAAAAGAACTCAAAACATGCAAGGCACAAGCTGGGGCAGAGCTGTTCCCACTGATAACTCCACCAGGAGCCAGAACCCTGCAGGACCAGACCTGGAGTCCCTGGCTGTCACCCCAGCTCGGAGGGATGTGTAGAGATGGCTGTGGCTCTGCTCTGTCCCTGCCTTTGTGCCCAGCCTGCTCCACCACCAGGACCACAGATGATGCTCCTCCCCTTGGCTGGAGCCTTTGACCCTTCAGCTGTTGGCAGGGACAGGCCCAAGACGGGACAGGAGAGCTAAAACAGCACAAACCCTGCCACAAACAGCCCCAAGAGCCAGAATAAACTACCCTCACAACCATGCACAGGTCCCAGAGTGACTCTTTATTTTACTTACTGAAAGCTCATTCGGGTCCAGCAGCTCTCTGCCTTTTTCCAGGATTGATGTCCAGCTGCAGCAGCTGGTGGTCTCAGGGATGCACCATTTCTTGTCACCTCGCTGGCTTTGCTGGCTCTGAAAACAAGCTGAAGCTAAAAACAGGGGGAGAAGCTAGGCCAGGCCAGACCTTCCCCAGGGGTGCCTGGGCTGGGGGAGCCACCGGACCTGGGGACAGAGGGGAGTCCAGACATTGCCCCCACAGGGTCAGGGCTGCCACGTGCCCCACGTTCAGGGCTCAGACATCCCCCTGTTTTCACCCTGTCCTGGGCTCAATTTATGATGCTCAAACCCCTATTTGTCTGTTTAGCCCAGAAATCAGTTTTGCACATTTAAGACTGGTCTGAGAGCGAAGGAGGGGAAGAAGAAGCTCGGAGTTTGTTTTCAGAAACTGCTCTCACTCCTCCTCATTCCTGCTCCTGGACGGTGTTATCTGCGGATGGACAGACAGCGGGACAGAGCTCTCCTTTGCTTTAGTTTTTAACTCACTGAGGCAGAGAAGTTCCCTGGACTGTGGTTCTTCTTTTCTTTGGAGCTGTTTAACCCTGCTCTGCTCTGAACACCCACAAGAGCAGCAGCAGCTCCCACCTGTGGCCAGCGGGCCGGGCCTGGGCTGTGCCGGAGGGACTGATAATGATAAGGGACTGATAAGAGACTGAGTGTGCCGAGCCAGGCCCACAGAGGGACTTTCTGAGTTTTTCACCTCTTTTGGAGTGGCGAGAGGTTTTATTGTTTATTTTGTTCATTTTTTGTGCTGGTGAATGCTTTGCCAGTTAAATAAACAGTTTTTTCCACTTTTCTCCAAGGAAATATTTTCCTGAAAGGTTGGGGGAGGGACTGCTTGAATCTGCTTTCCTGAGGAGCCCCTTTGGAGGTTTTCTCCTAAATTTGCCCTAAACCAGGACACACCCCAACTCCAGAGACCCCAGAGCTCTCGATGGGCAGCGCTGTGACCCAAATGGGACTGCAGAGCTCCTTAGCAGGCTGTGCACCCGCTGCATCCCCTGTGCCTCCCGTTCATTCCCTGTGCCTCCCGTTCACTCCCTGTGCCTCCGGTGCGTTCCCTGTGCATCCCAGGGAGAGGCCGGCGCTGTGACGAGGATGCTGCCCCCCGGCTCCCCCAGGGCTGTGCCAGCAGAGGATTACAGCCCCCCCCAGCCCCCCCGCTCCACAGCTTGGCCTTATCCCGCTAAGCCCAGCATCGCCTGCCGGCGCTGGTGTCCCAATAACCGGACCCAGACAGGGGTTTCTCCGCTTAAGAAGCCTTTGTAGCTTAAAGCCTGAGCTCATCCAGCTCATGACGCCACGCCCGAGGCAGGAACCCCGAATTAGAGCAGCTGCCGGGTGCCAGCCGGCTCGGGACACCGGGTGGCGAGGGCACGGGGTGAGCGTGGCACTGGCCCGGCCACGGGGCTGGGGCTGGCACCGCCCGCAGTGCCTCGGTGTTGCGGTGTGATTTCATGGTTCCGCAGAAATCGGGTTCCTCCCCTGAAGATTCTCCCCAGATGTGTCAATCACCTTTCCTTTCCCCACCCTGACCCCTGCTGAGCACTGTTATCAGCCGAGTGATTGGCACATTCAGAAGATACCCTCTACCCCTCGGGGGGCATTGGGCCACACAGGTGTCCTTCGTCCTTTGAGACCTTCCCCCCTTGGCTCCCTGTCCCTTCCCCTCTCCCCTCCCTCAGGTAAAAGGAGCCACCAACCACACGGCCAGGGATTCGGTTGGATTTCTGTTACATTTTTGTTACAGTTCTGTGATGTTCTGTTAGGAGTTGCTGAATTCAGAGGCCCTTGGGCCAGAATAAAGCCCTGGGTTATAAACTCTTCATCAGAACCGACTCCTTTCCTTCACCATCGCCTTAAAGCTTCCCCGTCAAGGGAAACCAGAGGAGAACCGGACGTGCCCAGCAGCAGCCAGCTGGCCAAAAGTGTCTCTGGGGTGAGACACCACAGCAGCCGCTCTTTGGTCTGGCAGCGAGGGCCAGGCAAGCCAAGGCACGTCCCGTCCGCACATCGGTAACACCAATACCTCGGGAGATGCGTTTTTACCATCGGGAGGAGACGGCAGAAGGGAGGGGACCTGCTCAGGGGTAGCAGCAGCTGAGTTGCTGCCCAGGCGCTGCAGGCGGGAGGATTTAACTCTTCGAGGGCTGAAAAATTTTTCTTGCTGTCATCCCCAGCTCCTGAGACATCCTCTCCTCCAAAGGCTGGCACATGGAACAGTGCAGGAAGAAGCTGCAGGATTTAAAGTCCTTTTGGAGACTGCTCAATAACAACCCCAAACTGAGTACCCCTCTCTCACCATCTCCATGCCCTGGGGATGCCTCAGGTTTTAGCTGTTATATTTTTCAGATTCTGTGCTGCTTTAGTGTGTGGGGTCTGGGCTCCATGTTAGGGGATGGTGAGCTCTCTGCACAGAGCAGGGAGACAAAACAGTTCCTGCTCTAGCTGGGGACCAAGGACAAATGATCCAGATCTCAGGCCCAAGAGCATAAACAGTGTGGACTGAAGAGAGGAAAACAAGAAGGATGGGAGTGCATGGGCTAAAGCTGGAACTGGACAATGAACTCCAAGATGCAAAAGGAGCAGAACTGATCAAAGTGAGAGACCCCGTGCCCGCTCGTGCATTTTGTGACCATTTTGGTTCATCTTGGGTGCAGCCCTGGCTGGGCTCTTGTGCTGCCCAAGGTGGATCCATTGAGGCCTTTTCATAAATTCCTCCTTTATTCTTTAACTCTGTCCAGCCTCTGTTCTAGGCCAGCCTTCTCAAGGCATCACTGGAGCATCCCTGACAATTCCCCCCATCCCTCCTCGGTGCATTTGCCTCCTCTGCAAATGGAGGAAGATGGAACTGCGGCACAGTGGGCAGGAGATGTCACCTCTGGGTCTGTCCTCAGCCCTAGAACCCAGACCCGTGGGGTGTGCACAGCGGGGCTCGGGCAGGACCCTGGGCACGGCGGGGCTGTCGCACGCGGGTCACACACGGAGCCTGCCTGGGGGGGGACCCACAGCCCCCAAACCTGGGCATCTCCCCCTCCCTCCCCCTTCCAAGCTGTCCCCTGCTCGCCGTGGGTATTATTTTGGCTCTGCGGGGGTGGTGCTGCTGGGTCACAGCCCCTGGGCTCTGGCAGCAGCGGGGATGAAGCATTTGGTGAGCGCAGACAACACAGGGAGCATTCAGAGCTGCCAGGCTTTGTGCTCTGAGCCCGGGGCTGCAGGAAGGGGGGGTGCGGGTGTCCCCTCAGCTGCCAGCTGGGCTGGGGCAGAGCTGGGCAGGGCTGAAAGGAAGCCGGAGCCTGCTCTCAATGCACCGCCTGTCCTCCTGCCTCTGCAAACCCCGCTCTCAGCCAGCAGCCCCTTCTCCCCCCGGGCTTTGCTCTCCCACGCTCCCAACCCCTCTCCTGAGCCCGATATTTCAGCGACAGCTTCTTCCTCCGGCGGGCAGAGCCATCCTCCTCCCACAGCCCGTCTCTCCCCCCAGCTAACCCCTTCCCACCACAGCCTGAACCCGGCAGACTGCTCCTTCCCTCCTTCGCTCCTTCCCTCCTCCCTTCCCTCCGCTCCCCGCAGCTCCCGATTGCTCCCTCACGCCCCCACCGACGCTCTCATCTTTCTCAAACAGTGAATTTTCTCACATCCTCCCACCTTTTTATTCCATAAATGTATACCATTGCTTTTTTTAACCCGGACAAATCGTAAGGATCTGCGACATCCTGTGCAGGGGCGGGCTGGGAGGTGACAGCTCGGCATTTAAAGCTGCCCCTCCCAGCTTCATTCAGCTCTTCCTTACAACGGGGACACAAACACCTCCGGTTTATCATTTCATATGCCTCCTCCATGCCCCTTTCCTGAATTAAGCAGCTCCAGAGCTATCCCACTCCCTTTGCTGCCTCCCTCTGCACCTGATCTGGCTCATGGGGTCCCTCCTCAGGCAGCAGAACCAGAGCTGCAGGCAGCGTAGCTAAATTAAAACAAAGGAGGGAAAAAAAAACGTGCATTGCTGTGCTTGCTTTTCCTTCCTCTCTTTCCTTTCCCAGGGATTTCTCGCTCTCAGAGGGGGCTCTGAGGTTTTAGCTGCTGCAGACATGACATGGACACCCCACATCCATGTTTTGCTCCCGCTGGAAATTGTTGGCTTGGAACATCCCTCTGTTCATGGAGTTAAATGGGAAAAGCATCCAGGAGAGGAAAATCCTTCTGAGATTATAAAGTCACCGAATGGTGAAAAAGACCTTAACAATCATCTCATCCCACCCCTGCCATGGCAGGGACACCTTCCACCATGCCAGAGTGCTCCAAATTCTGTCCAGCCTGGCCTGGGACACTGCCAGGGATCCAGGGACAGCCACAGCTGCTCTGGGCACCCTGTGGCCAGGGCCTGCCCACCCTCCCAGGGAACAATTCCTAATTCCCAATGTCCCATCCAGCCCTGCCCTCTGCCAGTGGAAGCCATTCCCTGTGTCCTGTCCCTCCATCCCTTGTCTCCAGTCCCTCTCCAGCTCTCCTGAGCCCCTTTAGGCATTGGAAGGCTCTCTAAAATCTCCCTGGACCCAGCACTCCCAGCCCCCACAGCAGAGTTGTGGCTCTCTAAGCCACCAAGCATCCAGGTGAGGTCCCTGTGCATCCCTTCACAGTCAGTCTTTTGTTTTTTCCCTACTGAAACATTATCAGAAATATTCCTACTACTCCCAGCCTGCCTGATGTAATTTGTTTCCTGCCTTTTAGCCAGTTCAATACCTGGTTGAAGCCATGTGGGCTTTATCAACATGCCCTCAGCAGCAGGACAGGAGAACCCCAGAGTTACTGAGCATTAATAGCATTTTGGGCAAAGAGTATTTATGGCTTGGCCAAGGGATTGCTGGGCTGGAGCCCCCTGCCCAAAGATACTGTTTTTTATCCCCAGCAGATCTGCTCTGAGTCTGCAGTGGCTTTGGACAGGACTGACAAAACATTTCAGGAAGACTCAGAAATTTCTGCCTCTACCCACAACTCGTGGATTTTTGTCCCAGTATGGTTTTATCACTGGAAAAGTTGCAACCTGCTCTGCTCCCCTGGCTCCTTTTGGGGTTAGAGATGAGCATCACCAACTTCTCTCCCACAAAGCAGGGAAGGGCCTGGGCACTGGGGTAACGTGTCTGATCTCTGCACCACTGCCTGGTTTGAGAAATCAGAGTCCCCCCACATCCATCCTGGCTCAGCCCCTGCTCTCCCTGGGCTGCCTGAGCTGGCAGTGATGGATTTGGGATCGATTTTCTGCCTTCACTTCCCCGTGTGCTGCAGAGCAGATGGCAGAGGTGACATCGAGGTGACAGGAGAGGACACTGGTTGAGTCACTGAAACCACAGAGCAGCTCTGAAGTGTGCAGAGGCAGCTCTGGGGGCAGGACAAGCACTGAGCCAGCCCAGGACCCTGAGTCTTTGTGTGAGGGCCCTGCTGTGGGGAATTCAGGACTCCTGGACAATTAACCAATATGATTAAGCAGAAGCTGTTTATTGTTTCCATTATGTATTTATTTATACATTCTAACTCTCTGCACATGCCAATCACACATTTCTGATTGGTGCCTTTGCCTGTCCACGTGTTCTGCGTGCACCTCTCAGAATGTGGGGTTGGTCACTCTTGGGAAAGATGAAAGGTTGACAGGAAAGTTTCACAGATATGTGTGCTTGGCAGAAAGATCTCAATGTAGAACTTGAAAACGGAGTAGAGATGGAAGCAAGTTTTGATATAGAAGAACAACAGATGTCTAAATTGAGGATTGCTGAGCCAGCAGTTACTGGACAGCTACGAAAGCAAAGGTTAAGTCAAGTTGGAAGGAGGTTTTATGATTTAGAGCAAAGGATATGTTGACCACAAACAAAAAAGATGTTTTTACCAAGCAGAAATAGGTCTTAAAAAAAGCAGAAAGATCCCACAGGCAAACAAACAGGCCGATGTGGCAAGTAGAAAAAAGGTCTAAGAATTTTCCACTGCAAGAAAACTGAAAAACAACTTTAAGCTTAAATTGTAACATAGTAACTCATGTGATTGGATAATATTGACCATAATGTGGAAATGAGAGTAGTTATGATAGGCTGTAGGTAATAGTAAAGGTATTGATTGGTTGTTATGTATTAAGATGCTCAGCAAAGAAAAAATATATGATCAATGTAACCAGAACAAATTGTCTTCAGGCTTGCCTGCAGCTGGAGCTGACAGCTGTAGGCGTGGCTCTGTCACCCACGGCCCGAGACTGCTGTAAAATCTTCTATACAATAAACACATTTTGAAGAGCTGCCTGGAGTCCCACATCTCTGGTCTCAGGCTCTTAACTGGTCACAGTCCAGGTGCTTTGCTGCTGTTATCCAGTTCTTGTGGTCTTGGAATTTGGTTTCTCAGCTTCTTCTTTCTTATTTTAGCACAGTTTATGACTTAGTAACCTTGCTGAATTCCAGAGGGCCCTGAGAAGGTTCTGATAAGAGCAGTTTCAAGTGGGATGGCTGGTGCACGCTGCAGTCTGAGTTGTTCAGGTACATTGCTGCCCCCTGCCCTGGTCCTCACGCCTCCCTCGATGGTGCTGCAGCTTTTCCCTCTCCCTGACCTCACTCACCCATGAAAGCTCCTTCAAGCAGCAGCCCCATGGCTTTCCCTCTTCCTCCCCAGCCTGGGGATGGAGCTGCTGGTGGCTGAATGGGCGCAGCTGCCTGGGCAGGGTGGGGATGGAGATCAGAGCTGACACGGCTCCCATGCTGAGCTCCTCCTGCCTTCCTCGGCAGCCGTGACGGGGGATGGAGAAATGTCCTGACAGCTGAAGGAGAATCCCACTGGGAGAGCTGCACAAAGCACCAGACAGGAGATCCATGGGCAGGAGGGCTCAGGGAAGCACTGGCTCCAGCAGGATCCCTCATGGAGCGATGCCAGAGCCAGCACAGGCCTGGCAGCTGGGCTGGGGTAACCCCAGTGGGCAGCTCTGCCCCATACAGCCCCCCTCAGTCCCCACAGTGGGATGGGGGCAGAACTGGAAGGGTGAAGGCTGAGATAAAGGTGGGTTTAACAGATAAGGCAAGAGCTGAGCCTGCAAACAAAGCAAAACAAGGAATTCATTCATCACTTCCCCTTGGCAGGTGTTCGGTCACTGAGCAGCTGCTGGTGTTTAGCAGCTCACCAGGGTTCAGCCATGACACGACCACACAGATGCCACCCTGCCCTGAAATCACCTTCTGAAAAGAGCACAAAAAGGGAAAACCCAAGGGTCAGGAGAAGAAAATCCCATGGGGACAGGCGGAGTTCAGGCTCATGGGCCTGGGACTCCCTGCCCTGGCTCCTACTGCCATGAGTGGAGCCCTTGTGTCCCCTGCACCCTGCAGACAGTGAGTCAGGGCCCCTTGTTGCTGCAGCTGTGGAAGGGGAAATCCTCCCCCTCCAAGGGAAGTTGGGTCTGGAACGGCTGTGACAGCAGCCAGTGTCCCCTCAGGGTTTTGATTGCAGTGGGAGAGATTCCTGTGGTCTGAGCACACACTGATCCCCTGGGAAAGAGCTGGAGGGGTGAAACCAGCTCAGGGAGATGTCAGTGGGACACAGGGAACACAGACACCACCAGCTGAGGTGGCATTTGGGCGCACACGTGGTACTGGGGCCATTATGTGCCTACAGCTGATCCCGTCAGGGAGGAGGGACAGGGACACCCCTCATGTCACAGCACCAGGACACGTCAGCCAAGCACAGATTAACCCTGGACCCCACTGAGGCCAAAAGGCAGAAGAGCCATTTACAATCCCAGAATTGTTTAGGTTGGGAAAGCCTCTGAGATCATCGAGTCCAACCACGGCTGTGGTCACCACTGAGCCGTGTCCCCAGTGCCACATCCATTGGCCTTTGGACAGGGATGGTGACTCCACCACTGCCCTGGGCAGTCTGTTCCAGGGCTTGACCACCCTTTCAGTGAAGGAATTTCCCCCAGTATCCACCCTGAGCCTCCCCTGGCCCAGCCTGAGGCTGTTCCCTCTCCTCCTGTCCCCGTTCCCTGGGAGCAGAGCCCGACCCCCCCGGCTGTCCCCTCCTGTCAGGAGTTGTGCAGAGCCACAAGGTCCCCCCTGAGCCTCCTTTTCTCCAGGCTGAGCCCCTTTCCCAGCTCCCTCAGCCTCTCCTGGGGCTCCAGCCCCTTCCCAGCTCCGTGTCCTTCCCTGGACACGCTCCAGACCCTCAATGTTTCTTTAAATCCCTGCTCTTTTCTGCATGTAAAAGATGAGCAAAAATCCCACTGCCAGCCTAGGCTGTGGAAAGTTTGGAAATTTCTCTTCATGCTTCTCCTGACCTTTCTCCTCCTCCTCCTATGTGAGAAATAGAAAAGTTGTAGCATCACCACTTCTACCTCTCTGCTCTGGTTTTCTCTTTTCAAATGCCTGGTTGAGAGATCTTCCTCCCCCACTCTTCTACCCTGGTGGAAGGTGGTTGGGGTTGGAACCAGATGACCTTTAAATGTCCCTTTCAGTCCAAACTATTCAGTGATTTTATGAGTCTAAGAAAATCTTTGGCGTTCTGGGCAGGAGAACAGAGGATGGCACCGTGGAAGGTGCTGTCAGCCAGCACAAATGGAGGGCTGGAGAAGCTATTTTGGATCCGGATTAAAAGGCCAGAACACGTCAGCAACCACAGCAACCCCAGCTGGGTACGTGGCCCGTGCCATGGTTTCCTTGACAGCTGAGAGGAAGGAACAAACACCACAAATAAGAGCAGGTACTGCTTTTTTCCATCCCTCCCAGCCCTGGAGCTCGCTGTGGGAAGGAGCACAGCAGAGGCACAGCTTGGTGAGCACCTCCTGCCCTGCCACGCTCCCCTGCCCCGGCAGTGTTGGGGTGGAGACGAGTACAGTACAAAGCAACACTCCATTTTCAGAAGGCTTCAAACCTGTTTTTATTCTAGCATGCATGCTTTTTATACATTCTTACAAAACTCCTGAGTTTACACTTTACTCATTGGTCACGAGAGACAAACAAAGTGCTCATTGGAACAGGCAGTTGCAGGTTTCTCTTGTTTCTCCTTCTTTCTTTCTTGGTTTCTGTGTCAACGACCTTGGTAGGAAATTCTTCCAAGGGTGTCCTGGGTTGGCTATATGATGCTTGTATTCCCAATTGTCTGTTCTGTTTATGCTGGATAATAAGTTATGCACCTTTAAGGCTGGTTCTGAGAGCAAAGGAGGGAAAAGGAGTGCGCAGTTTGTTTTCAGAAGCTGCTCTCACTCCTCCTCATTCCTGCTCCTGGACGGTGTTATCTGCGGATGGACAGACAGCAGGACAGAGCTCTCCTTTGCTTTAGTTAGTTTTTAACTCGCTGAGGCAGAGAAGTTCCCTGGACTGTGGTTTTACTTTTCTTTGGAGCTGTTTAACCCTGCTCTGCTCTGAACACCCACAAGAGCAGCAGCAGCTCCCACCTGTGGCCAGCGGGCCGGGCCTGGGCTGTGCCGGAGGGACTGATAATGATCAGGGACTGATAAGAGACTGAGTGTGCCGAGCCAGGCTCACCAAGGGGACTTTTTCTGAGTTTGTCATCTCCTTTGGAGTGGCAAGAAATTTTACTGTAGAATATTGTGGTTTTTTTTTTTTTTTTTTTTTTTTTTTTT
>WBNO01031596.1:0-85713 GCA_013400575.1 Peucedramus taeniatus | reverse complement strand
AGCACAGAATGTGAAAAATACAAAAACTTAAACCTGAGGCATCACAACTCCCCAAAACTCAGTTTTCCACCTGTATTTTCCACTTCCCTGCACAGGAAATTGGTGCTACTGGGAGACCTGGAGACATTGGGTTGATTCCCCAGTTCTGGGATAAAAAACCAAGAGTTTTTACACTGCAATTCCATGAATTTTGCATCCTAAACTGATTTTAAATCCAGCCCAAACCTGGCTGGTGCCTCCCTTGCCTTTTCTGGTGGTTGTGTCTGTGAAGGATGAGCTGATGAACGGAACTGAACATCCCTGGCTGTGCCTTAAATCAGGAATTGCCTTTCCCTCTGGGTGTTTGGATTTCCTCTCATCCCAGCCGGGGAGCAGAGCTGGGAGAGGCTCTGGAGCTGCTCCTCAGGAGGGTTTTGCAGCTTTGCTGGAATTCAGGAGCAGGGGCAGGGAGCTGCTCCTGCCAGGGGCACTGAGATCCTTCCCGGTGGTGATGGAAGCCTGGGAATGCTGAATTGTGGCAAGGACTTGGCTGGAATTCTCCAGGAGCTGGTGGGATTTTGCTGCTGTGTTCGTGGGCAGAGACAAATTCAATTCTGTGTCTTACAAACCCCAGCCTTTCTCTGAAAGAGCCTAACTCGAGGAGTTTATGAATTAATTTAATTCCCTGTATTTCTGTGCCTTTTTATCTTCCTGGTTTTTTGGGAAAGCAGACCCAGCCTTCCCTCAGGGAATGGAGCTGTGGGGAGGGGCCAGTTGGCACCTGAGAGTTTTAAAAACACTTTATTCAGATTAAACTTCCTGAGGGTGCAGAAGCCCCTCCTGATCCAGATGTGCATCCAGATGTGCACGGGGGTGATGTCTGGGAGGGCTCCAGGTGCTGGATTTACCTGAGGCAGCAATTCCTAAAGCAGAATTCCCTGTAAAAATTCCACTTTGATTCCTTGTGGAGGCAGCGCTTTGGGAAGATCCTTCCTTGGTCCCCGTGGCTGGGAAGGAACAGAAATTCCATTTCTTTTTGGTGTCCAGTTAATGCAGGGAACACTTTATGTCATTAATTCATCTTTTTTATCCCCTGAAGGACATTTATAAATTTTAGGGACATCCCAGGGTGGAGGTGTTGTCTGGTAGTTTCCAGTTCCATGTTCAGGTCTTTGGGACAGGATTCCAATCTCCTGGCTCTGTGCTGATGGATGAGGAGGGATGTGGATTTCGGGTGAAAAATTTGGAGAAATTTCCGTCATTTCAGCACCATTTTTGCTCTTCCGGTTGGAGAAATTTCTGTGCTTTTGTTTCCATCCCTTCCCAATCCACAGTGCTGCTCTCTCCATCCCTCCTGCTCCCGTGGCTCCATTCCTTCTTGTGGTGGTTTTAGCTTGCTAATTTGAAATTTTGCTAATTTTGAACTTTTTGGTGAATGTACTAATGAGTGTGGTGGATTTAGTGTTGGTTAATTATTAGTGTATTTATTTTTTTGCTGTGAGGTAGGATTAGGAGAAAGGTAAAGTAGGTTTAAAATTTTAAAAGGGTATAAAGAAAAATTTATTAACAGTAACTAAAATAAAAAGTAATAAAAATTAGAACAAAACCTTCAGAACACTTCTCTAAAAACTTTACATCACTTCCATAAATGTCTCCTACACAAAACCAAAGCACTTCTCCATCTCTTACTCCGAGGGAATCCTGTGGCTTCTCCTGGTGTTTTCCTCACCAATTCCAGCCCTTCCTCCTCCTCCTCCTCCTCCTCCCAGTATTCCCAGCTGGAGAGCCCAGACAGGCTCTGGGGGTGGTGGGGTTTGGCTGCTCCTGCCCTGCCCAAAGTCAGGGGTGGGGGCAGCGAGTGGGAGCAGCCTGGAATGAGGGGTCTCCAAAATTCCCTGGAAATAATGGGGGGAGGTTGGTTCTTCATCCTGTGGGGGACAGAGCTGGGGAGCAACTCGTGCTTGGTTTTCATGGAATCATGGAATGGTTGGGATGGAAGGGGCCTTAAGGATCACCCCATTCCACCCCTGCCATGGGCAGGGACACCTCCCCCTGTCCCAGGTGGATCCAAACCTCACCCCAGCCTGGCCTTGGGCACTGCCAGGGATCCAGGGGCAGCCACAGCAAATCTGGGAATTCCAGCCCAGCCCCTCCCCACCCTCCCAGACAGGAATTCCCAATTGCCAAGATCCCAGCCCAATCTCTCCTTTCCCAGTGGGAGCCATTCCCTGTGTCCTGTCCCTCCAGGCCTTGTCCCCAGTCCCTCTCCAGCTCTCCTGGAGCTCCTTGTCTTTCATTTTCCTATGGATGAGGCAGGGAATTTTGCATCTTCCACCTTCTCCAAACCCCAACTTCCCGCTGTTTTATGGGATCCATGTGCAGACTTTGGGAAGGGTTTTTGGGAGCAGATTTATCTCCAGGTTGGGCTCTGTGCGTGGGGAGGGAGCTCCCTGTGCCCCTTCCCCTCGGAACAGCCGGTTTGGAGGGATCTGGACTCGGAGCACGGCGCTGTGTCCATCCCACAGCTGGAGCTGCCGTGGTCACTCGGGGCAGGGTGTCCCTCCCAGTATCCCCAGTATGGAGGGCTGGGTGTTTTCCCTGGATGTGCTCAGAGCTCTGGAAGGGAGCGGAGCTGGCGGGAGGCCGGGAGAGTCGGGGAGCCGCGATTGGCAGCTCCGTCCATTCGGTTTAAATTAGGATCATATAAATTCCTTTAAAATTGTTTGATTTCACCAGCGGGAACGGAGGAGGCCTCGCTACAATGGGAGAGGAAATGGGGTTTTTGTAACATTACAGACACGAGGCTGCCGCTGACAAGGGCTGAACATTTCATTTTGTGATAATCAGGAGGATCTGGCCGGCAGCGCTCGGAGCCGCGGCCGCGCTCCCGGGATCGGGGTCGGGGGAGCTCCCAGCTCCTCCTGGGATGGACTCAGAGAGGCATTCCTGGGGTCTCACACCGAGGAGCTCTCCCTGCCCTCCTCCCCTCCTGGGTTTTGTCCCAATCTGAGTTTTATTACCGAAATTCCGGGGGAATTCGCCGCGTTCCAGATCTCGTTGTTAATTACGGGGCCTGGAGCGGATGAAAGGAGCTGCACACACTTGAACTCCACTTGGACTTTGGCCCTGTGAACCTGCGTGTGTGTTTGGGTTTTGGTGGGGTTTTTTTTACAGGGCTCTGAGCTCCAGGCCTGAATTACATCCCATTAACACGTGCTGATATCCGGGCCGGCCTTTATTATCCCACTCCAGGCTGGAATGTGCCGGGCATGTGGAGGAGGCCACTGGGGATGGAGCTGCAGCGAGCGAGGGGCCAAGAACAACCCAGCCAAAAGCCAGCCATGGATCGGGGCTGGGGACAGCCAAAAGTGTCAGCACTGCCTTTCCAGAGGGCAGGAAAAGCAGGAGGTTATTCATGGGAATCACCGGGATGCAGCAGCAGAGCTGGGCTGGGGTAGGTGGGGATCTGGGTTTGGACAGGGGCAGCTGGGACAGGTTGATCCAGGATTAATTGGCACAGGTTGATACAGGATTAACTGGGAAAGGCTGATCCAGCAGGAGTTTGGACAGGTTGATCCAGAAGGAATTGGAATAGGTTGATCCAGGATGAATTTGGACGGGTTGATCCAGGATTAATTGGGACACCTTGATCCAGGAGGAGTTGGAATAGGTTGATCCAAGATGAATTTGGACAGGTTGGTCCAGGGGGAGTTGGGACAGGTTGATCCAGGATGAATTTGGACAGGTTGATCCAGAAGGAGGTGGAATAGGTTGATACAGGATTAACTGGGACAGGTTGATCCAGGATGAATTTGGGCTGGCTGATCCAAGATGAATTTGGGCAGTTTGGTCCAGCAGGAGGAGTTGGAACAGTTGGAATTCCAGCTGTGCTGGGTGGAAGGAGATGCTTCATCCTCGTGCCAGCAGCTGGGGGGTTTGCTCTGTGCTCCTGGTGGCTCTTCCAAGTGGAACTGGATTTAAAATGGATTTTTCCCAGGAGTCCAGGGAGTGTCTCCATGTGGAGTCCTGAGTGTCTGTTGGTTATTTTTGAATTTTAAACTCATTTTTGATACGTTGGCTCAGTCATAAAATGTGCCACCATGGCATTTTCTTAAAGATCAAATGAAAATGGGCATTAAAAAAAAATCCGGCTCCTGTTCAGGGTGTCCTTACTCCTGCTCTGCACAACATCCATGGAGAAAACAGGGTGAACTCCAGCACCCGGAGCTTTTTTCCTTGGTGCAGTTTCAGGGTTGGATCCCAGGCTGGGGTTTGGCAGCAGCCACTCCTGTCCTGCCCAGCAGTGCTGGCTCTGGGCCTCTGCCTTCCCATCAGCTCCATCCTGGGATCTCTGTGGGGTTTCTCCAAAGGGATTGGAGGCTGGGATTGCACAGGGTGGAGGAACCTGGGATTCCTGTGGAGCACAGAGGGTGGGCAGCAGGCACCTTCAGGCTGGGGGGGGTTCAGGAGACCCCTGAGGGTGTGGGATCCAGGGGGAGGGGATGGGGGATTGTTGGAACCCTGAGACTTTCTGTGCTGCCAGGCACTGACCCCAGGAGAGCCCTGCATTGACCTGGGGCCGTGGAGAAGCTTCCAGAATGGAATGACAGCACTGGGATTGTGGGTGTGGAGTTTGGATAGAAGTGTGGGATATCATAGGGTGGGAAACCCAGAGTTTCAGGGTTTAGAATGCAGTGATATATAGAGAGCAAGAGGGAGGTTTTGGGGCAGAGGCTGGGCCTCCTTCTCCTCCTTCTCCTTCTCCTTCTCCTCCTTCTCCTTCTCCTTCTGGGGAAGAGAATGAGGGATGAGGAGGGAATGAGGGATGGGAAGAGCATCAGAGCCCTCAGGGTGGGAAGGTTCCCCAGGACAAAGCCCTGTCCAGGGGCTGCTGCTGTGATCCCATCCCAAAGCTCCAGGTGAGGCCGATTCCCGGCCTCCAGTGGGAACATCTCCCACCCTGGGCAGGGATCCCATCCCATTATCCCACCCCATCCCAGGCTGTGGAACACCAGGAACTGGAGCCGTTTCCTGGGATCACTGGGATGTGGCACGAGGCCATCCCAGCATTATTGGGAACCCCTCCCTGGTTCTGTTTAAACACAACCACATTCCCCCCTTCCAGAGCCAGCGTGTCCCAGCTCTCCAGGGGACACAGGGACATCTCCCAGTCTCCAGACACTGCTTGGTGGCCTTTTGCTGGCCTGGAACAACGTTCCAAAAATGTGCTTTGGGTCGTGTTCCCAGTTATCCTGAAAATCCCAATTACCCTGATAATAATCCCCATTATCCTGATAATACCAATTATCCTGATAATAATCCAGATTATCCTGATAATCCTGATTATTCTGATAATAATCCCAATTATCCTGATGATAATCCCAATTATCCTGATAATCCCAATTATCCTGATGATAATCCCGATTATCCTGATAATAATCCAAATTAATTATCCTGATAATAATCCCAGTTATCCTGATAATAATCCAAATTAATTATCCTGATAATAATCCCGATTTTCCTGATGATCCCTGGCATTCCTGGCTCTGGGTGGCACTGGGCAGTGCAGCTGGAATCGTTCTGGGCTCAGCTGGTCCTGGTGCCCTTCCCGGGCAGGGAATGTCCCCGTGCTGGCTGTCCCCGCTCCGGTGGCATTCCGTGTTTTCCAGAGGGCACGGAGCCGTGCCTGGGGTCTGTGCTGTGCCCGTGCCAAGGCTGGGCTTAGCCGGAGCCTCTGGAAGCTCCTGCTCAGCAGGGCCGGGTTTATCCTGCCCCAGGATTCCAGAGGCACCCCCGGAGCTGAACTCCCCTCTGCTCCCAGCTCCCGTTCCGGGGGTTTGCCCTAACAACTCAAAATAAGGCTGGTTATTAAAAACTGGGAGTTTTCTAGGCTGGGATGCAGCAGGAGAGCCTTGGAAAGGTCGCCCTGGTGGCTGGGAGGATTTCCACAGCGGGCTGGGGATAATGGGATGGGGGTTTCTGCTCCTGGGCAGGTTTGGGGAGCAGGAATTTGATTTTCCAGTCGAATTTAGGGACGAGAGCTTCTTAATCTCTGCTCCTGCTGCTCGTCTGCTTGGGATATTAAAGTCTTAGGAGAGGAAATGCATCCTTGGGGCTGGAGAGATGGGATGGGACGTGGGCAGCCACGGGCTGGGCTTGCAGGATTTTGGGAAATCCACAACCTGGGGGATGCTGTGTCCCACTGGAGAAACGAGGGATGGAGAGGAGTCACTGCCAGAGCTCTGCGTGCCTTGGTGGTTTAAACACTGTTAGAATTTAGGAGTAAATTTTACTTTTCCCCCTAGGAGCTACATCTTAACCCCCCCACATGTAGGAAGGGAATATGCATGGAAAATGTGGTGGTTTGTTTAATTTTGTGGATGATTGTCTCTTGTAGCTTTGTTCTGTTATAGTTTCTCTAAGCCTTCTGACTGTTTATATTTTTATAACAAAGTTTCTCATACACTTTCATATAAGTAATTATTGTTTTGTATTCTTTCTTGGAGTCAGACAAAAGTGACAGACTGGTGTCTTAACCAGTGTGATTAAAGAGGTAACAACTTCATCCTCCAATCCCTAGCCACTTTAAGAATTCTATAAAAAATGAGGTCACAAAATAAAACTTTTTTTTGTTACCCTAAAAAAAAAACCAAAAAAAATCACCACAAAAACCCCACAAACAATAATTATTTATATAAAAATGTATAAAAAACTTTATTATAAAAATATAAACAATCAAAACACTTAAAAAACTATAAAAAAGCTAAACTACAGTCTCTTGCACCAGCATTTCTGCCATTCCTACCTAAAAAATGCCTCGATGGCCGTCAGACATTCATTGGAAGGAAAGAGGAATAAATAGAGCTGATTGTGGAAAACTGTTTCCTGTTGTAAAATCAGTGATCCCCGGACCTGAGGGAAAAACAATGCACCTGACTCCGTGTGATCAGGAGGCTGTTTTATTATTTTATGATACTATGTTATGTTAAAGGAAACTACACTAAACTATACTGAAGAACAGAGAAGGATACTTACAGAAGGCTGAACAGATAATAATGAAACTCGTGACTCTTTCCAGAGTCCTGAACCAGTTCCTGTGACCATTGGTCAGTGACTGAACATAACAGAGCCCAGGCAGGCTCAGCACTTCAGGTAAACAATTCCTGACACATCCCACATGAGCACAGCACAGGAGAAGCCAATGAGATCAGGATTATTTCCCATCTCTGGGCTCTCTCTGCCTTTTCAGCTCCCCAGGATAAAATCCTGAGTGAAGGAATCGTGTTCAGAGACTGTGGATGCCACAGTTTCCCACTCTTCTTTTCCACCAGGAGTGAAGTGGGCTGGAATTTCAGACAGCACCGATTTCAAATCCAACCTGGGGTCTCATTTTGCTTCATTGTAGAAAGGTGTCAACAAATCACATTGGAAAGCTGCTCACAGCCATCCCCTTCCTCCTGGCAGGGAGGAGCTGGATGAGCAGCAGGAATTCTGCTGGGCTCTGCCCTCAGCATCTGTGGCACCCACATTCTCTGAACAGGATCCCTTCACCCAGGATTTTTCTCCTGAGAAGTTGAAAGGCAGCGAGAGGCTCCAGAAAAAAGGAAAACAATTCTTACCTCATTTGCTTCTCTGTGCTGTGCTCATGTGGAATGTGTTAGGAATTGTTTACCTGAAGTGATGAGCCTTGATTGGGCTCTGGTGTGAGTTGTTTTGACTCATTGGCCAGTTAGGGCCAAGCTGTGTCAGGACTCTGGAAAGAGTCACGAGTTTTCATTATTATCTCTTTAGCATTCTCTAAGTATTTTTTCTCTATTCTTTAGTATAGTTTAGTGTAGTTTGCTTTAACATAACATAGTATCATAAAATAATAAATTAACCTTCTAATACCATGGAGTCAAATACATCATTCTCCCCTGCCACGGAGGTTGCTGTTTTTACAGTAAGCATCCTCTGGGTAACCTCTTGCAGAACCTCCTCGAGGAAAACGCCGAGGAAATTTTTCTTGCTTTGCGCCGGATGAAAACCTCAGCTGGCTCTGGAAGCCCCTGCTACTTTAAAACTTTTTTCATTAAGCCTTGGCCCCAAAATGTGTTATTTTAAGAGTGCTGAGCAGCCCTCTCCGGGCAGGGGAGCCATCGCTTGCCACTGGTGTTTGATCTGGAAGCTTTTTGAGACAGAACCTCCCCGAGTGTCTGCCCTGAGCCGGAGCCTCCGCTCCCGTCACCGCGGATCCATCCAGGCCCCACAAGGCCTCCAAGATCATCAAGTCCAACCTTTGAAGCTTGGGACTTCTGGGTTTTCTTCACTGGCTGGGCTCTGGAGATGAGGTGTGAGAAAGCCCAGAGCCAGGGGGTGGCATTTTGTGGGCTCTGTCACCGTGCCAGCCCCTGCTCGTACCCCGGGACCCCTGGTGGGACCGGGGACGTGTTGGGATGGGATGGGAGCTACAGGAGAAAGGAGCAGGAGGAGATGGGGATGATCTGGGAACTGGGGAGGGTTTTTGAAGTGGCTCCTGGAGTGAAGTGTCAGGCCAGGAGCTTGAGGTTAAATGTGATCCCTGGGCGCTGCGGATGGGAAAAGCAGCCGGGAAGGTCTGGGAGTGCACGACCCATCTGGGGAGGTGCTGAGGGCTCTGTGCAGATCTCAGCAGGTTCTGCTCCCCTGCCCTTCCTCGTGCTTTCCCTCTGCTCCCTCCCACATCACAGGACTGCAGTGCAAATGTGCTTATTGTCATAAAAGGGCTTTTTATTCCCCGTTTCCTGGCCTTCTGGGAAGGTTTCACTGTTTGTTTAACAGGAATTCTCTGCCTTTAAGTCTGCGTTGGAAATTTATACTGCATAGGAAGTTTGTTAATAAATGGGCATCCCTCTCAATTCCCTTTATGACCTCAGAAATGAAACTGCTAAATCATGGCCCTTTTTTATTTCAGCATCTGGGTGAGGCAGGGCCGTGGGGCCTGGGCAGTGGATCCACGTTCCCTGGGCATGGCTGCTCCAGAAAATCCAAAGTTTAACTACAGGGTAGACATGTGCTGGCCTAGCTTTTTGTGTGGTTGCCTTTAGACCTTTTAAAAGTCCTAAAATCCAGAGATGTTCAAAATACATCCTTTATCTTACAGTCATGGAATGGTTTGGGTCGGGAGGGGCCTTAAAGATCATCCAGTTCCACCCTTCTGTGTGAGCAGGGACAAATTCCACATCCCAGGGTGCTCCAGAGCAAATCCAGCCTGGCCTTGGACATCTTCCAACCCCTGTGACAGAATTAATGGTTAATAATTAATTATAGGCAAAGGGAAAGTGCCAAGTGGAGGCAGGAGCACTCCTTACTCCTTCCTTTGAGCCATCAGGAGCTGCTGTTGTGTTTTTGGGATTTCAGCTGGGAAAGAAGAGCCCTGAACCTCCTTTCCTTCAGCCTGCTCTGTGATTTTGGGGTTGGGCACTGTGATTTTTCCTGCTCTTGCTTCTCCTGCTTTTTATTTCGAGGCTGGGAAGTTGTTCCCAGGAGCACCAGGGTCCCGTGGCTCTGGGGCTGAGGCAGCTCGGACTGACCCCACAATAAATTCAATTTGTGCCTGCTTTGGTGTGGGGGAGCTCAGGGCTCTGGGCAGCACGGCCCTGCCAGGAGAGGTGATGGAATCCCCTCAAAAATCTCTGGGAATGGCTCCCACCAGGACGCTGCTGCCCAGGATGATAAGTTCAATAAAAATAATAAAAATGTGGCTGCTTATAAACCTTTTAAATGGGCTGGGTTTTCCCAGATTTCTCCTCTTAAAAATTCCACGGGTGGTTTTGGTAATGGGGAGGGGTTTGATCTCTCCAGCTGGGCACTGCTGCTGCCCTGGGACTCTGGAGATGTGGAGGAATCTGAGGAGGTTTTGAGAACATTCTTGGTGTCCCACGGACGTGCAGTTGGGATGGTTTGGGTGGGAAGGGAACTTAAATCCCATCCCATTCCCATGCCAAGGTGCTCAGAGCCTCCAGGTCCTCACTTGGAGTTGCCAAACATTTGGTGGGTGTGGCAAAATCCCGGTGCTGTGCCAAGGTCACAGCTGGGCACCCAAACTCCGTGTGCCACGCCCACCCCAAACTGCCCCCGAGCTCAGATTTTGGCTTTTTTTGGTCCAGGTGAGCAAAACCTGATCCTTCCTGCAGACGATGGACCTGGAACCTCGTGCAGCAGGGACCAGCTGGACCAAAAAGCCATTTTGGGAATGTCACTGCCCTGGAATTCCCAGGGAGGTGTGTCCAGCCCTTCCTTGTCAGCTCTGATCCTCAGGGAATTCACCCTGGGGCTGGAACAAGGTAGAAACAGGTCCATGCTAGGGCTGGGCTTGTTCCAGCTGAGGTGCAGCGGTTTGGTTTTCAGGGAATGGTGGCTCTGTTTCCAGGGAATGCTTATTCAATTGTCAGGGAATGGTGGCTCTGTTTCCAGGGAATGCTTATTCAATTGTCAGGGAATGGTGGCTCCATTTTCAGGGAGTGGTGGTTCCGTTTTCAGGGAGTGGTGGCTCTGTTTTTCAGGGAATGGTGGCTCTGTTTTCAGCGAATGTTGGCTTGGTTTGGTTTTCAGGGAATGGTGGCTCTGTTTTCAGCGAATGTTGGCTTGGTTTGGTTTTCAGGGAATGGTGGCTCTGTTTTCAGCGAATGTTGGCTTGGTTTGGTTTTCAGGGAATGGTGGCTCTGTTTTCAGCGAATGTTGGCTTGGTTTGGTTTTCAGGGAATGGTGGCTCTGTTTTCAGCGAATGTTGGCTTGGTTTGGTTTTCAGGGAATGGTGGCTCTGTTTTCAGCGAATGTTGGCTTGGTTTGGTTTTCAGGGAATGGTGGCTCTGTTTTCAGCGAATGTTGGCTTGGTTTGGTTTTCAGGGAATGGTGGCTCTGTTTTCAGCGAATGTTGGCTTGGTTTGGTTTTCAGGGAATGGTGGCTCTGTTTTCAGCGAATGTTGGCTTGGTTTGGTTTTCAGGGAATGGTGGCTCTGTTTTCAGCGAATGTTGGCTTGGTTTGGTTTTCAGGGAATGGTGGCTCTGTTTTCAGCGAATGTTGGCTTGGTTTGGTTTTCAGGGAATGGTGGCTCTGTTTTCAGCGAATGTTGGCTTGGTTTGGTTTTCAGGGAATGGTGGCTCTGTTTTCAGCGAATGTTGGCTTGGTTTGGTTTTCAGGGAATGGTGGCTCTGTTTTCAGCGAATGTTGGCTTGGTTTGGTTTTCAGGGAATGGTGGCTCTGTTTTCAGCGAATGTTGGCTTGGTTTGGTTTTCAGGGAATGGTGGCTCTGTTTTCAGCGAATGTTGGCTTGGTTTGGTTTTCAGGGAATGGTGGCTCTGTTTTCAGCGAATGTTGGCTTGGTTTGGTTTTCAGGGAATGGTGGCTCTGTTTTCAGCGAATGTTGGCTTGGTTTGGTTTTCAGGGAATGGTGGCTCTGTTTTCAGCGAATGTTGGCTTGGTTTGGTTTTCAGGGAATGGTGGCTCTGTTTTCAGCGAATGTTGGCTTGGTTTGGTTTTCAGGGAATGGTGGCTCTGTTTTCAGCGAATGTTGGCTTGGTTTGGTTTTCAGGGAATGGTGGCTCTGTTTTCAGCGAATGTTGGCTTGGTTTGGTTTTCAGGGAATGGTGGCTCTGTTTTCAGCGAATGTTTGTTGGCTTGGTTTGGTTTTGAATGGTGGCTTGGTTTTCAGGGAATGCTGGTTCATTTTTTCAGGAAATGGTGGCTCCATTTTCAGGGAATGTTGGTTTGGTTTGGTTTTCAGGGAATGGTGGCTCGGTTTTCAGGGAATGGCAGTTCCTTTTTCAGGGAATGGTGGCTCCATTTCCAGGGAATGCTGGTTCGTTTTTCAGGGAATTGCGGCTCCGTTTCCAGGGAATGCTGGTTCCTTTTTCAGGGAATGGTGGCTCAATTTCCAGGGAATGGCCTTTCCTTTTTCAGGGAATGGTGGCTCGGTTTTCAGGGAATGCTGGTTCATTTTCCAGGGAATGGTGGGTCTGTTCTCAGGGAACGGTGCCGAGCTGCCTGCCCTTCCTGAGACACTCTGGGACAAATTGCAGCCAGGTGCTGCAGCAGCCACTGAGGGGATCCTGCAGCAGCCCAAGGCTTCCCTTCCCTCCAAGACTTTTTGCAAAACCCCCAGGTTCTGCTGTCAGCCTCAGGTCGTTTAAACCCCTCCACATATTCTTCCAATTCCCATCTATGGCAAATTCAGAACAGCCTTCATTTCAGGGAAAAGGTCCCTCAGTTCCTGCAGGCCAGGAGGAGCTGCTTTGTTCCCCTTTCCTGGTTCTTGGGAGTGGGACAGGTTCCTGTGGGGACAGGGAGGAGACAGCTGGGACACCCCAGTGGCTTTGATTTGGGGTCTCCATCTGCTGTTCATCACTTTTGGGTCCTCAGGGAGGAAAGGCTGGGATCCAGCAGGGTGGAAGGAGCTCCAACAGCACCAGGGATGTTCCCTGATCCCGTATTTTCAGGGAAGGTGGGATTTGGGGTTTTCATTTAAAATCTCTGCATTTTGGTGGTGGGTGTTGACCTGGGCCAAGCTCACCTGTGCCTTAGGGATTGTTTAGGTTGGAAAAGCCCTGGGAGATCTGAGCCCAGCACTGCCCAGGCCACCCCCTCCACATCCCCAAGTGCCACATCCACAGGGATTTTGGATCCTCCAGGGATGGGGATTCCCCCATTTCCTTTGCAGGTTTGGGAGGGAAATGAGGGTCCTGATGTGTTCCCATTCCTGCTGTTCCAAACACCTTCCACAGACACATCCTGGGTACCTCTGGCAGCTCAAGTCTTTCAAAACTCAGGAATTAGGGAAAAAAACATGCGAAAAAAGGATATGGATGGGTGGGAGCAGCCTGGTGGAGATGATCCTGCTGGACTGGAAGGATTATCCCTGGCATTCCAAGTGTGCAGCAGGAGCAGAGGGCACGGAGCCTTCCCGTGCCTCAGGCAGGTTTGGGAAGAGTTTAAGAAGCATTTGTAGTGAAAAACTCAAACCAGATCTTGGGAAAAGGAAGAGGAAAAGCTGTGGGATGAAGTTGGTTTGGGATATTTGTTGTGTCTGGTGCTGGGAGGGGGGAAGGTTTGGGGCAGAAACTGCTCCTGTGTGTGGAGAGGGAGGAGCAGGAGGTGCCTGGAGGTGCTGGTGCTCCAAACTCCTCCCTGAAGGGAGAGGCCGAGGGAGTTGTGCTTCCCTCTGCAGGTAAAATTCCATTTTTGCTGTTTCCCCACTGATCCCCATCCCCCCTGTGCCAGCTTTCCTGTGAAAACCCCCCTGAGGATCCCGTGACAAGGAGGCCCCAAAAAGTTCTATGCCAGGATTGAGAGATGAATGGGACTTTTGGTTTTTTGGTTTTCAGGTTGCTTATTTTTTCTCTTACCAAAAGTTCAGCACACCATCCACATATCAGACTTAGTGTACAAAGAGAAAGGCACCCAAAAAAAGCACAAAAAAAGTTACAAGACACACAGATTCAAGGTCTTTTAAAACTATTTTGTCCAATTAACTCTTAGAATGTACTTTATTTCTACCTTTCTACCAATAACTGATTATTTGTCTGTTCACACAACATCTGCATTGTGGCTCTTTCTAACCAATCACCCTGTGCCACCAACACTGCAGAAAATGGAGCAGATGAAGAACAAGAAGGAGATCAGAGAATGCCCCAAATCCTCCATCTTGCCTTCTATCTGCTTTCATACTAAAAACCCAAAACTCCAAATTTTTCACCCTGTGACAAACTGTATTACTGTATTTCCCACACTCGTAGATTCCAATTCATCCCAAAGCCCTGGAAGCTTTCTCCATGATGAAGGTTAAAAGCAGTGTTCTCCTGGGGGTCAGGACAGGCAGAGGAACATTCCCTGTGCCCTGGGTTCCAACATTTCCCTTGGTGTGCCCGTTAAAAACAAGCAGAGCTTTCCTCTTGGAGCATCTTCTGCTCCAGGGTTGGGTTTTTTCCCAAGTTTTCAGCTTCCCAGAGGAGTTGGGAAGCTCTTGGGAAGCTGTTCTTGAATGTTGAATGGGGAATGTTGAATATTTCACATAAATCCCTGTGAGCACCTTGCTGAGAGGAATCCTGGCGTGCTTTGGGGTGGAAGGGGCCTTCAAGGCCATCCCATTCCATGGGCAGGGTCACCTTCCTTTATCCCAGGGTGCTCCAGCCTGGCCTTGGACACCTCCAGGGATGGAGCAGCCACAGCTGCTCTGGGAATCCATTCCAGGGCTTCACCTGCCTCTGAGTGAGGAATTCCCTGTGTCCTCTTCCTGCTGCTGCTCTCCCCCATCAGCCTCTCCCAGGACTTCCCAGAAATGCACTGGCACAGGAGAACCTGGAGATCTCTTTGTGACCAGAAATGCTCTGGCACAGGAGAACCTGGAGATCTCTTTGTGACCAGAAATGCTCTGGCACAGGAGAACCTGGAGATCTCTTTGTGACCAGAAATCCCTGGGCACAGGAGGAGCTGGAGATCTCTGTGACCAGAAATGCACTGGCACAGGAGAAAGGTGGAGATCTCTTTGTGACCAGAAATGCTCTGGCACAGGAGAACCTGGAGATCTCTTTGTGACCAGAAATGCTCTGGCACAGGAGAACCTGGAGATCTTTTTGTGACCAGAAATACTCTGGCACAGGAGGAGCTGGAGCTCCCTTTGTGACCAGAAATGCACTGGCACAGGAGAAAGGTGGAGATCTCTCTGTGACCAGAAATCCCTGAGCACAGGAGAGCCTGAAGCTCCCTTTGTGACCAGAAATCCCTTGGCACAGGAGGAGCTGGAGATCTCTGTGACCAGAAATGCCCTGGCACAGGAGAATTTGGAGATCTCTTTGTGATCCTAACCCTTTGTGACCAGAAATGCACTGGCACAGGAGAACCTGGAGATCTCCTTGTGACCAGAAATGTTTTCCTCTGGGCTTGCTGGCGGGTGACACAAGTGGAACAAGGAACTATTAAGGAGCAGCTCTGCAGAGAAAGGGAATTCGTGTCCTGTGGATCAAAGGCATTTGCTGGGTATTAATTCCATTTATTTACAAGTTCAGCTGCTTTGTAAACGTCTCCTTGTCGGGCCGTTCCTGTTAACAGCGGCTGGGGCTGTTTTTAATAACCTTTTATTTGGAACAAAGCTGGCAGAAACCTTCTCTGCTTTCCTTCAGGGTTGGTGGCATTGCCTTCAAGCTTCCCTGGCCTCAGAGGCTGAGTTTTAACCCCTTGGTAGCAGCGGGATCCGCTCCAGACATGGAATATCTGGAAGCACTTGGCACGGCCTGCAGGAATCTGGTTTAGTTCTCGGGGCCCAGCGTTTGACATGCAATTAAAAGGCTGCGAGCTTTGCTTACTCTTATAAATTTCTTTTGCAAGTGTGGCTGTTAAAGTGCACTTTTATCAGCCACCTGTGCCCGCTTGGCTGTTTTACAGAGGGCACTGGCCCCGTAAATGGGGTTTTTTCACGTGTCCCATTTCGGGGTTATTGGGGAGCGGGGCTGTTGGTGCAGCTGCAGCTTGGGGGAGTTTTGTGTTTGCAGCTACTGCAGCTCTCCCTTGGGAAGGGAGCTCGTGTGGGGCCAGGGATGCACACGTGGGGTGTTCCCAGTGGAGAGCTGACTGCAAAAGTTGCACAGGGAAAGGAGCTGCTCCTTGGGATTCAGGAACTGGACACAAACCTGGAAGGTTGGAGCAGCCTTGACTCTCCATGTGGAGTTTGGAGGCATCTCATGGCCTGGAATGAAAAATGTGAAGTGGAGCTGCTGGAGAGAGCTCAGAGGAGGTCATGGAAATGCTTCCAGGATTCTGGAGCCCCTCTGCTCTGGAGGCAGGCTGGGAGAGCTGGGAATGTTCCCCTGGAGAAGGGAAGGCTCCAGGGAGAGCTCAGAGCCCCTTGCAGGGCCCAAAGGGGCTCCAGGAGAGCTGGAGAGGGACTGGGGACAAGGCCTGGAGGGACAGGACACAGGGAATGGCTCCCACTGGGAAAGGGGAGATTGGGCTGGGATCTTGGCAATTGGGAATTCCTGTCTGGGAGGGTGGGGAGGGGCTGGTCTGGAATTCCCAGATTTGCTGTGGCTGCCCCTGGATCCCTGGCAGTGCCCAAGGCCAGGCTGGACACTGGGGCTGGGAGCAGCCTGGGATCATGGAGGGTGTCCCTGCCATGGGTGGGGTGGGATTGGATGGGATTTAGGTTCCCTTCCCACCCAACCCATTCCAGGATTATGCAGAACCCACGTCCATGGTGCTGCTCAGCCCCGTTTGTTGCACTGGAAGTTCAGCTGGGAGGACCCTCAGGGAAGAGGAGGTTTGGTTTGTAGGGCACAGCCAGGGCAGGTCTCGTTCAGCCTCCTGCTCGTGCTCACGCTTTTAGGCCAGGCTTTTCTTGGGGTTTTACCTCAGAAACCTCTGTGGATGCGGCTGCAGAACCTATGGGGGGTTTCAGTAAGAACCAGCTGTGTTTTGTTCCCGCATCTTCCTGGTGACCTCCTGTGGGGACTGAAGGTTCTTTGGGGAGCCTTTTCCTCTGGGGTGCTCCAGCCCCTGACCTCATCACGGGTCCTACATGGGCACTGCCATCCTTGTCCCATGGGATCCCAGCATGTCATGGGATGTGGTGGTTTCACAGAACAGTGGAATGCTTTGGGTGGAAGGGACCTTAAATCCACCCCATTCCCACCCCATCCATGGGCAGGGACACCTCCCACTGTCCCAGGCTGCTCCCAGCTCCAATGTCCAACCTGGCCTTGGGCACTGCCAGGGATCCAGGGGCAGCCACAGCAAATCTGGGAATTCCACCCTGGCAGGGAGGAACGAAGGGCTCGTGGCAGGAAGCTTTGGGATCCCCCTGGTGAAGGTGCTGAGGTCTCCTGTCCCAGCCCTGACTTTGTGTGCAGGGCCTCACACGGGGAGGTCCCTCCGTGAGATCACGGTCCTGGAATGTGGGTTTATCCCATCCAGGGAGACTTGGATTAGCCCTTCCACCAGCAGGGACAATAAAATTCCATCCCCCAGGGAGGGATGATGGGATTTATGGAGGGTGCACGTGGCCCAGCCCTGGCTCTGGCTCTTCCCTGGTTCACAGAAACCTCTGAGATCTGGGAGTGCTCCCAGGTGTCCCCAGGCACTGGGGCTCAATCCTGCAATTCCTGTGGGATTGTGGCCAAGGACTGGACACCACTGCAGGCACTCACTGTCTTTATTCCATGAATCCCAACTTCCTCCTCTCCTGATGCTCTCCAGGGATTTTCTCTGTGAAGCTCTGCCCACCTTGGAGTCTTTAAGGTTTAATTTTACGCTGTACTTTTATTTTATATAGAAATAAGGACAGGATGAGTTGGCTGATTGAATTATTTCCCTCATTTTATCAGTTCCTGGCTTACGGAGCCTTAATATCCACGCTGGGACTCCCCATTTTGTTCCATCTACCCCAAAGAGCTTTTTGGGAGACATTTTCCCCTCAGAACTCCAGATTTTGGGTGCCACGTCCTCTCCCCTTTCCCTCCCCGGCACCAAACCCCTCTCTGTGTGATGTGGTTTTTAAATCCCAGTAATCTGCTCTGAGTCAGAGCCTTCCCGTCCCAAGCAGCCACGAGGCTGAGGAAAAGGAGCTTTTGTGCCTTGTAAAGCCCTGGGAACAGTTGCTGCTGATAAAATGTTGACAGACCCCCTTGCTCGCCGCTCCCCGTGGTGCCACTGCAGGGAAATGTCACCAAGAGCCCGGCTGGGACAGCTTGTGTACAGCTGAGCTTTATCACAAACAAACAGGGCTTTGGAAGCCTTCAGTGATTCCCATTTTCCCCCCTCCTCCCTCCAAGCATTTATTTGCTTTTCTCCCTTTTAAGCTGAATTTACGGCTTCCTGGCCCCGCCGATTTCTGATTGACTTAAAAAATCATCGTAAAAAAAGGCCCCCGTGTAGCTGGAGCTGCTGAAATGCCTCCAGGGCGTTGTTTATAGGTCCATGTTCCCTCTCTGCTGAGGGAAAGTGAGGCTTTAATGCCTTCCACATTTCCTGGGCTCGGATACAGAGCGCTGTGGCCTTTGGAGATGCTTTTTGCTGCTTTTTGGGATTCTGATGGAAAAGTTGGCAGCCAGGGCCGGGATTCTGCCTCTCAAGGTGAGGCTGATGTGTCTGGAAGGCTCAGGAGAGGCTCTGGTGGGAGCTGGAGAGCTTCCAGAAGGTGCTTTGGATGAATTTGGCACAGGAGGGGGTGGGGGGTGAGAAAGGCCAAGTTTTTCCAGGCTGGACAGGCTCCAAGAGCAGGGAAACCTCGGAAACATCTCCCGGTCCCATCTTGGCTTAGAAAGCTCTGTGGAGCTCCAGCCCTGTCCCACCATCCCCATAGCAAGCAGGGGACACTTGGTGGGATGGAGATGGAGCAGGGACATCTCGGACACCTCATCCTTGGACACCCATGGCTGAAGTTTGGGATGGAATTCCTGTTCCTGGACACTTCTGTTGAATCCCCAAGGGAATGGGGGATGAGGGAAGCAGGGAACACCTGGTGGGATGGAGATGGAGCAGGGACATCTCGGTCACCTCATCCCTGGACACCTGCAGGTTGTGTCCTTGAAGTTTGGGATGTAATTCCCACTCCTGGACGCTTCTGTTGCATTCCCAAGGGAATGGGCATTGAAGGAGGATTCAACCATCTCCCCAGAGCTCACCAGTGCCTTAATCTACCTCTTCCAAGACCACCTCTCTGTCCTTTATTTAATTATCCTCCTGGAATGGATTTTGGGAGCACAGCTGGTGTCCCTTTGTCCTTTCTCCTGCCCCATTCTCCCTGGGAGAGGCTCCCAGGTGAGTCCCACCCCTGATGGCCACCCCATTGTTCTCTGTGCTCCAAAACTGGATCAGCCTGGCAGGCGCTGGGCTCCCCTTGGGNTCGGTCACCTCATCCCTGGACACCTGTGGCTGGAGTTTGGGATGGAATTCCCATTCCTGGACTCTTCTGTTGAATTCCCAAGGGACTGGTGGTTGAGGAAAGCAGGGAACGTGTGGTGAGATGGAGATGGAGCAGGGACATCTCGGTCACCTCATCCCTGGACACCTCCAGGTTGTGTCCATGGCTGGTGTTTGGGATGGAATTCCCATTCCTGGACTCTTCTGTTGAATCCCCAAAGGAGTGGGGGTTGAGGCAAGCAGGGAACACGTGGTGGGATGGAGGTGGAGATGGAGCAGGGACATCTCGGTCACCTCATCCCTGGACACCTGTGGCTGGAGTTTGGGATGGAATTCCCACTCCTGGACGCTTCTGTTGCATTCCCAAGGGAATGGGGATTGAAGGAGGGTTCAACCATCTCCCCAGAGCTCACCAGTGCCTTAATCTACCTCTTCCAAGACCACCTCTCTGTCCTTTATTTAATTATCCTCCTGGAATGGATTTTGGGAGCACAGCTGGTGTCCCTTTGTCCTTTCTCCTGCCCCATTCCCCCCGGGAGAGGCTCCCAGGTGAGTCCCACCCCTGATGGCCACCCCATTGTTCTCTGTGCTCCAAAACTGGATCAGCCTGGCAGGCGCTGGGCTCCCCTTGGGCTTCTTCCAGCCCCGTGGAACATCCAGGCTTTGATCACAGTTTTATGTAGGTGGGACTGCAGACTTTGCCCTCCTTAGGGGAGTTTTCCATCTTCTTCCCCTTGTGGGGTGACCAGAGGCTGCTCCTGCGGGGGGCACAGGGTGGACATGGACACTCAAGGACACGGATTTGGGACAAAGTGGAAGCAGCTGCTCGCTTTGCCTCTAGAATCGTTCAATGTCTGATTTTTGGTGTGGAAAACGGAGTTTTTCTGTCCTGTCTCACCCGATGGTTCGTTGTGGGGTGCTTTGGTGGAAATTTGTCAGTTGTGAGTCCAAGCTCAGCCTTGGATCATCCAGAGCAGGGATGGGGCAGGTGAGGAGTCCCACAGCTCCTTTTCCATCCAGGCATCAACCTGGACCTGCAGGAAACCCCTTGGAACTGCAGGAATCCTTTGTTGATTTATTTTCATTTTTATTTTTTTCCAGTTAAGGTTGCGACTGAAAGTGTTTGAGATGGTATTTTGTGTTTGGATTTGGATGTTTATTATTTTTTATTTATATCATAGCCTTATAAGTTGTGAGTTTTACAGTATTTTACTAATAAGTTATAAAACGGCTCTGTATTTATTTTTACAAGATCTTTTAAGGAAAAACTATCTCATTAAGACACAATAGTTAAATTATTTTTAACTCAATAACAAATTATTTGTGTCTCAATGTGGACTTTTTGGTCTAATTATAAAATGTTACTTAAGCTTATAAAGAAGAAGGGCTAGCTTCTGCTGTAAGACTTTGATCTTGTCTTATATATATTACTAGATTTTAAAACTCCAAGTTTTTTACTAGGTGGTATTACACACTTCCATTCAAACTCTACACTCATAATCCCAGTGTTGTCAATTAATTTTGGAAGCTTTCTTTAGGCTCTCGGGTCAAATGCAGGGTTCTCTTGAGGGTCTGTGCCTTTCAACACAGAAAGTCTGAAATTCTCAGCATCCAGGGTTCCAGCAATCCCTTTTTGCCTGATTTTCCTGGAGCAGGAGCGTGAGGGAGCTGCCGTGGCCACGAGGGGTCAGCTTGGATCATTGTGCTCCTGGTCAAGAAATTTGGGATTTTTTTGGTCCTGATACCCCAATAACTCCTTGTTTGCATTCTCAAGGAAGTGGCTGGTGATAAATTCTGGGTTTAGGGCATAACTTGGGTCCAGACTCTTTTTTTGCTGTCCCAGGTTTGTTTTAGGGAAGCTGAAGGAGGATTCTTTATAAGCTGAGTGTGGAAAGGTATAAAATCCACTTATAGGGTGAGCAGGCTTTAGTAGGCTGGGCTTTGTAGGGGATTTTCCTTCACAGGGGGATCCAGGCTCTGCTGCTGGTGGCTCTGGTGTCCCTCCAGCCCTTGCCATGTCATCAGGAGCAGAAGATTAAAAATAAAAAAGAGCAACTTTGGTCAAGTTCCTTAAAGGGCAGCAATTTCTTCAGTTAATCAGAGAACCATGGTATTGTAAAATCAGCAACCTTCATGGCAGGGGAGAATGATGCATCTGATTCCATGTTATCAGAAGTTAATTTAGTACTTTAGTATGCTATGTTGTGTTAAAGGAAACTACACTAAACTATACTAAAGAATACAGAAAAAATACTTAGAGAATGCTAAAGAGATAATAATGAATACTCGTGACTCTTTCCAGAGTCCTGACACAGCTTGGCCCTAACTGGCCAATGAGTCAAAACAACTCACACCAGAGCCCAGCCAGGCTCATCACTTTAAGTAAACAATTTCCAAACACATTCCACATAAATACAACACAAAAAAAAAACTCCAAATAAAATAAAAATTATTTTCCTTTTCTCTGGGACCTCTCACTACCTTTCAACTTCCCAGGAGAAAAATCCTAGACAAAAAAAAAAACCAACAACATATTCAAAAAGTATAAATACTACACCATGGAGTGGTTTGGGTTGGAAGGGACCTAAAATTCATCCAGTGCGGGGACACCTCCCATGGACCAGGTGCTCCAAGCCCCAATGTCCTTGGGTTGCAGTCAGTCATTTGGGGTTGCAGTCGTTTGGGGTTGCAGTCGTTTGGGGTTGCAGTCGTTTGGGGTTCCATTTGTTGAGGGTTCCATTTGTTGAGGGTTCCATTTGTTGAGGGTTCCATTTGTTTAGGGTTCTATTTGTTTAGGTTCCATTTGTTTAGGGTTCTATTTGTTGAGGTTCCATTTGTTTAGGGTTCTATTTGTTTAGGTTCCATTTGTTTAGGGTTCTATTTGTTTAGGTTCCATTTGTTTAGGGTTCTGTTTGTTGAGGTTCCATTTGTTCAGGATCCCAGTTGTTTAGGATTCCCCAGATCAAGACATAAAGGCAGGGAAGGCTCCGAAATGCCCTTCTTGGCGAGAGCTGCTCTGCCACCCCCTTTGGGCTCTCCTGCCATGGCCAGGGAGGTGACATCCAGCAGATCCCAGGGGTGTCCTGGCCCGAGGTGCAGCTGGGTCCCTTGGCAGAGGCTTTATAAGGATTGAAGTTGGGATTTGTTGACTGTTCCTATCTGCCAGGCTCCAGTCGCTGTGATGTCGCTCCAAAGCAGCGCCGGCAGCTCATAAATCTGAATTATCCCTCACTGCTCTGGGGTGAGGGCATGTTTTACTAGATTAATGCATTAGATTTATTTATTCTATTTATTTATTGGTTTATTTATTTATTTATTTTGTTTATTTTATTTATTTATTTTATTTATTTGTTTGTTTAATTTATTTTTTACACCGTCCCATGGCCGTTCTTAAGGGGTTTCTCCTTCCCTGTTTTATTTATTTTATCTTACACCATCCCATGGCCATTCCTGAGGTGGTTTTTCTCCTTCCCTCCTGATGTCTGTGGGAATCCAGCTCCTTTTCTGTTGTTTTTCCAGTTTCATCCAGGAGCTTTGCTCTTCCCTTGGCTCCCGTCACTGTGGATGTTGCAAAATGAGGGAGCAGCCGTGGAAGGGAAGGAAAAAGGGAAGGGAAAGGAAAGGAACTGGTGATGTTGGTGCTGGAGAGGCTGTCAGGCAGTTTTTCCATAGGAGAGCATCCAGGGATTGCTGTGTGGATCCCAGTTCCTTCTCCATAATGGGTTTCTTTGTGTGGCAGAGATTTTTTATGCATCTATATAAAAATAAATATATATATGTGCATGCGTATATACAAAAGCATGGAGGGACACAGGGAATGGCATTAAACTGAGGGAAAATAGGATTAGAAGAGGTTTTATGGAGGAATTCCTGGCTGGGAAGATGGTGAGGCCCTGGAATGGAATTCCCAGATTTGCTGTGGCTGCCCCTGGATCCCTGGCAGTGTCCAAGGCCAGGTTGAACTTTGGGGCTTGGATCCACCTGGGACAGGGGGAAGTGTCCCTGCCCATAGGAAGGGGATGAGCAGGATGATCCTTAATGTCCCTTCCCACTCAAACCATGCTATGATTTTTGTCAAGTTGCAAGAAATGTCCATTCTGCTAAAAAAAAAAAAAAAAAGAGTAAATTTTAACTGGTGGCCACTTTGTGGTGTAAAAGAACAAAAATGTGGTGTAGGGGTAAATCTGGGACTGAGACTGAGATGTAGGAAATGTAACAGCAGCTTTGGGGAGGAATTTGGGATAATTCCCTTTGGAGGGTCAGGTTTGGGGTGATTTGGTGGAAATTTGTCAGTTGTGTGTCCCAGCTCGGCCTTGGATCATCCAGAGCAGGGATGGGGCAGGTGAGGAGTCCCACAGCTCCTTTTCCATCCAGGCATCAACCTGGACCTGCAGGAAACCCCTTGGAAGTGCAGGAATCCCTTTTTGCCTGATTTTCGTGGAGCAGGGGCGTGAGGGGACTGCTGTGCCCATGAGGGATTATCTTGGATCGTTCTGCTCCTGGCCAAGAAATTTGGGATTTTCTTTGGTCCTGGTGCCCCAATAACTCCTCCTTATTTAAATTATAAATCCCTCCTTTAGGAATTCCAGCTGAACAGGGCAGGTTTGTGCATGGGCACAGAGGAATTCCCAAAGCTGAGCTGGAGGAGCCCGGCCGAGCTCGAGGCCTTGGCATTGGGATGGGATTTGGGATTATTCCCATGGGAGGTGCTTTGACCCCATTCCTGTGCTGAAAAAGAGGGATTTGGTCATCACAACTAAACAACTCTGATCCTAAGTGCACTTAGAGTGTGAAAAATCAGATTTCACCCAGAATTTTCCTTTCTGCTGGGATTTAATTGCAGGGAAGGAGCTGTGGGGAGGTTGGGGCCTTTGGGAAGAGCAGCTCGGGGTGGCCACTGCGCGTTATTAATTTGGTGTGTGCACGCTCTGGGGTTTCAAGGGCAGGCTCCCACTTCCAGCACGTTCTCTCTGGCTTTCCCAGCGTTTTCCCAGGGTTTGACAGGCTGATCCAAGGCTTTAGCTCTTGGAAACCACTTCAGTGGGGCCTGGGAGCCACGGAGATTATCCAAGCCGGAGCAATCAATCCCTTATGTCCCAGACCGCTGGAGATCCAGGGCTCAGCTCCCTTTCACTGGCTCCTCGGACTGAATCAACTCCTTTTTTTTTTGTTAAAACCATTTTTTAAATCATTCCTCCTTTTGAGTTACGGGCAGAGCGAAGGGGGCTGGGATTGAGAGACCTCAAGTTGGAGGCAAACGTGGGCTTTGTGTCGGAGCCAGGATTTATTTTATTTTACACCATCCCGTAACCGTTCCTGAGGTGTTTTTTTCTCCTTCCCTCCTGATGTCTGTGGGAATCCAGCTCCTTTTCTGTTGTTTTTCCAGTTTCATCCAGGAGCTTTGCTCTTCCCTTGGCTCCCGTCACTGTGGATGTTGCAAAATGAGGGAGCAGCTGTGGAAGGAAAGGGAAGGAAAAAGGAAGAAGTAAAGGGAAGGAGAAGTGAAAGGGAAGGAAAAAGAAAGGGCAAGGAAAAAAGGAAAGGGAAAAGAAAGGGAAAGGAAGAAAGGAAAAACAAAGGGAAAGGAAAGGAAAAAGAGAAGGGAAAGGGAAAAGAGAAGGGAAAGGAAAGGAAAAAGAGAAGGGGAAAAGAGAAGGGAAAGGAAAGGAAAAAGGAAAGGGAAAGGAAAGGAAAAAGGGAAGGGGAAAAGAGAAGGGAAAGGAAAGGAAAAAGAAAAGGGAAAGGGAAAAGGAAAGGAAAGGGAAAGGAAAGGAAAAAGTGTTCAGGGACAAGTGGATGTGGCACTTTGGGATAGGGTTGAGTGGAAATGGGAGTAATTGGACAAAATTTGGCCTTGATGATCTCAGAGGGCTTTCCCAACCTTTCTGATTCTGTGGGAAGCCCAGGGGAGCCTTTGGAAAGCTGTAGCTGAAGGAAATGAATGGGATAAGTTTGTTCTTAGCTGCTGGAGAACTGTAGGATCTCCAGGCCTGCACTGCTGGGGCTTGTCCTGGACATCAAAATCCAGGAGCCTCCAGTCCTTCAGAAACTCCCTCAGCAGCTCTGATGGTCCCAAATCCCTCATTTATTCCCTTCCCATCCCCATTATCTGCATTAGAGCCTGCCTGAAGTGGGAGGTTTCCCATCCCTTCCATGTTCCCTCGCCTTCCCCATCCCTGTGATCTCCGGAGGTGCAGCTCATCCTTTCCAGCTTTTTTTTGGGAAGAACGGAGCCCGAGCACTTTCTCATTTAGATGAAAAAAAAAAAAAAAGCTTTATAGGGTTGTTTTTATACAAAAAGTCTCCAATTGGGTTGGTGATCAGTGAGGGGCAGCCTTTTGTAGTGCCTGGGTAAATCTGTTCCAGCGCCACGGGCAGACGGGTGTTTACATTAGTGTGTTAATTCCTTATATTTGGGGAGTTCTGATCCATGGAAAAACAAAGTAATGAAAGGGTTTTTTTATTCTTCCCCCCCCCTTTCTCTCTCTCCATAAATTAGAAACATTCACTTTTAGGGGGAAAAAAAAAATTTGTGAAGTTAAAGGCAAAATTATGGCATTTATTATCTTGAATTTCCATGACTGGTTAATTTTGCCTGTGTGTGGGTGGCTAAATAATCCTTCTGTTTCCGAAATCTTCCCGAGGAATTCTTTGTTAGTGCAACGAGACAGACGCCCACTGTGGAAAGTTGAAATGGTCAAATCCCAAATCCCATCCCGGCGCCGGGGATGGCGGATCTGCAGCGGGGCTGAGGGGATTCCTCATTTCCACAGGGTTAATCCTTCTGCTGCTCACATTCGGGAATTCCACGTGGGGAAGGGGCAGGGATGGAATTTCTATGGGATTGAGGCTTCTGGTCATGCAGAAATGGCTCTGGAGCATCTTCCCTGCAGGTTTGGTGAGGGAACACCTGTGGGAATGCAAAGGGGCCTCCTGCCAATCCATGGAAAGGGATTTGGGATAATTTCTGGGTGTCTGCAACCCAAGTTACTCGCGTTTTCCACCTTCATCCCTCTCTCCTGGTGCTTTGTTGTAGCTGTTTTTTCTGAAGTGTTTCAGAGCCCTCAGGAACTGCTTTGCTCTTTGCCCATCTGTGGGCACAGAATCCTGGAATGGTTTGGGTGGGAAGGGAACCTAAATCCCATCCCATTCCCAACCAGTTCCCAGCAGGGACACCTCCCACTGTCCCAGGTGGATCCAAGCCCCAGTGTCCAACCTGGCCTTGGGCACTGCCAGGGATCCAGGGGCAGCCACAGCAAATCTGGGAATTCCAGACCAGCCCCTCCCCACCCTCCCAGCCAGGAATTCCCAGTTGCCAAGATCCCAGCCCAATCTCCCCTTTCCCAGTGGGAGCCATTCCCTGTGTCCTGTCCCTCCAGGCCTTGTCCCCAGTCCCTCTCCAGCTCTCCTGGAGCCCCTTTGGGCCCTGCAAGGGGCTCTGAGCTCTCCCTGGAGCCTTCCCTTCTCCAGGGGAACATTCCCAGCTCTCCCAGCCTGGCTCCAGGCCTGGAGCAGCTCCGGGGCCTCCTCTGGGCTCTCTCCAGCAGCTCCACGTCCTCCTGCTGTTGGCCCCAGGGCTGGGGCAGCTCTGCAGGTGGGCTCTCACCTGAGGGGACACAGGGACACAATTCCCACCTTTCCTTTGGGATCAGCCCAGGGCTCATCAGGGGGGTCTGGCCTGGGCCATTCCAGCCTCATCCCCAACATCCCAAATCCCTCTCCCAGGGATCCTGGTCCCTCTGGAGCAGTCCTGGAAGGGCCAACATCCAGTGGGACACCCAGGCTCCCCCCGCCAGCCCCATCTGGGCCTTGAAGCTCAGCAATTGAGAGGCACTTTGGAGCCATTTCATTTTTTAATCCTGAAATGAAGGAGTTGGTGGGGGGGGGGAGGGGGGGCACAAATGACATCCTCGATTTGGGATTTCATCCTGGCTCACAGAATCCCCCGGGAAGGGCTCGCCCCAGTGCCTCGCGCGCGGCCCTTTTGAAAGCCGAGGCTTTTAGGAGTCGAACGTTGTGAATACCTTGGGCTCAGTGGCATATGCAGAACAAATGTGAATCAAACACAGAAATAATTCCTTCAGGAATGTTATTTATTGATGTGGGAGCGCAATACTACACTGTTTACAATAGAGAGTTAAGTGGGATTTGGGGTTTGCTGGGAAGTTGACAGCTTGCGGTCCCGAGCAAAATTTCTGCCTTTTGTGGGATGAAAGAAGAAAAGCTGTGCTCTTGAAATGGTTATTTAGAAATGATTGGGAAGTTTGTTCCCTTTCCAGGCCGGGGAGAGGCTGCCAGGCCTGCGGTCGCTGCAATGGTGAAATTTTGGATGTGAAAGAGCTCACAGAAGTCTGTTTGCATTAGAGTAACGAGATAAAGAACCTCGCGGGGCTGGCGGGGCGCGGGCGGGAGCGGAGCCCTCCCAATCCCTTTCTCACGGGTCAGGCTGGGGATGGCTGAGGCTTGGAGCAGGGAATCACCCAGGAACAGAGCCCGTGGAGCTCGGGAAGGGGCTGGGAGATGAGACAGAGCTGTGGGAATGGCCAGGCTCTGTCACCTCTTGCTGGCTCTGTTGGGTTTTGGTGCCAGCGGGGTTTTTTTGGGGCAGGTTTCTGTCCCGTCCCCTCCTCTGTCCCCTTTGGAGGTTCCCGACCTGCAGCACCAGCACTGGGAGGCTGGGAATGAAATCCGGGCCCAAGAGGAGGAAGTGAGCGCCTCAAAAATTCCCTTTTTCCGTTCTGTGCCCGAGGATTTTGCCATAAAAGTGCAAATTTGGTGCTGACACGGCTGCTGGGTTCTGCTGGCTGCCTGCTCTGTGGGATGAGATCAGGGAATGCTGTGCACTGTGGGGAATCTGGGAATGCTGTCACATCCAGAGCAGGTCCCTGTGCCCCTGCTCAGCCACAGTGCCACCAATCCTGCCCTGGGATCGGTGACATCCACCCCCCTTCCTGCTCGAGGGTGGTGAAATAGAGAAAAGCCTGGGATAGCTGGGAGGAATTCCCAGGGAATGACCTGGGAGAACGTGTTTGGAGGTGTTTCCATGGAGTAAAGGCTGAGGAAGGGGCTCCGGGGAGTCCTGCAGGGCAGTGAGTGGATTTATGGAGGCAGAGTTGGTTTTGTGCAGCGACTGAAGGACAATCCAGATGTTCACCCCGAGAGGGACCAGCCCGGAGGAGAATTCCTTGGTTTGGCACAAACCTGTGCTCATTCTTCCACGTGCTGTGGGTTGTGTTTGGGATCTAGTGGAGGGGGGCTGGATCCTGCTGGATCCTGTCATTCCTGCTGAATGGGAACATGCAGAGATCCCATGGGAGCAGCAGGATCCCATAACCCTGGGCCAGTTCTGACCAGAACCCGCAGTTTGTGGCCAAGGAGGTTGTCCAAGTGCTTGGACTTGGCAGGAAGGTCATGGTGTGGAATAGCTGCCCTTGGAATTGGTTTTACACCCTCAGCTCTTGGGGTTTTTGTGCAGGGCCAGGAGTTGGACTGGGTGATCCCTGTGGGTCCTTCCAGCTCGGGATATTCCATGGTTTTTCCATGGATTTAGGATCTGCTCCTCGCTCCTCTGGTGCTCATCAGCCCCTGCTGGCTTGTGGCCCAGGAGGTGACCTGGGATGGTGGCACTGGGATGGTGGCACTGGGACACGTCACCATGGCCGAGGTTGGGGTGTGGGCGGTGTCCCCTCTGCTCTGCTCAGGGCTGGTTTTGGGGCTGCCCAGGGTTTGTAGGACGCCAAAACCCTCTGAGGGAGGGAAGTTTCCATCTCCAGTTCCACCAGGCTCTTCAGCTGCCATGGCTTTGCTTGAGGCTGTGTTTGTTTAGGCCTTGAGATCTGGTATGAAATAACCTGAAATGGGGAAAACCCCACAGGAGCAGAGGAAGAAAGGATTTGGGGTTGGGTTTGGGGTCTGGGTGTGCCCTATCCAGGGAATGCTCTGGGGTTGGGTTTGGGGTCTGGATGTGCCCTATCCAGGGAAAGCTCTGGGGTTGGGTTTGGGGTCTGGATGTGCCCTGTCCAGGGAAGGATTTGGGGTCTGGATGTGCCCTGTCCAGGGAATGCTCTGGGGTTGGGTTTGGGGTCTGGATGTGCCCTGTCCAGGGAATCCTGAGCTGCTCGGCAGCACCCTGGGATCACTCAGATCACCCAAAAATTGGGATTTTTGACTGGGAGCTCTCACTGTGGTGTTTCCCACCTGTGGCCTGGGCCCAGAGGGCTCCTGGGCATGGAGGGGCAGCGCTGGCATCTCCTGCCCTGCTCTGGTGTCCCCTGGGGCAGGATGGTGTCCCCTGGAGTATGGTGACGTCCCCTGGAGTATGGTGGTGTCCCCATGAGCAGGGTGGTGTCTCCTGGGGCACAGTGGTGTCCCCTGGAGTATGGTGACGTCCCCTGGAGCAGGATTGTGTCCTCACGAGCAGGATGGTGTCCCCTGGAGCATGGTGATGTCCCCTGGAGCAGGCTGGTGGCCCCTGTCCCCTCTGGGCTCCCCGCACTCTGCAGGGCCAGGGGCTCCTCTCGGGGTGCAGTGGCCACGCTGGTGGCCGTGCCAGCAGGGCCAGAGGGTGGCAGTGGCCGGGCCAGAGGATGGCAGTGGCCAGGCCGGGCACAGGGCCCGGTGCCACCCTGCTCTGTGCCCTGGTGGCACCGCCAGCCTGGAGGGGCTCGGAACCTTCCGCTGGTGGCACATCCAGCAGCACCGGGCCTGGCTGTCCCCAAGGTGTCCCCAGGCTGTCCCTGAGGTGTTTCTGAGATGTCCCCGCAGTGTCCCCAGGGTTTCCCTGAGGTGTCCCTGAGGTGTCCTTGCACTGTCCTCGAGGTGTCCCTGCATTGTCCACAGGGTGTCCCTGTGCTGTCCCCGATGTTTCCCCATGGTATCTCTGAGATGTCCCCGTGATGTCTCTGAGGTGTCCCCACACTGTCCCCAAGGTGTCTCCGTGGTGTCCCCAGGGTTTCCATGAGGTGTCCCCGCAGCGTCCACTGGCTGTCCCTGAGGTGTCCTCATGCTGTCCCTGCCATGTCTCTGAGTGTCCCCACAGTGTCTCCAGGGTTTCCCTGAGGTGTCCCCACGCTGTCCCTGTGCTGTCCTTGCAGTTTCCCTGCAGTATCTCTGAGGCGTCCCTGTGCTGTCCTCGAGGTGTCCCTGAGGTGTCCCCACGCTGTCCCTGCAATGTCTCTGAGCTGTCCCCACAGTTTCCCTGCAGTATCTCTGAGGTGTCCCCATGCTGTCCCTGTGCTGTCCCCACAGTTTCCCCACGGTATCTCTGAGGTGTCCCCACACTGTCTCTGAGGTGTCCCCATGCTGTCCCCACCGTTTCCCCATGGTATCTCTGAGGTGTCCCCACACTGTCTCTGAGGTGTCCCCGTGCTGTCCCCACCGTTTCCCTGCAGTATCTCTGAGGTGTCCCCACACTGTCCCTGTGCTGTCCCTGCAGTTTCCCTGCAGTATCTCTGAGGTGTCCCCGAGGTGTCCCTCCAGTGTCCCCACGTGTCCCCGTGCTGTCCCCGGTACCGTGGGTTCTCGCAGGAGCCGGGCAGGAGCTTGGGTGAGGTTGTGCAAGAGCTCTGCTGTCAGATGCCAACTATTTGTTTACTCCTTCCAAGATGCAGCATAATGAGTTTGTTTACGAGGCCGGGCTGGAGCAGAAGGAACCCATTTGATGATTTGGGGAAATCAGCTCTCAACCATGGCTTACACAACACCGTGACCTGAGCAGCTTTTGCACCCTGCTTCTGCTAATTAAAAACCCCCCGAACCTTCGTCTTCCAATCCCAGAGAATAATTGGATTTTCTCCTCGTTTGTTGTTGGTTCCCTGCGGAATTCCTGCGGGTTGTTTTTGGGGAGAGTTTGGGGCAGGCTCTGTGTTGTGGTGCTGTTCAGACTGTCCCTGTGTGGTCACTGGGGGGGTGACAACCTGCAGGATGGGTCCCAGGAGAGTTTGGGGCAGGTTTGGGGGTAAAGCCAGCTCTGAACAGAGCTCCTTGTGTTTCCTTTGGAATTCTGCAGTGCACAGCTGGGTGAAAAATGGTTTTCCCTGGAATTCTGGGTTATGTTGCTGGATAATGGGAATCTGGGAATAACCTGAGCTGCCGATGGCACAGAATATTGAGTGCAAGTGGAATATTTATTTAGGGAGTGAGGAACACACCCAGGGATGTGCTGCTTGCAGGGCTTGGGTCTGATCATTCCTGGCTGTGGCTTCTGCAGGAGCTGGAAAATCCCTGTAAAAGTCAGGTTTGGGATACTCCAGGGGGCACTGGAGGAGTTCAGAGCCCTGGTGCTCTCCTGGCTCCTGCATTGTGGGATTCCCCTGTCAGCCACACCTTTCTGGGATCTCCTGGAGTTCTTAGGCTTGGTTTTCCTCGATGGAAATATCCAGCTGGGAGATCCATAATGGGACAGGTTTTCCAGGGAAGCTGTGGCTGCCTCTGCATCCCTGGCAGTGTCCAAGGCTATGTTGGAGCACTCTGGGATAGGGGGAGCTGTCCCTGCCCATGGCTGTGGGTGGAATGAGATGATCCTTAAGGTCCCTTCTCACCCAAACCATTCCATGATTCCACGATTCCGTGTCCCAAGGGATTGTGACACCTGGCAGCTGCTTGGTGTCACCATCCCACGGTGTCCTCTCCTCATCCTGCTGCTCCTGAAAACCCTGCAGGCTCTGGGCAGCTGACTCCTCATCCAAGCCCTGCTGACCCCAGAACTTTGGGAATCCCGTGCTGATCCCTGTTTTAGATCCCGAGCTGTGGCACACTGACATCTCCTGCCATTGTTGTCTTGTTCTCGGCTCATCCCCTTCCCGTGGCTGTTCCAAACCTCCTCGTCCCACCAAAGTGACCTTTCTCTCCCGGTCTGTTCCTGTCTCAGTCCTCAAGGGAAGAAGCCACAAAGGCAATCCTGGAGTTTTATCCCATTCCTTCACTGATTTTTGTTGATTTCCCTGATTTTTGGTGTTTGGTAACGTTTGCCTCCTGCAGTCACACCTCACAGAGAGCTCCTTCAATCCCTGGAATTCCTGATGGGTGCAGGATCCAGCTGCTCTGTCCTGTTGCTCCAGGGAGGCTGGGCAGTAGTGAGAGCCTGGAAAAGTGGGAATTAGGGAGAGGGAATCCCCTGGTGTTGAGGAAATGAGAGCTTTTCAGTTTTCCTTACGGGAGAATGATGTGGATGAGCTCAGCAGCGGCTCCTGGGCTGTTCCTGCCCTGAAGCTGAGAGGTTTAAACCTCAGAAATTCTTCCTAGAGCCTGGAAAAGTGTTGGAATATTGCAGGAGGGTTTGGGAGGAGGAGAGGTGGGGGTGTGGGAAGGTCCCTCTTGGAAGAGCAGCTTTGGAGGAAGCAGGAGAGGCCCTGTCCAGGGATTTGGGTTGTGAACTCTGTGACGGAGAGGGAGAGAGCAGTGGAAATCATGGACTGAGAATTCCCTGGTGTTTGTGAAACAGAGCTTAGGTGATGGGAGAAGAGGGGTGAGTTCACCACCAGCTCCTGGGCTGTTCCTGCCTTGAAGCTGAAAGGTTTAAACCCCAGGAATTCTTCCTAGAGCCTGGGAAAGTGTTGGAATATTGCAGGAGGGTTTGGGAGGAGGAGAGGTGGGGGTGTGGGAAGGTCCCTCTTGGAAGAGCAGCTTTGGAGGAAGCAGGAGAGGCCCTGTCCAGGGATTTGGGTTGTGAACTCTGTGACGGAGAGGGAGAGAGCAGTGGAAATCATGGACTGAGAATTCCCTGGTGTTTGTGAAACAGAGCTCAGGTGATGGGAGAACAGGGATGGGTTCACCACCAGCTCCTGGGCTGTTCCTGCCTTGAAGAGGAAAGGTTTAAACCCCAGGAATTCTTCCTAGAGCCTGGGAAAGTGTTGGAATATTGCAGGAGGGTTTGGGAGGAGCAGAGGTGAGGGTGTGGGAAGGTCCGTGTCAGAAGAGCACGGAGGTGCTTCCATAAGGAAGCAGGAGAGGCCCTGTCCCAGGGAACTGAATTTGGGTTGGGAATTCTGGGATGGAGAGGGAGGGAGCAGTGGAAATTATGGAGAGAGAATTCCCTGGTGTTTGTGAAACAGAGCTTAGGTGATGGGAGAAGAGGGGTGAGTTCACCACCAGCTCCTGGGCTGTTCCTGCCTTGAAGCTGAAAGGTTTAAACCCCAGGAATTCTTCCTAGAGCCTGGGAAAGTGTTGGAATATTGCAGGAGAGTTTGGAAGGAGCAGAGGTGACTCGGGAAGGTCCCTGTTGGAATGGCACCTTGGAAGGTGCTCCCATGAGGAAGCAGGAGAGGCCCTGTCCCAGGGAACTGGATTTTGTTCCAGACAAATGGTGGGAATTCTGGGATGGAGAGGGAGGGAGGGAGCAGCAGTGCCGAGCTGTGTGGACACCACTTGGCTGCTCCCAATTCTTTTTTTGGGAGCTGGTGGCTGCTTCTGGTTTCAATCACGGCTCCGATTGCATAACTGGGAATGTTTTCCTGTTTTGATGTCTATTAAAATCCCCAATTGCTGCGAGCGACCCCGTGCACGGAGCACGCAGCTCCTGCCAGGGCCACTTACGTAACAATTCTGGATTTAGAGGTGAAACAGCCCCATCCTTCTGGGCTTCTGGAAGGGAGAAATCCCAGCAGGAATCGCCAGACAAGGAGAGGTGGCAGACGAGGGAATGAGGAGTTGGGATTTAGGAAGGGCAAGGTCGAGGAAAGAGGCCAGAACAGAAGAAACCACGGCGGAGCAGAATGAAATGAGAGGGTGGGAAGGCTGCCGGGGGTTTTTAGGGAGCTGGGAGCTGTTCCCAAATCCCAGGGTCTGTGTCTGCCTTGGCTCCCACAAAGGTAAATGGGTTCTAAATGAGAACCATCGCCGCTGCCGTTGGATTTCTCTTGGAAAAGGAAGGATTTTTCTGTCCAAGGAAGGTTGTTCGTGCACCTTGTCTGGCTCCCTGCTGCTTCTGATGACTTCTGGTAGCTCAGACCTCTTAACTCCAGCTTGGAAAGCAACCTTATCTCCTGCTTTCCTGGGAATTTTAACCAGCCTGTTCCCTTTTTTCCCTGTCTTTGCACCGTTTCCTCCGCGTATCTCAGACCTTTAAAAGTTCTTATTGCAGTCCCGGAGTGAGAATTGAATTTCTTGGCATGGAAATTTTAACTCAGCCTTTTCTTGGAGCGGGCCCAGGCAGCTGGGAAGATTTGCTGCAGCCATCCCAGCAGCAGGAATTCCGTGCTGCAGGAATACCTGGAGCACTCCCTGGCATTCCCTGGGCATGGCTGGGGGGGAGCAGCTGCAGAACTGGGGCAGAACCTCCTTGGGGTTTGGACCACGGGCTTGGAACTGGAATTGTGTGAGCAGAGCAGGCTGGAATCCTGGGATAATGGTTGGATTGATGGTCTTGGAGGTCTTTGCCAGCTTTGATGATTCTGGGAAGGAGGTGAGGCCCCAAAGAGCATCTTGGAGGGTGGGATTTAGGGACATCCTCCTGCCCTTTGCTTCCCAACCTGCAGCACCCACGGCCTCGTGCTCTTTCCCCAGGGAGATTTGTGGCTGGAGCCTTTTTTTTTGGGAACCTGGTGTGTGGGTGATGACAGCTGCAGGGAATTATTCTGGAGGGACTGGGAATTCTACACCAGCCCTGACAAAAACTGTGTGGCCAGAGCAAAGGCCCCGGCGCCCTCCTGCAGCCTCTCTTCCTCTGGAGGATTCCAGGAGGATAAAAAAAGAAGCTGCTCATTTAATTTCCTTCCTTGGAAGAGCCAAAACCAACAGTGTAAAACCAGACACATGGCAGGGGAAAAAAAAAAGCCTTTCCAAGGCCTCTCCCCCCCGGAGAAGGCCGGGATTGTTGACATTTTCCTCTGGGTTCCTGCTGCTGACCTTGGTGATCCCGAGCAGGAGCCAAATCCGCGGGTGCCCCCGGCCCTGTTCCACATGTGTCCATCCTTGGGAAGCACCAGGGCTCTTTCCAGAGCAGCCTCTGGAATGACAGAGCCAGGGAAGAGCCGCTCCTGGCTGGGATCAGGGAGGAGCTGTTGGGAAGCGTGTGGAAAACCAGGCCTTGAGTGATCCCAGGGGTTCTCCAGCATTCCTGTTGTTGTCCCAGATTTCTGGGGGATCTCCTCAGCTCCTTTGTGGAAGTGGCAGCCCTGGGAGTGTCCTGGGTGTCCTCGGAGCTGTGGAGGGCAGGAGGGGTGGGCAGGACGTGGATGTGCAGCCCTGGGATTGCCTTGGGAATGCTGCTGGAGCCGTGGTGGGGCTGAGGCTGGAAAAGCCTTCTGAGATCCTGGAGATGATGGAGTCCAACCACCCCCAGCACTGCCAGGGCCACCACTGACCCTGTCCCCAGGTGCCACATCCACAGGGCTTGAAATCCCTCCAGGGGTGGGGACTCCACCCCTGCCCTGTCCAGTTCCCTTCCCATGGAGAAATTTTCCTTAATATCCAACCCAATCTCCTGCTGTGTTTTCCTTGTGTTGTGCCATTGTGGGAAAACCAAATTAATTTGGAAAAACAGCCTTGGGAATGAGGTGTTGACCTTGTTCTGGTCCATCAGATGAAGTTGCCAAAAGGAAGTGGCCTCAGGCTGGACCAGGGGAGGCTCAGGTTGGACATCAGCAGGAATTTCCTCATGGAAAGGCTTGGGAAGCATTGGGAGTGCCCAGGGAGGTTTGGAATCCCCATCCCTGGAGGTGCCTGAGGAATTCCTGGATGTGGCACTCAGTGCCAAGGTGGGCATGGGGCACAGCTTGGACTGGATCATCCCGGAGGGATTTTCCAACCTCAGGGATTCTGGGATCTGAGCTGATCCTCAAGGACAACATGAGCACCTCCTCCCCAGGGATTGTGGTGGGATCTGGGAGCGTCCTCCTGGAAATCTGCTCCTCCTCAAAAGCATTCCTGCCCTTGGCTCCTCCTCTCTTGGTGCTGCCAGGTGATTGTTGGGGTTAAAACCAAGCCTTGGGGAATGATGAGGATTTTTGGGAGCTAACACTGACAGGGAATGTGTCGGAAGGTTTGGGCAGGGCAGAATTCTGCAGAGAAGGGGCACAGTTCCAGCACTGTTGATATCTGAGCTGCTTTTCCCTCTCTTTAGGTGTAAAAATGGCAGGTGAAGGGAAAAAGCGACGTGTGAGGATGGAATTAGAGATGGGAATGACTGAGGAGGAATAACTTTGGGAATTTGTGATGCTGATAAGGCTCAGCTTTGGCTCAGAGCATTTTCTGAGATGTTTTAGAGAGAGGAAATCGTGCCAGAGCCTTCTCCTTGCTCCCAGGTGTGTCTGGAGTGTAGGGATGGAGCAGCAGCACCACTCCTGCAGTGCTCAGGTTCCACTCTTGGTCTCTCAGTGAATTAATTCTGTTTAATCTCAGGGCTTTGAAGGAGGAGTTGAGCTTAAATGAGGATTTCAGGGTGGCTTTTGGGAGAATTCCTACTTTTCCAGCGTGGTGTGGGGCTCACTCTGTGGTGCAGGTTCTCTCTGATGAGGCTGATTTGCTCAGTACCCCAGTAATTTTATTTAAAACTTCCTGATTTGGTGATTCATGGTTGCTCCAAGCCCCATCCAACCTGGCCTTGGGCACTTCCAGGGATTGGAAGTCCACAAACTAAAAAAACCCTAAAATTAAAAATGAATTTCAGGTCAATTAAACCTTGACAAAAACGACTTTTTCAGAAGAAATCTCCATAAATCCCCTCTGATTTCTGACAAGGAGCCACCATTGTCCAGAAATCCAACGAATGTCTGAATCAGAGGGGATAAAGTGGGAATAATTCAGCTGAGCAAATAATGCCTCTCCATAAAATGGCCTGGAATAACACGCAGAGGACTGGAAAAACACGGCAGTGACCAAGGAAAACACCATCACATCCATATTAATTTTTCATTTTCGGTTGGGAGAGAAACCCTTGGTCACTATTAAAATGTATTTTCAATTTTTATGTTCTTTTTCGTGCCCTGATGGAGCAAACCAGGCCTGTTGAGGAAAGGCCTTCAGCGTGCCCCTGTCACCTTCAGGGGAAATCAGGCACGTGCTTAAAGCTGAGTTTGCTCCCGAGCTCCTTGCTGATCCCAGCATCCCAAATTCCCGAGCCTTGCTGGGAAACCAAAGCTGAAATTTGGCATTGGCTGGAAATTTTGTCATAGCAGACAGCCAGAACAGAAGAAATGTTTCCCCAGCGTTGTTAAAATACGGAGGAATATTGTTTTAGGGAGAGCTTTTATTGCATTGTCTGCAGCCTGAGAAAGTCCAGAGCAGCGAAATCCGCCCGAAAGCCGTTTTGATGGAGCTGGAATTTTCTAATTCCTCGTGTCAGTGGGAGCGGGATATATGGAGTGCACGCAGTGGGATTTTCAAAACAAGGTCCCTGGCAGCTTTAAATAATTATTGGGAATCAAGAAGAGATTAAACAGCCCTTCCTTCCACCTCCCATCCTCATCCCTGCTCCCTTCCCTGGGCGGGCAGCGGGAACTGGGGTGCCTCGGGAAGCTCCTGCTCTGCTCTTGGCCAGGGTTGGAGGATTCCAATTTCCCTCCTGGGTTTTTCTCACTTGGAAAACCCCCCTGGAATGGCTGCAGTGGGGAGGTGTTTACAGGAACCCAGCCGGGGCTGTCAGAGGATGGGAAGCGGCAGCAGCCGCTGGATTTGGGAGCCCAGAGCTTCCCAAATTGAGATGTTACAGAGCTGCCGAGGGGAGGGGAGAGAGGAGACAGATATTTGGGAACATTTGGGAAGTGTCCCATGGATGGGATGGATGGATGGATTTTATTGTGCTGGAACAGTGGGGGGCATCCAGATCCTCGGGAGGGGCTCCTGCTGCCTGGAATTCCTGCTGGGATCCAGCAGCCCCATGTCTGCAGGGAAAGTTCAGCCCCTGGGTTGGGAGCAGGGGTGGGATTGCTGACAGGAGCCCTAACGGGATCCAGGGTCACCATTCCTGCCTTTCCAAGGGGCTCATCCGGGGAATTCCATCATCCTGGGAACGGCCCCATCTGGTCCACACAGAGTTTTTGGAGCAGTGTCAGGGCTTGGTGTTGCCTCTGCCTTTGACCTGGGATGCTGAAGGAAAACATTCCACAGGGAAAAGAGACCAAATCCGGCCTCGAGGGCGGCTCACGGGATCCATCCCGCAGGAGCAGCTGAAGCCACAGGGAGTCTCCTCGTTCCGTGTGCCTTGGGAGCAGAATTCCCTGCAGGATCTCACTTCAAGGAGCATCCCTGTGTGTTTATGGTGCCACACACGGAGCCTCTTCCAGGCGCTGCCGAGGGCTGCAGCTGCCTTGGAAAAAAACAATTCCCTGCCTCTCCATCTTTGTTCTGTGGAAAGGCACAAGCTGAGATGGGGAATTCATCCCTCCAGCCCCAAATTCCAGGGATTTGCTGCCCTTCCCACCATCCCCCCACCTCTGGCTGAGCAGGGAAAGGGCACTGAGGGGTTCTGCAGATTTTTGGCTCTCCATGAATATCCTGGCTGCCTTTTTTAGCCCAAAGGTTTGTGGGGTTTGTGTCTTCCCTGTTTTTCCCCGCTGTCAGTTCATCCCAGGTGTTTCTCTGAGCTCACTTGGACGCTGCTCCCACTGCATTTCCCATCACTCCAGAATGTGAAGTTTGGAGTGATGGAAACGTCTCCTGCTCCTTATCCAGGATGAGCAGTGGATGAGCCCCATCCTGGGAGATGAAGCATCTCTGGAATATCCTGGAGTTGCTGATCTTAGGGGTCTTTTCCAGCCTCAGGATTCTGTGACTCTCAGCTCTGCTTTGCTGATGCAGGTGCAGCAGGTGAGCTCCTCCACTGAAGAATTCCCCTGGCCCAGGAGCTCTTTCCCTAAAATATTTTACATGTGGAACAGTGGGCAGGATGTTCTGAGTTGGACCCACAAGGATCATGGAATTATGGAATGGTTTGGGGTGGGAGGGACCTCCAAGATCATCTCATTCCAACCCTTGCCATGAGGAGAATCCATGACAAGGATCATCAGTCCAGCTCCTGATTCTGACCCCAAAATCCCACCCTTTCCCTGGGAGCGCTGTCCGAACGCTCCTGGAGCTCTGGCAGCCTTGGGAATGTGCCCACCAGACTTCCTTCCTGAAGAGTCCAGGAGAGCTTTGCAGAGCCCTTATCTCCAGACCTCCCTCGGGAGTCACTTGGGAAAAGCCTGGAGCTGTTTGGATGTGTGAGAGGTTCTGGGACAGAGCAGGACACAGCGGGAAGCACAAGGTGGAGCAGAGGGCTGGAATCTCCTAGAATTCCATCCTGGTTTTGCAGCTCAGCTGTTGATTTCCAGCAGAGTTGGGCTGAGATCCCTGAGCCCGGGGAGCTGCCGGGGTGGGCACTTATGGGTTTTCACCCTGTCCTGGTTTGAAGGACCTGCCAGCAAAAGCTGGAATCTCCCTTTGAAGAGAGAATGTAAACCCCCTCCCTCAGATTATTGTCATTTTGCAATTAGGGGCTCTCAGGCAGAGATTTGGGAATAGGAATAACAGTTCTTTACTAGGAATATTTAAAAAAAGTACAAATGTAATAGTGGCGAAAGACAAGCAAAACAAAACAAACAAAAACCCTAGAAAAACCCTGACAGAGTCAGGGATGTGACCTGGCACCCTCTTGGTCGGGGTGTTAAAAGCAGTGCAGATGAATCCTCCTGGAGTAACAGATGCAGCTCTGTGGAGTGGAGATGGTCCTGTAGAGAGTCCAGTGGTGAGGAGATGGGTCCAGCCTTCCTCTGGGAAATCCAGTGGAAAAACAGGATAACCTGGTGCTCCCACATCTCCTTTATATCTGGGTAGGAATGCCTGGTGCACCCCTCACTGGCTGGAGCATCTCACAATGGGATGATATAGTGTGTCATGTCATTGGTGAGCCTTAATGGCCCTATTATCAGAAAGCATCAGCCCCAAAGTGTTTGGCCACCTCTTTTGTTTTGGTCAGGTCCCCATAAGTACCCAGCAGTTAGCTCCCTACCTATCCACTGAAAAAATCCCACAAAGGAAACAAATCCAACCCCCAACACACCCCTACACCTTGGGCCCCTTGGAAGGCTCCCCAGCTGGGGGAGACCCTCCACTCTGAGTTCTGTGTCAGGAAAAGAAGATGCATGGGGCGTTTCTGTCTTCGGTCTCTTGGTTTATTGTTATCTTATCAAAAACCTGGCACCGTCCGACCTGGACTTAGTGCTCAGAGAAACCACCACCAAAATGGCTGAGGAATGCACAGCCTCAAGGTTCTGTATAATCACCTTGTCCAGTTAGCTCTAGAAATGTGCCTTATTTTCATCTCTCTACCAGTACTCATCCCCTGCCCATCCATGGAACCAAAAACCACAGCAAATCTCCTCCAATCACCCTGTGCCACCCACCCTGCAGAAAATGGAGCAGATGAAGAAGAAGGAGAAGCATCTCAGGCCACTGCACTCTCCTCCATCCTGGCTCCATACTAAAATATACTAAAACACTCTAAAACCTAGATTTCTCACCCCAGTGATACACTACACTAATCTCTATTATCTATTTTACACTTTTGTGGATTCTAGTTTCTCTAGAACTCCTGGAAGCCTTCTCCGTGGGTGAGGGTCAAAGTCAGTGTTTTTCTGGGGTTCAGTGTCCCCCAGAGCAGCCAGAGGAACATCCCCCTTGCCCTGGGTTCCCACAGGAGCTCAGCTGGTGTTTCCCACAGGGCTCTGGAGCTGCTCTCACGTGAAGCCGCTCTGGGAACGCAGAGATAAGAGAGAGCTGTGTCCATCAGATTGCAATCAGCTTTTATTCCTCCTCCTACTTCTCACTTCTGAAGTTGGGAACAAACCCAACTTTGTATCAGCGATGTTCCTAAAGGAGACTTCCCTTCCCACTCTGCTATTTATAGAGGGCCCTTTCCTCAGGCATATGGAGAGCAGCTTGGTTTCCCCATCTCAGCAGCTCCTGTTTGATCTCTTGTGCATCTTCAGGGAACAGGGATCAATAATTGATCCATTCAAGGCTGAACTGAGAGTTTAAAATGGCTCAAAGCTGGGTTGGATGGGGCTTGGAGCCCTCTGGGGCAGTGGAAAATGTCCCTGCCCCTGGCAGGTGTGGCCCAGGATGGGCTTTAAGGTCCTTCCCACCCAAACCATTGTGGGATTCTCTGATTGTCACAGGCACATCCACGAGGTGCTCAGCCAGTTCTCCTTCTCCTTCTCTTCCACCTCTTCCTCCTCCCACCTCCATTTCTCTCCCACTGGCGTGCTCCAGTTCCAGATTCTTGTCCTCCTTCACATGCCCTGGCCCAGCCTCAGGAATAACTCGGTGCTTCTCCAGCCACCCCTCATTTTTCTGATGTTCTGCTGCTAATCCTGCTCAGTCCAGTTAAACCAGGATGAATTCATATTAAACGTAAAAACAAGAGCTGATCAAGGGATCTGAGTGTGCAAGAGCTCCTTAACATCACTGAACTTCCTGCAGATTCCTGAAGGGGTTGGAGAGTCATTATTCCTCAAAAAGCCGTCCTACCTGAACTAAAGATCATGAGGAACTATAATCAGGATTATCCCCTTTACAATTCCACTTTTATCCAAGAACCAAACCCACCACTGCTGCAGCTCCCACTTGATTTTTCAGCTCTCAGCGTTTTCTAACACGCTTGGACTGTGTCCCAAGCCTGGCTTAGAAGAATTCCAGGACACCTCAAGTGACATTTGTTACCCTGTGAGTTGTGCAGTTCCATCTCCACATTGTTCTTCTGAGAGAAAACGAGGAGCGTACTGAGATCTTCCATCAGCCCCAAATCCTTTCCACTGCATCTCAGCCTCTTCTTCTGCTGCCTTCCATGAGTGACCCAGTTTGGAAGAAGCTGAAGCTGAAGCACCCGAGAAGGTTCTGGGGATGAGAAAAAAGGGACTGTGCTGACCTGGATCCCATTTCTGTGCTGGGAATTCCATGGAGCTCCATCTCCACGTTGTCCTTCTGAGAGAAAATGAGGAGTGTGCCGAGATCTTCCATTGGCTCCTTCTCCTTTCCACATTCCCTTGGCTGCATCTCAGCCTGTTCTGCTGCTGTCCTCCATGAGTGACCTTCCAAGAAGCTGAAGGACCTCTCCCCAGAGAGGTTTTAGGGGATGAGAGGGAAGGGACTGTGCTGACCTGGATCCCATTTCTGTGCTGGGAATTCCATGGAGCTCCATCTCCACGTTGTCCTTCTGAGAGAAAATGAGGAGTGTGCCAAGACCTTCCATTGGTCCCAAATCCTTTCCACATTCCCTTGGCTGCATCTCAGCCTGTTCTGCTGCTGTCCTCCATGAGTGACCTTCCAAGAAGCTGAAGGACCTCTCCCCAGAGAGGTTTTAGGGGATGAGAGGGAAGGGACTGTGCTGACCTGGATCCCATTTGTATGCTGGGAATTCCATGCAGCTCCATCTCCGCATTGTCTGAGAGAAAATGAGGAGCGTGCCAAGATCTTCCATTGGCCCCAAAACCTTTCCACATTCCCTTGGCCGCATCTCAGCCTGTTTTCTTTCTGCCCTCCATGAGTGACTCAGTTTAGAAGAAGGTGAAGGACCCAGAGAAGTTCTGGGGATGAGAAAAAAGGGACTGTGCTGACCTGGATCCCATTTCTGTGCCAGGAATTCTGCTGAGCCAAGGTTCCACGAGACGACAGCTGCGACACTGCTGTCACAAGCTCTGAAGTCTCTCCAAAACCTCCTCTCTTTGCCTGTTGTCTGCTCCGCGCCCTCGGTGAGTCCCGAGCCGGGGAGGTTTGGGCTGCGTTGGGATCAAAGCCGCGCTCGTGTTCCCTGCGAGTTTCAACACTTGCAGCCGCCGGCTGCCCCGGCCAAGCTCGAGCTGTTCCCTTTCAACACCCGCAGCTCCTGCTCCTTCCAGGGGTGATTAGGCACGGAGCTCGAGCGGAGCCGGCACTCAGGAACTCGTTTGAAGGCCTGGGACGGGGTTTTACATAATCATCAGGAGCTGCTTTAATTAGGCCCAGCAAAATGTTTCAATTTTAGAGTGAAACGTTCCACTTCTTGCTGCCCTGCTTGGAGTCACAGCCCAGACGTGAAGGAACTGTGAAGATTGAAGGAATTCCAGAAGAGAACGAGGTCATGGGGAGTGGCTTCAGGAGGACACATTTCCACCTCTGGAAGATCCCCAAATCTCCACGCACAGCAGCTCCTCAGCCAAGCACAGCTCCCATCGCTGAGAATCCTGGAATGGTTTGGGTTGGAGAGACCTTAAATCCCATCCCATCCCACCCCATGGGCAGGGACACCTCCCACCATCCCAGGCTGCTCCAAGCCCCAATGTCCAGCCTGGCCTTGGGCACTGCCAGGGATCCAGGGGCAGCCACAGCAAATCTGGGAATTCCAGCCCAGCCCTCCCCACCCTCCCAGGAAGGAATTCCTTGCCAAGATCCCAGCCCAATCTCCCCTTTCCCAAGGACAATGGGAAGCCATTCCCTATGTCCTCTGATGTTTTAATTATTTTGAGGGGTTAAAGACTCATGCTGTGAATTTGCCTTCACAAATTCTGAAATGAATAATTCAGGATTTTAGCCTAAAATACGAATATTTAGATGCAAATTTTTCACAGACAGAGTGTTGGAAGAGCCCCACAAGGATCATGGAATCCAACTGATGGAGCTGGGTCTGATGGTCCCATCCATTCCAGGGAATCATCAATGCAGTCAGGGAAGGATCCACGTGAACGTTCTGTGCAGCTGCAGAGAGGAACATTTAATTAATTCTGAGGCAATTACCCTGACGAGCCGGTCCAGCTCCGAACGGGGACATTTTCCCAGTTGCTGTGTGGAGGCCAGATGGGAACACAGGCTGCTATTAGGGCTTGGCGTGCCCCTCCTGAGGTTCCTGGCAGGTAATCAGTGTGTTTTTCCCATTTGGAGGTTTGGATTTCGGCGTTCTGGGAATTAGGCCCACAGGGATGTCCAGGAGATGTTTCAGTGTGAATGGAAGGTTTATTTTATTTTATTTTATTTTTTTGTATTCCCGCTAGGAAATATTCCTTGCCCTTGCCAAATACCAGGATGCAAATAGAAATCTCTGGGCTCTGTTTGGCAGCAGATGGAAAACTAAACCAGGCAGGAATTATTGTGGACTCTTGGGATTTGGTAAAACCTGGTGTGGGTCACCTCTGGGTTGCTGCCCTCCAGCACTGCTTCTCACAAGATCGTGAAGGTTGGAAAAAACCTCCAGGATCACAGAGAGTCATGGAATCAACTAGGCTGGAGAAGACCTCTGAGATGGTTGAGTCCAGCCTGTGACCTCACACCACCTTGTCACCCAGACCATGGCACCGAGTGCCACACCATCAAGTCCACCCTCCAAGATGACCCCTTGGTCACCTCCCACCATGGCCCAGCCCAGGGGTGAGCCCAGCCCATGTTGGCCATGGTCACCTGCACTGGTTCACTGAGGCTTTGTGCCACCAAAACCAGGAGGGACCAGGTGCAAATAGTCCACGAGGTGCTGTCCTAACACCCCTCATCCTGCTCATGGATTAATTTTGGGGTTTTTTATGCTCTTGATGAGGGGTTTTCCATGTGCACCCACTGAGGAGGTGCTCATGGACCTCATGGAATGTTACCCATGGACCTAATGGAGGCTCTGATCACCTGGAGCTGTTGATGTTGGTTGGTTTTATTTGTGTTTCCCTAATTTACCTCTTGGGTATTTGCTGGGAACTGGCAGGATTTGGGATGAGGTGAGGCTGGGACATAAATGGGAGCTGGAAACACCAAAACCTCAGAACTGCAGAAGGTGAAGGTCACTCACACTGGTTTCAGGAATTTATTCTATATCTGATATCAAAGTTAGTGACCAATTGGAGAAATTCCCTCTTAGGTTGCTTCCCTGAGATCCTAAAAATCAGGATAAAATGGAAATTCATTGATTTTTAGGGAATTGGCTCCCATCTCCTGGTGACCTGTGGTGGCTCAGGTATCCCCTGGGTTGGACCCTGTGCTGGGGTTACAGGGAGGGTCCTGCTCTGCTCTCAACCCAACCTGTGTAGGTTTCCAGGGAAAGGTTTGGGCCTCAGTGGGATTACTGGAAAGATGAAGGAAGCCCTTGCAGAGGTGAAGTCACTCCTCAGTCCTGTCCTTTCTGTAGGATTTTAGTCCTGTCCTTTCTATAGGGTTTCAGTCCTGTCCTTTCTGTAGGGTTTCAGTCTTGTGCTTTCTGTAGGGCTTCAGTCCCATGCTCTCTGTAGGGTTTCAGTCCTGTCCTTTCTGTAGGATTTCAGTGCCGTGCTTTCTGTAGGGTTTCAGTCCTCTGCTCTCTGTAGGGTTTCAGTCCCGTCCTTTCTGTAGGGTTTCAGTCCCGTCCTTTCTGTAGGGTTTCAGTCCCATACTCTCTGTAGGGTTTCAGTCCCGTGCTCTCTGTAGGATTTCAGTGCCGTTCCCCAAGGTTTTATTTATTGGCTGTGAGGCTGCTGCCGGAGCAGCCCCGGGAGCAGGGAATGAGGATAATTACCAGGATATTTTTCCGTGGCCTTCAGCAGGGCTGCGCTCTCTCCTTGGCTGCTGGGAAGCCAAAAAGGCTTCTGCAGTCTGGGAAGGGAACTGGACATTCCCAAGGAGGCGAGGGGCAGGATCAGCGTTTTCCCGCGTGAAGATCCCAGTGCTCCCTGTGCCCAGGAGCTGCCTGGCATGGACATGGATCAGAGGCCCTTGAGACCTCCTGGATGTTGGGTTTTTCTTGTAGGAAACCAAGATTGGTAACAAACGTGGGGCACTGAGGGGTTGATGCTCCCCTGAGACAGCTGCAAAGTACCTGATCCCAAAGAATGCTCTTTGATGGCTTTGGAGCTTCAGGAACGTGGAATATCCATGGTTTGGGTGTGGCACAGTCTGTCAGCTGCAGACTTGTGATTTGCACAATCCAGGGAATCACAGGGTGGTTTGAGTGGGAAGGGGCATTCAGGATCATCCTATCCCATGGGCAGGGACACCTCCTGCTATCCCAGGAGGATCCAAACCCCAATGTCCAGCCTGGCCTTGGACATTCCCAGGAATCTAGGGGCAGCCACAGCTGCTCTGGGCACCCTGTGCCAGGATCCCTTGGAAACACCTCAGGGTACAGAGAGTGTCTGGATAGGATGGAGTTAAATAAGTTCTGATGTGAAATTGGCTCCAGTGGATTTAGGATGTCCAAAAGGAATGGATTTTCCTATGGCCAAAATCCATAGGGGAACAGAGGGAGCTGCTTTCCTCTCTCAGCTTTGTTGGGAGTGGCATCTTCTAAATAAAATTTTCACTTGGTCTTTTGCCCTTTTCTCCTGAGCTGTTGCACCTTTCAGGATGGGGAATTGGGATGGTTCAGGCAAAAGATTCCAAAATCTTTTTGAACAGTTCAGGCAAAAGATTTCATCCTAAGCAATCCCTCTGGAACGTCCTCGTGGCTGGTGTTGGTTTGGCTCCACCTGCAGAGCTTCACTTGAGGCCACAGATCGTTCACCTTTGGGCACTGGGGTTTGTGCAGGGGTTGCCCTCACCTTGCTGGAGCTGGACAAAGATGGGCCAGTTGGAACCTTTATTGGTGTTGGAAACAGGATTTGTGGGGCTTGAGGGATTTATTTGATTTATCAGAGAAGGGGCTTTTGGTTTCTGGGCACAGAACACTGATCGTAGCCACGGTTTAAAATAAGCAGCCAGGGCTGAGGAGTTGAAGGTCAAAGCCGGGTCAGGGTTTGGGAGTGGAGTGAAGCCCTCCAGGGATGATCCATCCAGGCTTGTGGTGGCCATTGCATCATCCCTGGACAACCTTCGCAATCCCAATGAGTCATTTTCCTCTAAAAGCTGAAAGTTCCGACCACAACCCCTGACCTGGAGGTGGACATTCTTCAGTGGCCAGCTCCTGGTCTGCATTGTTTGGGATCCAGGCCTACCTGAGCTCCCCAATCCCAAAACCTCACGTAGGAACAGCGGATTCAAACTTGTTTTTCTTCTTGTGGTGAAGACCAAATTTCAAAAGCCGAGAGGAGCTGAAAGGGAAGGGAAGCTGAGCTCCAGCTGGGGCAGCCAAGGATTTGGGAGCTGTGATTTGGGCTCTGATAACGCTCCCTGTGTGGCCCTGGGTGAGCTGTTAATCCTGGGGTGCCTCCCTGTGCCAAGCTGTCCAGGAGCTCCCGCTGGGACCAGGCGTTTTTAACAGGCTGTTAATGTAAATAGGGAATAATTCCCAGCTTTTTATGGATGCTTTGTTTATGACCAAGGGTGGCTGTGTTCAGGGGAGATGCCCATTTTCCAGACCTCCTTCATTTCACTCCCGGGAGATGTTTCTGACTCTTCCAAAGAGGATTTTTCTTGACTGGCGGCCACAGCCGCGGTGCTCGGTGCCGCCAAGTTCAATGTTCTCCTGGATGGAATAAAACGTGTTTATGGATTTTGATGAAACTTGGAAGTTCTTGGAGTGCTGAACTTGCTGTGTTACGGGAAAAGGAATCAAGCTCTGACTCACGGAGGAGCCTGACCCTGGGGGAGAGGGTGGCCTTGGACACCAGGGTTTGGCTGAGTCACAAAGTGTTTTCTGGTTGTCTCAGGCATGGGTTTGTTTTGGGAATGATCCCAAGGCTGGTATCAGCTGGGGCCATGAAGGATGAGACGTGGCCTCGGTGCCCCCTCTGAATTTTCACTCTTTGTTCCTCTGTGTATTTACATTTTTTCCTCACCGAACCATTTCCAGGGTTAAGGGTTCTCTGTCTGTTCTCACTCCAGACCGAGGTGTTTGGGCAGCTTGAAAAGCACAAGGTTTTTTACAGGAAAATTCACTTTAAATGAGAAGATTTCAATGTTCACAAAATCTGAGAGTTCAGCATGCTGAACCCAGCCAGGGCCCAGCGGTGTCAGTTCTGTGCTCTGGGTTTGCTCCAGGTGCAGAAACAGCTCGAGGTGTAACAATGATGATTTTCTCACCTCCAGCCCTTGAAACTCTGGCATTTCATGGAATCATGGAATGGGTTGGGTTAGAAGGGACCTTAAATCCCATCCAGTGCCACTCCATCCATGGGCAGGGACACCTCCCACTGTCCCTGCCCTGGTCTGGAATTCCCAGATTTGCTGTGGCTGCCCCTGGATCCAACCTGGCCTTGGACACTGCCAGGGATCCAGGGGCAGCCACAGCAAATCTGGGAATTCCAGCCCAGCCCCTCCCCACCCTCCCAGCCAGGAATTCCCAGTTGCCAAGATCCCAGCCCAATCTCCCCTTTCCCAGTGGGAGCCATTCCCTGTGTCCTGTCCCTCCAGGCCTTGTCCCCAGTCCCTCTCCAGCTCTCCTGGAGCCCCTTTGGGCCCTGCAAGGGGCTCTGAGCTCTCCCTGGAGCCTTCCCTTCTCCAGGGGAACATTCCCAGCTCTCCCAGCCTGGCTCCAGGCCTGGAGCAGCTCCGGGGCCTCCTCTGGGCTCTCTCCAGCAGCTCCACGTCCTCCTGCTGTTGGCCCCAGGGCTGGGGCAGCTCTGCAGGTGGGCTCTCACCTGAGGGGACACAGGGACACAATTCCCACCTTTCCTTTGGGATCAGCCCAGGGCTGATCAGGGGGGTCTGGCCTGGGCCATTCCAGCCTCATCCCCAACATCCCAAATCCCTCTCCCAGGGCTGCTCTCCATCCTTTCTGCTCCCAGCCTGGATTTGTTGTCCTGACCCTGCTGCAGGACTTTGCCCTTGTCCTTGTCCCTCACATCCAGCCCAGTCCTGCCAGTTGTATCAGTTCTGGGTTTAATTTCCCTTTTCTTGCTGCCTTCAGTTGTACAAATTCCTTAATCCCATGTTTTTGTCAGCTTTCTGCCCTCTTTGCTTCCCCTTTTCAGGAATTTTCCTTGCCTGTCTGCTCTTTCTGCTTTGTTGCTGTTCCCTCTTTTATTAATGTTTCTTCCCTTCATTCCCTAAAGGATTGCAGATTCAATCAGTGGAAAATAATTGCCAGGATATTCTTCAGTCTCCTGCTCTCTCCAAATGTTCAGGTACTTTGCACTGGTCACTAATTCCCTCTCCTGAAGAGTAACCTGGGCCTGATTCCCAATTCTTTGACTTTCTTTGGCCTCCTGGGGTTGATTTTGTGGCACTAAACTGCAAATCTGAGGACTTACACCTCACTAACCTTGCCTGTGCTTACAAATCAGCTTCCAAGTGGAAAAAACTCCCAGTTTTCCAGTGTGGGCATCTGCTGGGGTTTGAAATGAGATTTTTTCCAGCAAACTTCTGGAATTTGGGTGTTAGAACCAAGTCCAGTCTTCCAGGTGGAGTCACAGCAATATTTCCGTGGTTCTACACCTGACCTGGACAATCTGCTCATCCAAAATGTGTTTTACCTGCCACAGGATTGCAATCCAAAGGGATCTGTGATCTCCATGGCTCTGATTCCAGGACCTCTCTCAGCTGCTCACAAAACTGAGATTTTTTTTTCCAGTTCTTCAGGGGAAAAAGAAATTATGGAGTCCCTGAGTGGTTTGGGTTGGACAGGACCATAAATCCCATCTCATCCCACCCCTTGCTGTGGGCAGGGACACCTCCACTATCCCAGCGTGCTCCACCCAACCTGGCCTTGAACACTTCCAAAAACTCCCCTGTTAGAGAAAGAATCCATTGGATTGTTTGAATATTCCCAAAAAAACAAACCAAGGATAAACTTAACCAGCCCATTATTCCTCCGTGCATCTCTTGCTTCCCATATCAGCCCCTGCACATCCCAACACCAGATTTCCATTTGTCAGCCTGAGCTTTTCCCTTTATTCCATTTGTCATGTCCCCTTTTTCTTTTTTCCCTGTTTTTTTATGGCCTCTTTAACTCCCATCTGCGCCAGGTTTGCCTTTTAACCAGCGTGGCCGCCCCGCTCAGTTGTGGGATTGTGGCTTCTGGAGCATCTCGTTAAAATGTTCTTAAACAATTTTCAATTAGGCTTCATATTTTTCTGATTACGTTCTTTCTCCCCACTGATTTGCCTCCTAATTATTTTCAGCTTGATGGAACCGGTCCTCTTTAAGATGTGTGGATGTTGTGTTTCTGTGGACTATTGGTGGTGCTGGTTTATTCCTAATTTTTAATATATTTATATATTTTTGCACAGTTGTGATCAAGTCATGGTTATTTGAGTTTGAGCTGTCAAAAAAAAAGTGGGAGAAAAAGTGGCTGCTGGTTGTAAATCGGAATTTTTCCAAGTGGGCACTGGCCCAGGGGGTGCTGATTTTGGGGTTTGTGGCATTTAAGGGATAGTGGTTCTGGAATGAAGGGGTGAAGTCTCAGCCCTTTGATGTCTGAACAACCTCAGCTCCTGCTGAACTTGGTGTGGTTTGTTTGGTCAGATAATTATGGGATGGTCTGGTGGAAAGGGACCTTAAAGATCATCTGGTTCCAGGGGCAGGGACACCTTCCACCATCCCTGGTGGTTCCAAGTCCCATTGTCCAACCTGGCCTTGGACACTGCCAGGGATCCAGGGGCAGCAAATCTGGGAATCAGTGCCAGGGCCTCACCTCTCTCAGAGGGAAGGATTTCCCCTTAATATCCCATCTTAACACAATCACAGAATCCTGGGATCCCTGAGGTTGGAAAATCCCTCCAGGATCATCCAGTCCAAGATGTGCCCGATGCCCACCTTGGCACTGAGTGCCACACCCAGGAATTCCTTGGACACCTCCAGGGATGGCAAATCCAAACCTCCCTGGGCACTCCCAAGGCCTGACCACCTTTTCCATGGAGGAATCTTCACAGCTGTCCTGATTTCCTGCAGAGGAACTGGAAAAGGGGAGGAAAACCCAAATTCCTGCAGGAGGTGAGGGCAACACTGCTTCAGGCTGAGCCAGGTCCCACCAGGGTCACCTGAGGACCTCTCCTGTGACCTCACCGAGCCAAGGAACCCAGCTGGGATGGCTGTTGGGGTGGAATGAGCAGGGAAGGGCCAGGTGGGAGAACCACCCACAGGAGAAACGGATTTGTAAAGAATTCTTAAAACTTGAGAGAAACTTGATAACTTGATCTGAGTTTGATAGAAAGTTTACACAGTTTTGTACATCTCCATGCAACACCAAAAGGTGTGCTGATTTAGGAAGGCTGTGGAGGAGAGATGACATTGTTGAGAGAGAGATTGAACTAGAAACAAGTTCTAACAAGTTTCAAAAGATGGCCTTGGAAAATGATGAGATATTTTAGAGAATTGGAACTGTGAAAGATGCATTGCAGCAGGACCACGTGGGGTAAAAACATCGGTGATTGGTGGTAGAAGTATTAGCAGCATTGTGTGGCAAAAGCTGATAGGCTGAAAAACCTTTATGAGGTGTTGTAACCAGGAAATGGGTTGGCTTCTGATGGAATGGCGTTGAGTTTTACATCTCTTGTGTCTCACTCTCCATCAAGACTGAAAGGGGAACAAAATCTTTTAAAACGCCCACAGGAAATGGAATAAAACCTTCTAAAACGTCTCTCAGTCACCCTATCTCTGTTAAAGCTGGGAGCACCAACGCACCCACAGGAGAGACACCTGGATGTTCCTCTCACCAGGAGAAGAACCTGAATGTCTCCTCCACCATCCCGCCCCCAGTGAGGTGTCCAGCATCTCTCCCTGGGATTGTGCTCTCCAGAGACCTCCAGGCCGAGCTGTCCCAAAGCTGGGGCTGTGCAGGGACGCTGGGAGGGGCGGGATGATCCCGTTACCCCCGGGATGACCTTTCCCTGGAGCGGGATGGAACCCATCAGCGCTGACATCGCCGCGCGGCAGCGGGGCCGCATCTGCAGCTGCTTAATGACCCCTTCACACAACGCGCTGCTCGGGGTCATCTGGTTCCAGTTTCACCAGAAACAGAAGGAAATGTTGGGAACATGCTTCCCTACATCCCAGTTTCACTTGTTGTGGATGCTTGGAATACTTTGGAACCCACATCTTTGGGGTTTCCAGGAGGGGGTTTGGCCGGCGAGCCCCGGCGACCATTTGAGATTTAGGGTTTTTTTTTTTTTTATTCCAGAAGTGCCCTGGAGGTTGCATTGTAGGGCCTTTTCCTTATGCAAAACATAAAAGTGCTGCTTTTTTTTCAAATTATAACCATATTTTTCATTAAAATCAGTTGGAGTCCCAATAAACAATCGACTCCAAAAAATTTTCCAAATGTTCTCCGCAGCATCGTTTCTATTTTTAATTATTTTTTTAAAAACTGTTTTTTTTTTTTTTAAGAAAAAACACGAAAAAACAAAAAACACAGCTTGGCTTAGAATTTAAAGAAGCCATCTAGTAAATCATGAAAAATGCACATATATAGCTCCTTATTACAATATAATTAAAACCTACTGCGCGTAGAGTGTCAGAATCCCTCTGTCGCCGTGTCCGATGGCTTCTCCCGTTTGCCTTATCGTGGGAACTCCTCCTTTCTGCTCCCAACGCTTCCCAAAGCCTCTCCCAGCCTGTTTGTACATTTGTTTTATATAAATGGAGTGCTCTGATCCTATGGAGAGGGATGTGAAAAACTCTTCAAAGTGGGAGCCGCAGAAATTCCTTTTTTCTGGGCAGAGTTTCTATCCCCATCGCTCCTTGGGGTTGTCATTTTTTGATTTTATTGGGAATTTCATTGTTTTATTCTTACCTGGTGCGATCTTTATTTACTGTCCTAGAAGCCCAACCCACACCTAAGAACGAAATGTCTGAGTTTTGCATCCAAAGTTGTAATTTTTGGTTTATGCAAAGTGAGTAAAGGTGCCTCGGTTAAATATTTAGGGTTAAAGTTTTTATTGTGAGCTGGAGGTTGAGGAATGTTTCAGGATATTCCTGCAGTGCAGCCAAGGAAAATCCTCCTTTTGGGAAAGAACCAGGTGCTGGGACAAACGGTGGTGATGGGGAACCTGCTCCTGGTGCAAAGAAAAACTGGGTGAGAGGAGAAAATGTGGAGTTTATCCATTTATCCCTTCTGTTTTCATGTTTTCCATGGATCATCGCAGTGTCTGCTCAGCTTGGGATGAGCCAGGGAACGGGTTTGACTGATCTAACCCTGGGCAGGTGGGATGGAAGGTGAGATGTCCAGGTTTGGGCTTCAAAGTGGAAAAAAGAAGGTTTTGATGGGATCTTGGGAAGGAATTCCTGACTGGGCTGGAATTCCCAGATTTGCTGTGGCTGCCCCTGGATCCCTGGCAGTGCCCAAGGCCAGGTTGGACATTGGGGCCTGGATCCACCTGGGATGGTGGGAGGTGTCCATGGGTTGGAATGGGACAGGATTTAAGGTCCCTTCCCACCCAACCCATTCCATGATTCCCTGTAGATGTTGATTGGGCGGATTTCCTTGCTGGGCCTGTGTCGAGGCAGACCTGAGCTGGTGGAGTTGGGAATTTTGTCCTTCCTGGACCTTCCCAGAGCCCTTGGCCAGGAGCAGCTGTGGGGTAGAGCTTTGTCCCACCCTGTCCCACGTGGTTCAGGTCACCCCCTCAGCCAACAGAGCCATTCCAGCTCTCCTTGAAGTTGGTCTGGCCAGGCAGAGCGTGCCCAAGCCAAAGAATTCCTGGAGCTGCTGGCCAGCTCTGGAATTTCAGTGACATCCTCACCATGGGAATCACTGCCGTGCTTCCTCCTGAGGGCAAAGGCAGAAAGGGAAATCTCAGGAGTCAGAGCCTGTTCTGCTCCCAGTGACCCATCCCAGCCATTGATGGGATAAATCCACAGAATCGGCTTTTCAGCTGCTCCAGGTCAGTTCTGGTGTGGGACAGGTATGAAAACCTTTGGAAAATTCAGTTTTCCATGGATGTTTGGGATGGGCAGTACAGGATGGGAAGTTCCTGCTGGATTTTAACAAGGTTTCATTTTTCCCGAGGGACAGGGATGGCAAAATGGGAATCTTGGGCTGAGTCCTCTGGAGGACATGATCTATTCCAGAGGAGACCAGAAACTTGGGTTTGGGTCTCCTTGGTTAGAAATTTTGGCTTTAATCTGCTCATTAAGTGTCCGTGATTATCAACAAATACTAATTATGACTCATGAGGGTCCAGCACAATCCATTTTGGTTCTGCTGAGGCCCAAACCCCCTTTGTTCCGGGAGAGTTTTGGGATTGGCACTGAGCACTCTGCAGAACCCCTCATCCCTCTGAACTCCCTGCAGGTCTGCAGGAATTTCTCCTCTGTTCCTGGAGGCTGTTTGGGATGGAGGTGCCACCTGCAGCTTTAGACAGGCTGAGCTGCCGGGGCTGGGAGTGGGTGGGTGGAATTCTGCTTCTCTGTTGGGAAGACAATCGTTCCCCGTGGTGATCCCGGCACTCGGCGTTATCTTCCCGCGGCTCTGTAAATCCTGGGAGTGTGACAGGACCTCCCACCAGGATGGCAGCAGTTCCAGAGCCGTTGCTGGTGGCTCCCTCAGAAGATGAATGGTTTTCTGAAGTTTGCCTGAGCAACAGCTCAGTGCCTTGTTAGGCTCCGAAGTGCCTTAACTCCATTCCCTTTTTCCTTTCATTGTTTCCCTCTGGAGTTCCCCCTTTGCAGCGGGCAGATCTTGCCAAACTCGGGATGGAGTCTCTGCTGAAAGCCCCCCAGAAGAGCAAAGCCCAGCTTTGCTGAGCTGGGAGGAACCTGGGATGACTTTTCTGGTGAGATTGGGATCTCTTTCAGCACATCCTCACTCCTTGTGCCGAGTCCTTAATCGTGCCTGGCTGGGCAGCCTGAGGAATTTGGTAGGAACATCGTGGATGCTCCGAACCCTTTCACATTTTTACTGTTGACTTCTGTAGGGAACGAGCATCCATCAAGGGGACAAGGATTTGTCATTGTTCCCTGAAAAAAGGGCAGTGGCATTGTTAAAGCCCAATGGGAACCCTTTGGAACGAGGAGCCTCCAGGGAGAAATGCAAATTTATATTGAGTTTTAGGACAGACATTGCCCAGAAGTCCCTTTTAAATCAGAAGATGGAAAGATTGTTTTATCTTTGGTAACTCTTTCCAGAGGACCTACAAAGCGAGGCCATGAGCCACAGCTTTTGGGGTGAGGAGCTGCAGTCACTTGTTTTCCGGGACTTCGTGGTGGGGCTGGGAGTTGATCCCAAGGCGTGGGCACGGGGCCCCTTTGGTCAGTGGGATTGGCCATTTGGAGTGGCAGTTGCCACCTTTTCTGGAGGGGAGAAGGGATGAAAGGAGTTTTATGTGGCTATTGAGGAGGTTTATTGATCCCAGATATGGTGGCTCCAGGATTGTGGGAAAACAGGCTCCCTTTATGGCAGGAGTAAATTGTGGGGGATTGCTTCACTGGTCAGCCCATGAAGGGCTGGCTTGGGGCATGGGAATGGTTTTGGTCATGGATCAGATCAAATCCCCCCTGCTGGGCCCCTTCTCCTTCTTCCAGATCTGTTCTCAATACAGACCACAGGAGTTGTTTACCAGAGTCTGCCGTGGCTTGTGTTAAAGTGCCCCGTGGGGTCCCAGTATCCCATCAAACTCCATCCCAGTTTGCCCACAGGCAGGCAAACTCCAGTCCTGAAACTTCCCAGTCAGGAGGTCAGGAGCAGGGATTGCTGTATCCTCACAAACAGGGGCACATTTTATGGCAGGGCCTGTTGTGAGGGACAAGGGCCGAGGGCTCCAACTGCAGCAATGTTGGTTTAAATGAGATATAAAGAGTAACTTCCTCAAAATGAGGGTGGTAAATCCCTGGCACAGCTGCCCAGAGAGGGGTGGATGCCCCATCCCTGGAAACATTCCGGGCCAGGCTGGACAGGAGGTGATTCAGTGGAAGATGTCTCTGCCCATGGCAGGGTCTGGACTAAAGGGCCTTTGTAGGTTCCTTCCAGCCCAGCCCAGTCTGGGATTCTATGAAATAAGGAATTTTTGCAAATATTCTCAAGGCTGTCTTCTCCAGAGTGTGATATTCCAACATCTAATTGGACATTTTGACCATGTGATATTCCAACATCTAATTGGACATCTTGGCCATGTTTTTTAGAAGTCCTGAATTCCTGGGATAACCATGGTGTTTGACAGTTCCTCCTGGAGCTCTTGTGGGTGGGATGCGGATGAATCCCACCTCTCCTTCCTCTGGAATTCACACACCTGTTGAGATATTTCTTCTACTCAACATTTTAGGTATTTCCCAATTTTTATTCACTTTCCAGTCCCAAATTCCCTTGTCTCCAGAGATGAGGTCACATCCTCGGCGTGGCTTTTCCGTCCCCTCTGATCTTTCTTTCCAGGGCTTCTCCTGGTGGCCTCTTTGTCCTCCTGAGCTCCAGCTCCCATTCCTGGCTGTCCCCACAACCTCCCAGGCCCTGGTGGTGGCTGATGTGTGGATTCATTTTTGCACCATTCCACATTCCCAGTTTTCCCTCTCTCTAGGTCTCTCCCTTCCCTTAGGCCAGGCCTAAGCCCTGCTCAGGGAATTGCTCCTTAAGCCAGGCTGGTTTTGGTGCCCTCAGGAGAGTTCATTGATCCCTTCCTTCAGCAGCCCTTCCTGACCATCAGGAACTGAGGTCCTTCCTGACTGAGGACCCTCAGTTTTCCTTCTGTTCCACAATTCCCACTCTGGAATTTGAATTTCCTCCCCCTGTGAGGAGAGCAGCTGATTTCTCTTCCACTCCTTGTGGTGCCGCATCCCAGGGTTATTTTTAAACCTGGATTTGCTCCAGCTCATGGCTCCAGGCTGGGCAGGGCAGGAATCCTGTCTGGTGTCCCAAGGGGTGCTTGGAAGAAGGCTTAGGAGCAGCCTTCCATGTCCCTTGGGAATGGTGAGGGGACAGTGTCCTTCCACAGGCTCTTCTTCCTCTTGGGAATAATTTTCTTCTTCCTGGGAATCTTCTTCTTCTGAATCTTTAGAATCTTCAGAATCTTCTTCGGAATCATCTTCTCGGGAATCATCTTCTTCTGCTGCTTCTGCTGCTTCTGCTTCTTCTTGGGAATCTTCTTCTTAATCTTCTGAATCTTCTTCTGAATCTTCCTCTGAATCTTCTGAATCTTCTTCTGAATCTTCCTCTGAATCTTCTGAATCTTCTTCTGAATCTTCCTCTGAATCTTCTGAATCTTCTTCTTCTGAATTGTCTTTGGAATCTTCTTGAGAATCATCATCATCATCTTCTTCTTAATCTTCTGAATCTTCTTCTAAATCTTCTTCTGAATCTTCCTCTGAATCTTCTGAATCTTCTTCTTAATCTTCTGAATCTCCTTCCAAATCTTCTTCTGAATCTTCTGAATCTTCTTCTGAATCATCTTTGGAATCTTCTTCTTGGGAATCATCCTTTTCTTTGGAAGCTTCTTCTTGAGAATCATCTTGTTCTTCTTTGGAACCTTCTTATGCTCCTTTGGAATTGACTTTTTTTTCTTTGAAAGCTTCTATTTTGGAATCTTCTTCTTTTTCTTCTGCTGCTTCTGCTTCTTAGGAATTTTCTTCTTTCCGATCTTGACTTTTCCAGTTGCAAACGAATTCTCCTGTGGTTTTTTTCCCAGGATAGGGAGTTGCAGGAGTTTTTTGGTGGGATCTGAGTAGGATCCCATCCCTCTCTGGTGTTTCTCCTCTCGGCTCACAAAAATAACATTTCAGGATCCTCCTGCAGTGAGGGTGAGCTGCAAACCCCTCCTTGAAAGGGAGATATCCATGAAATCCTGGGGGTGAAATCCTGTTTCCAGGAAGTGATTCCCTTAAACACCAAAAAGAACTGTTGGGAAGAATTTTCTCTCACATCTTTGGGGTGAAGGTCTCTTTGTAAAGATTTGGAGGAAGCTTTTCTTCCCTGACATGAAACTCTTGGGAATAGACTCAGGAGGGGTCCCTAAAATCAGGGAAGGGATCCATGGGAATGGTAGAAATTGAATGATTGGAGGATTTTATTGTCAGGGCTAAAGATGCAAGAGAGTGAGGGAAAATCCTGGGCTGTGGAGGGAGGGGAGAACTTTTTCAGTCTTTGGAAAAATGTGGGATCCATTTAGAGGAGCAGGGATTTGTACTCTCCCTCACAGGGAACAATTCCCAATTGCCAAGATCCCAGCCCAATCTCCCCTTTCCCAGTGGGAGCCATTCCCTGTGTCCTGTCCCTCCAGGCCTTGTCCCCAGTCCCTCTCCAGCTCTCCTGGAGCCCCTTTGGGCCCTGCAAGGGGCTCTGAGCTCTCCCTGGAGCCTTCCCTTCTCCAGGGGAACATTCCCAGCTCTCCCAGCCTGCCTCCAGAGCAGAGGGGCTCCAGAATCCTGGAATGGTTTGGCTTGGGAGGGACCTTAAATCCCATCCCATTCCACCCCATCCATGTTCAGGGATACCTCCCACTATCCCAGAGTGCTCCAAGGCCTGTCCAGGCCTTGATAAAATCCTTGAAATCTCCTACAGAATTCCACGAGCTCCTCTTTTCCCACTCCCCCAACATTTAACTGGACCCATCCTTGCTCCTCCTTTCTGAGAGGCACAACAAGAACCAGAGCCTGGTTTCCAATGGAAAGCCCATTATTTCCCACATCCCATTTAGGTTTTTCCCCAAAATGCTCCCCGAGCTTTATATTTCATCTTCGGGAACAAAGAGCCGGCCCAGAATCCCCCTGAACGTCCCGGGCCGGCTCCTGTGGCACGGTGGGATTTTATAAAGTGTTTCTTAAAGGATGGCTGGAAAAGGGAAAGGTCCCAGACGTTTTCCTGCTGCTCCCTGGGCGCTCCAGGCTGATCAGGACCTCAATTAGCGGGGCAGTAACGAGGCAGTGTCTGCGTCCTCCTCCTCTTGGCCCGAGCTGCAGCCTTGCACTTCATCACTCCTAACTCGCTGCAGTAGCTCCTCACAAAGTCCTCACAAATCTCTGGAGCTGAGCGAGAAATTAGGAGCACATTTTTGGTGTTCCCTCGCATGGCAGCTGTGCTGGGAGCTCCTTATTTTTCATTAGTGTCAGACTGGGCAGCTCCAGGAGCTCTCAGGCTCCGGGCTTGGGACTGGGGCATCATCCACGGCCAAATTTTCCTGAATATCCCTCTGGGATTGTGGAAAACCTGTGGTTCCACTCACAAAGCAAGGAAAAAGGGATTTGTGAGCCCTGCAGGACAAAGCTCTTGAGGTTCCCAACCTTTTGAACGCCCATCACCTTCGAGCAGGAGGGATCTGGGAGCAGGGAATGAGGCTGGAATGTGGGGCCAGCCCTGAAATGAGCTCCAAGGCTTTGGGATGAAATCCTGGTTAATGTTTCTTCAGTGCTTTCTCTTGAAGCATCTCCAAAGCGTTTGAAGAACATTATTAAGAGTTTGGGAGAAGGGAGGATCTCTCTTTTTCACTCCACTTGGAAAGGGAAGAAAAAGGCAGCTTGGAATTTATTTGGAGGATGAGGAGGCTCCAGGTCCTTGAAGATTTTTCTGATTATTTGCAGAAGCAAATCCTTGGGGTTGTTCTGGCAGGGGCTCTCCCAGTCACTGTTTTGGGGGAAAATAAAGGACATTTTTAGGTGGGATTCTTCTCTGCATCCATTCCTGGGAGCTCTGGGCAATTCCAGCAGTGCTGCACGTGGATTGGGATGAGGCAGGAAGGTGTTTTTGGGGCTGCCTGCAGTTTTCTCCTTTCATTTTCTTACTCAGCTGTCTGATTGCCTAAAATAATCTGAATTCTCTGGTTCTGAGGTGAACAGGGAACAAATACCCCGGTAAAATCCCCTGAGGTTAAGGGAGCCCTTCCCTCTCCCAATAAGGAATGAAATTTAGGGTGCTGGACGTAGGAATTCAGTGGAGCTCAGGTTTTTTGATTCCCTTTGACCCCCCCCAGCTGTGACCAAAGGCTTGGGGGTTGTTCCTGCCCTTGGGAGCTGTGGGTGGAGCTCACACATTGGCAGGTGAATGTTGGGTTTTCCCTTTTTCCCCCTTTTTTCCCATTTCCTGCAGTCGGTGCCATCTCTGCCCCCTGTCCCATCCCAGGGGGTTCCTCTGTCCCTGCTGCAGACCAGGTCCTGCAGTGAGGAGAAATTCCCAGGAGGAATTTGGGACATCCATGGTGTCCAGGTCAGCCAGGAGCTGTGGATGGAGCAGCTCCAGAGCCTCTGCTCCGGGGACATCCCTGTCCCTGCAGTGGCTGTGGCTCAGCAAGGGCAGCTGGGATCTCACTGGAAAAAATCCACTGAAGCTGATGGAAAACCATTGGGCTTGGGTGTGGTGACTTTGACTGATCTTGTTCTTTATCTCCTGTTTTCCTGGGGATCCAAAGGTATCCCAGAATGGATTGGGATGGAAGGGACCTTAAAAATCATCAATTCCACCCCTCCCATGGGCAGGGACACCTCCCACTGTCCCAGGTGGATCCAACCTGGCCTTGGGCACTGCCAGGGATCCAGGGGCAGCCACAGCAAATCTGGGAATTCCAGCCCAGCCCCTCCCCACCCTCCCAGACAGGAATTCCCAATTGCCAAGATCCCAGCCCAATCTCCCCTTTCCCAGTGGGAGCCATTCCCTGTGTCCTGTCCCTCCAGGCCTTGTCCCCAGTCCCTCTCCAGCTCTCCTGGAGCCCCTTTGGGCCCTGCAAGGGGCTCTGAGCTCTCCCTGGAGCCTTCCCTTCTCCAGGGGAACATTCCCAGCTCTCCCAGCCTGCCTCCAGCCCTGGAGCAGCTCCGGGGCCTCCTCTGGGCTCTCTCCAGCAGCTCCACGTCCTCCTGCTGTTGGCCCCAGGGCTGGGGCAGCTCTGCAGGTGGGCTCTCACCTGAGGGGACACAGGGACACAATTCCCACCTTTCCTTTGGGATCAGCCCAGGGCTGATCAGGGGGCTCTGGCCTGGGCCATTCCAGCCTCATCCCCAACATCCCAAATCCCTCTCCCAGGGCTGCTCTCCATCCTTTCTGCTCCCAGCCTGGATCTGTGCTGGGATTTCCCAATCCAGGTGCAGCTCCAGCTCCTGGCCTGGCTGAACCTCGTGGCCTTTTACTCGCCCACCTCTGAGGGTTTTGTGTTCTGCTCCCAAACCTTTTCCCACCTGGATTTATCTCCCCACAGTTCCCTTGGATCAGGGCAGTGCTGGAGCCTCTGAGCTCTTTGGGGGGTCACGTTCACACCTTGTGAAAAGCAGGTGCAGCCCCATTAACTCCAGATGGAGGCAGAGCAGTCAAAACCCTTTGGAATTTTATCCTTCAGCTTCCCTTACCCTAACCCCAACCCCATCCCATGGGGAGAGGAAAATTCCCTGTAAAAAAGGGATTTTTCTCCTGTTTCAGTAGCAGGTGGAGTTGGTCACCTGGAAAAGGGGGATGGCTCCATAAAGCTGCTCATTCCCCAGGGCTGGGCAGGGATGCCACACGTGTGGCACTCGTGGGGACTCCGGGAAGACCTCCCAGCTCCACTTCTCCCTTTTAAAAGGCCCATAAATGAAAATTGGAAAGGGCTGGAGGGGAGGTGTGAGATTTTTCCGGCTTTTTTTTTTTTTATTTGCAGAGTTACGTTTTTTATCCTTAATAGATTTATAATACGCAGCTCCCTTGATTTGTTTCCATAAAATTAACCAGTAAATTTCAAATGGAAAAAAGCCCCTAATAGGAACCACCTTGGCCAAGGCTGAAGCTTTGCTGTGCTCAGGAAAGGTGGACCAGGGCATTTTTCCCTCTGCCAGGTTTTCTCCCGGAGTGCCACATGTTGGAGGGATATAAAACTTTTACTAACAAGAACTTGGAGGAATTCTGACTTTCTAATTGCCCTTTTTTAATTTTTTTTTTTCCTTGTACAAGCTGCTGTTTATTTTGGGCTCTTAAAAACTGGGGTTGTAATTTGGAAGTCTGGGAGTTGCAAACCTCGGGCGAGGAGGGGTGAGAGGGATCCAGACTGGTGGCCAGGGAAGGGCTGGGGGTGGAATTTGCATCCTGTGAATCCTGTCCTTGGTGGTGGGCTTGGGATTATTTAGATTTTCTTCCTTTAATATTTTTAAAGTTATTTTTGAGCCAGGATTTTGTTGCAGCATCCACACAATAAGGCCAGGCTGTTCCTGCTGGGAGCGTCCCCGGCGTGTTGGGATGAAGGATTTTGGTCACAGGTGGGACTGGAGGGTGTTGAAGGACTTTTCCAGCTTTAAGGATTGTGGGATTCTGGGATCAACCTAAATCCTGAGTTATTGCTGGTTGGGATGTTCATGGAATGGGATGGGTGGGAAGGGACCCTAAAGCTCATCCAGTGCTTCCCCCTCCCACTGTCCCAGGTGGATCCAGCCCCAGTGTCCAACCTGGCCTTGGGCACTGCCAGGGATCCAGGGGCAGCCACAGCAAATCTGGGAATTCCAGCCCAGCCCCTCCCCACCCTCCCAGACAGGAATTCCCAGTTGCCAAGATCCCAGCCCAATCTCCCCTTTCCCAGTGGGAGCCATTCCCTGTGTCCTGTCCCTCCAGGCCTTGTCCCCAGTCCCTCTCCAGCTCTCCTGGAGCCCCTTCAGGGACTCTGAGCATTCCCTGGATTTTTCCCTTCTCCGGAGGAACGGTTTGTGTTGGAAGGGACTTCAAAGCCCATCCCATTCCAACCCCAACACCTTCCCCTATCCCAGGATGCTCCAAACCCCATCCAGCCTTTCCTTGGACACTCCCAGGGATCCAGGGCAGCATGAACANCCTTCCCCTATCCCAGGATGCTCCAAACCCCATCCAGCCTTTCCTTGGACACTCCAAGGATCCAGGGCAGCACGAACGGGAATTGTTGGGAATCCAGAGCAGCACAAATGGGAATTGTTTGGGATCCTTGACAGCGGAAATGGGAATTGTTGGGAATTCTGGGCAGCAGAAATGGGAATTGTTTGGAATGCAGAGCAGCACAAACAGGAATTGTTGGAGTCCTGCTGCCCCAGTGGTGCCCTTGTCCCACCCAGGGAATACTGAACTTTGAGATCCATGGAATTAGGCCTGGTCTAAGTCCTGTTTATTCATGGTGCTCATCCCTCAGCATCCACAGAGGGAGATCCAGGCTCTGTCCTGTGGAGTCTTCCTTGAGTTGAGGATGGTCCTGGCTGGGCTGAGCTCAGGCTGAGCCTGGTTAAGCTGAGCCTGGGACTCTCCTGTGTGGTTGGGACAGAGGGAGAAGCCAGAGAGGGAAAGAAAAGGAAAATCAAACCCTTCCAGGGCTTTTTTTTCTGGCTAAAAAAGCTCTTTGTAGTTTCCCCAGACGCCTTTAGAGGGCAGATCACGTCCAGGGAATGACGGATTTGGGACGTGCTGGATGTTCCTGCTGTGGATTCGCAAGGTTGGAGCACTCAGAACATGGAGAGATTTCTTTTTAAGGCATAATTTGAATTCTGCAATAACTTGTGGTGCTTTCAAGGGTGACCATGAAGTGAATTTACAGCAGCGAGATGAGATCAGGTTTTGATTTATCGCTGCGGACTTAAAGTCTTTTTAGGCTCAGTCCTAAAAATTGTGGTGTGACTGAAATATTAGTGATGGATGCAGGGAGAAAAATCCTGGGAACATACTGTGGGAGAGGAGAATTATGTAATGTGTTGACTAAGTTCATTTTTATGTTAAAAAAGACCACAAAAAGTGGTTTCAGTTGGGAGAGTTGGTTTTGGAGAGCAGTGCTGAGTGCTGAATGTATAATTTCATTTTTCTCTGCTGTAATCTCTTCTCTAAATCCCCAACCCTCACGCCCCAGTGCTTAGGAAAAAAACCCAGTATTTATCAACAGAATATTTCACATTATCAGAGGGATCTTTGTGAAATGAAGGCAGGAAAATGAAATTGAAGCTCTTCTGTAAAGTTGAAACTTTTCATATTGGGATTAAATATTCCTTACAGTCACCGTGCTGGGGGAGGCAGGGCCTGGCTAATTCTGTGATTAATTAAAACCAGCACTAACCAAATAATGTTCTGCTTTCTTCTGCTGCTCCCCGAAGCTCAGGGATCCTGGGGAAGATGATTATTCCTGAAAAAGCCATTTTGTTCTCCCCCAGCTGAGCCGCTCTTTGTGGCTCAGCCCCGTTGGCAGCTGCTTTGTGGGTTTCTCATCAAAAAAACCAGAGGGGTTATTCCCAAACAGAATGAAAAGGGCTTTGTTCCAACAGGGATTTATCCTTTTTTTTTTTTTTTTAATAGTATTTTTTAAATCTCCTGAAGGTGGAGGTGCTGCTGCTGCTGGGATGTGCAGGATGTCTGGGGGTTCCTTGGGTTTTAGGGTTCAGCCTTTTTGCTGTGATCTTTTCCCAGATTCCTCCTAAAGTTTTGATGGAAAAGGGAAAAAGGACTGGCAGGATCCATTGGGGTCTGTGCACGGCATTTGGCTCTGTCCCACAGAACATCCCTGTCTGCAGGCTGGACAGACAGAGGGACAGATGGACACTGGGATGGGCTGGGTGGTCTCTCCCAGAGAGCTGGGACAGAACCTCAGGAGATCCAGCAGGGCTGGAGCTGTACCTGGATTGGGAATTCCCAGCACAAATCCGGGCTGGATGGGAAAGGAAGGGACAGGGAGCAGCCCTGGGAGAGGGATTTGGGATGTTGGGGATGAGGCTGGAATGGCCCAGGCCAGACCCCCCTGATGAGCCCTGGGCTGATCCCAAAGGAAAGGTGGGAATTGTGTCCCTGTGTCCCCTCAGGTGAGAGCCCACCTGCAGAGCTGCCCCAGCCCTGGGGCCAACAGCAGGAGGACGTGGAGCTGCTGGAGAGAGCCCAGAGGAGGCCCCGGAGCTGCTCCAGGCCTGGAGCCAGGCTGGGAGAGCTGGGAATGCTCCCCTGGAGAAGGGAAGGCTCCAGGGAGAGCTCAGAGCCCCTTGCAGGGCCCAAAGGGGCTCCAGGAGAGCTGGAGAGGGACTGGGGACAAGGCCTGGAGGGACAGGACACAGGGAATGGCTCCCACTGGGAAAGGGGAGATTGGGCTGGGATCTTGGGAACTGGGAATTCCTGTCTGGGAGGGTGGGGAGGGGCTGGGCTGGAATTCCCAGATTTGCTGTGGCTGCCCCTGGACCCCTGGCAGTGCCCAAGGTCAGGTTGGACATTGGGGCTTGGATCCACCTGGGGCAGTGGGAGGTGTAACACGGTGGTTTTGACGGTTTCATTCTCACCCAAACCATTCCATGAGGATTTCACTTTGGTCCACAGCTCCAAAGGACATGGCATTCGGGGCAGCAGCCATGCCTGATCCCTGGAAAAACATTCCTCTGCCATGAAAAACAGGATCTTAGGGATGTCAGGACAGCCTAAGTGCAGCAGGTTCTTCCCAGACATGAAGAACATTCCAGATTCCACCTCTGTCCCTCAGTTTCTGAACGTGTTCCCAGATCCCAGCATGGAACGTGTCCCGTTGGGATCCTGTTATCCCAGATTTCTGCGGGAATGGCTGAGGATATTCTGCCTGCAGGTCTGGGATCTGAGTTAGATCCAAAGGCTCTAACCTTTACCTCTTTCCAGATCTCATTTGAAGACTTACAGGCTGTCCTGTGGAAAAGCTCAAATCCTGTTTTTTCCAGGGCTGACCACACTGGGCTATTCCTGGGATTTACCAAGTCCCGTTGTCCCAGGAGAATCGGGACCATCCCAGGGACGTGCTCTGACCCTGGCCAGTCCCTCAGAATCCTTCAAAAACCCAGCCCGGGCTGATAAATGGGAACAAAGGCAGAATCTTGAAAGGAACCTTATCTCCAGATGCCAGAGCCAGGGAGGGGGTGTGGAGCAGCACTTTGGGAACTCCCACGGACAGCGGGATACACGGATTCCATCCCAGTCCAGGCCGGGGTGACTCCCTGGGGAGCTTTGTGAGGTCAAGGAAAAGTGGAGCATCCATGAGTGATAATTCCTGTCTGCTCCATGGCTGAGGGAGCAGCTCCTGCTGCAGTTCCTGCCATGGAAAACAGGGATAACAGGCTGTTCCTCAGGAAAGCAGCAGCTTCCCAGCTGGTGGGAAGGGAAAATGGGAGGAAAACCCCTGGGAAATGTTGGGATCAGGCTGCTCAAACTCGTGGCTGGAGTGAGGGCCCTGTGTGGTGTCAGCTCGGGCAGGGGCAGCTCCAAGATGAGCACAGTCAGATGTTTTTTCCAGAATTCCCCCTGGATCAAACCCTGGAAAGTCCAGCCCAACTCCTTCCCCCTTCAGTGAGATCTAATCCATGGCTGCTTTTATCCTGAATATCCAGAGGGATCCCACCTTCCCTGGGCAAGGACAGAGGTGGGGACAACACCTGGAGAGTCCCCAGGGGCTTTGAGGAGCTCCTGGAGCTGGGAATATTCCCGTGCTGGGGGCTGGAATTTCACTGTGTGCCTTTGGGTTGAGGAGGAGCTTTCCTGGTGCTCCAGGCTCGCTCCAAGCCCCAGAGCTGCACTGGGGCAGCCCAAGGAAGGGCAGGGAAAGGCTTGGAGCACCCTGGGATAGTGGAAGGTGTCCCTGCCCTTTGAAGGGCTGGAATGGGATGAGCTTTTCCAACCCAAACCGCTCTGTGATTCCATGAACTGCCCAATTTTGTAATTCTGCAATTCTCTGGTAGAATGTCCTTAAGTCAAAGCCTGAATTTGTCCCTTTAGCTCCCCACTCTCCTCTCCAACCTCATTCCCTTTTCCTCTGTTTTTTTTGCCTGAGGAAACAAAGTCTTTTGCCTGGATTTCTTCTTTTTAACAATTTCACTGAGGGGAAAAAAACCCAACCCCAAACCCTGTTCCCTGTGCCATGCCTTGCTTGTCAGGGAGCGTGTTGGAACAAAGCCTGGCTTGGAAAACAATCCCAATTCCCTGAGAGAGCTCCCAGAGCCAGGCCCTGCACGCTCGGGTGCTCCTGAGTCATTCCAGACCCTCTCACCTGTGACCAGTTTTGGGTTTTTCTGCTGCTCCCTTTCTTACTCAGGGCTTCGGTTGGGTCCCAGTTGAGAGTGAGGAGAGGTGAAAGGGACCTGTGGGAGTTTCCAGTGGAGCTCTGAGTCATGGTTGTGCCTCCTTGGGCAGAGTTAAACCAGCCCCAGGGTCACAGCAGCTCCCAGGGTGGCGGATTTCATCCAGGGGTGCTCCTGGCTGGAAAAGGAATTTTAAATGGTTGGTAGAAGGGAATCAAAGAATCCCAGTCCCATCTCAGTTCAGATAAATTTTAAACCATTTTTCTGCTGGAGCAGAGCCCCAAGCTGTGGAGTTGTCAGGCTGAGGAGTTTCATGTGTTTGAAATTCCCTGCGGAACACCCATCCTCCTCCTCCTCCTCCTCCTCCTCCTCCTGCTGCCACTGCCTTCAGTGCCCTGAGCTCATTCTCGGCTCCTCGGCCGCGCGTAAATGTGATAAATAAACTCTGTAATCGCAGCACTGAGCTCCCTTTGAAGCTGCCCGCAGATCTGGATCCCACAGAAGTGTAAATCAACACTTGGGCCATAAAGGGCTTCTTAAAAAGTGGCTTTTTTGCGCAGCTGACCCGGAGGCTGTGGTTGCCCAGGGCTTTTTATCAATCCTTGTGTGATAAATTTCTCCTTGGAAGGGAGAGTCTGGATCATTCCCTTGTCCCAGTGCTGGGCTCCCCAAACCAGCTGAGACTTAATCGGTTTTGTATGAAAAGCTGAATTAACTCAGTTACTGAATGAACTCTGAGGATGTAAATATGGCTGAGTTCATCCCGTGGGGTTAATCCTGTCCAGTTCCGTGGCAGGGACACCTTCCACTGTCCCAGGTGGATCCAAGCCCCAGTGTCCAACCTGGCCTTGGGCACTGCCAGGGATCCAGGGGCAGCCCCAGCAAATCTGGGAATTCCAGCCCAGCCCCTCCCCACCCTCCCAGACAGGAATTCCCAATTGCCAAGATCCCAGCCCAATCTCCCCTTTCCCAGTGGGAGCCATTCCCTGTGTCCTGTCCCTCCAGGCCTTGTCCCCAGTCCCTCTCCAGCTCTCCTGGAGCCCCTTCAGGGACTCTGAGGATTCCCTGGATTTTTCCCTTCTCCAGGGGAACATTCCCAGCTCTCCCAGCCTGGCTCCAGAGCAGAAGGGCTCCAGGATCCTGGAATGGTTGTGGTTGGAAAGGACCTCAAATCCCATCTCATTCCAACTCCAACAACTTCCCCTGTCCCAGGTGGATCCAGCCTGGCCTTGGACATTTCCAGGGAAGCACAAACAGGAATTATTGGGAATCTGGTGGGATCCTGCTGCCACAGTGGGGCCCTTGTCCTGGCCAGGGAATACTGAACTGTAAAATCTGTGGAATTAGGGCTGGATTAAATCCAGGTTGGGAAAAGGAGCAGGAGCACGGGATGAGGGTAAATCATGGGGTGAGAGCAGAAAGGGGCAATTGCATTTTCCTCATCACACACTCGCTGCCAAACACTTGTATTTGGGGAAAATTGATGTTTAGGAATATCAGACCCAGGATGGATTTTAGCTCTGGATGGGCCGAGGTGGAAGAGTCTTTTCAGGGAATGAGGAGTGGGGGGGTTGAGGCTGAGTCTGAGCACTGGAGAGAACAAACCCGTCCAACGCTGCATTTCCAAACTCCTCTTATTTAATGACCTGGAATGGAGTTCAGAAAAAACCCTCCCATTGTTGGGCCTCGTTTCCTGAGCCCAGGGAGAACTTTGTCAGCCAAACCTCCAACAAATTGTCTGCTCTGATAACAAGTTAGCACCGGGAGCGGGAGAGGCCGAACCCCTCCTCGTCCCGACAGCGCCGGCTCCGCGGGCAAACTCAAAGCAGGAGCTGCGGCCGTGTGTTGAGTTTACACCTTGCAATAATAATCCCTGCTTTTATCTGATCCCAGGGGGATTTTATAACTTTGGAATGGCTCTCTGGCAGGGCTCCAGTCCTACTGTCATTTTTTATTAACGTTCTTTTTTTTCCTTACCCGCGTAGCCAGTCGGCTTTGCTGCTGTTTTTTTTTTTTTTCTTTTTTTTTTTCCCTTTCTTTTCTTCCCTAAGATTACTTAAGGAATATGTATCCCATTCCTGGGGTTGTTGGGAAATGATATTTGAAAATTCGGTGTCTCAGCCCATTAGAGGGGTCTGTAAAACCATCACAGCAGGAACTAATCAAAACTACCAAAGCCAGCCTTTAAATCATCGCTCCCTTTAAATCACCAGCCCCTTCTCCCCAGGCCTTATCTCGTGTCTCATCAGGAAAAACCTAATTAGATTCTCCTCAAAAGTAAATATTGGTGGGTGGAGGTGAGGGGAGGTGAGACTCAGGCGAAGGGGTGCGGAAAACAAGGTGAAGTTACAAAAATAACAATATTGGAGTGTTAAAGGAGCTCCTTCCTCCCGGAGGTGGTGAAGCAACTTTTCCTTAGGGGGGCTCTGGAGGCAGAGCCTGGAGGAGTCCCTGGCCTGCTCTGGGAATGATCCTGTGGCATTGGGAATGATCCCATGGTGTTGGGAATGAGCCCTTGGCGTTAGGAGTGACTCCATGGAATTGGGAATGATCCCGTGGCAGTGGGCATGATCCCATGGAATTGGGAAGGATCCCATGGTGCTGGGAATGATCCCGTGGCATTGGGAATGATCCCATGGAGTTAGAAATGACTCCGTGGTGTTGGGAATGATCCCGTGGCGTTGGGAAGGATCCCATGGTGCTGGGAATGATCCCATGGAGTTGGGAATGATCCCATGGTGCTGGGAATGATTCCATGGCACTGGGAATGATCCCATGGAGTTGGGAAGGATCCCATGGTGCTGGGAATGATCCCATGGCACTGGGAATATTACCATGGCACTGGGAATGATCCCATGGCACTGGGAATGATTCCATGCTGTTGGGAACGATCCCATGGCACTAGGAATGACTCCATGGTGTTGGGAATGATCCCGTGGCAGAGGAAATGGCTCCATGGTGTTGGGAATGATCCCATGGTGTTGGGAATGATCCCGTGACTTTAGCAATGCCATGGCACTGGTGGGAATGACTCCATGGTGTTGGGAATGATCCCATGGCATTGGGAATGACTCCATGATGTTTGGGTGCAAATTTGCGGCCGGGGTCACTCAATCTTGAGGAGTTGAGTTGCTTTGAAAAACCCAACTCTGAAAAATTCAACTACAAAAAATTCAACTCCAGCTTCATTGGGCTGGGTCGTTTTGGTCGGGTTGGGTTGGTTTGGTTGAGTTGGATCGGTTTGGTTGGGTTGGGTTGGTTGGGTTGAGTTGGATCGGTTTGGTTGGGTTGGGTTGGTTGGGTTGAGTTGGATCGGTTTGGTTGGGTTGGGTTGGTTGGGTTGGTTTGGTTGGGTTGGGTTGGCTCAGTTTGCTTTGGTCGAGTCAGTTTGGTTGGGCTGGGTCAGTTTGGTTGGGCTGGGTTGGTTTGGTTGGGTTGGGTTGGGTTGGTTTGGTTGTGAGGGGTGGGAAGGTGGAGTTGCTGTTCACAGGCTTGTGGGAGTTTTTTCAGGATGGATCTTGGAATGCTGAGGGATGTCCTTCCTGTTGAGGGCTTTGAATCCCAGGACATTTGGGTTGGAAGGGACCTTAAAAATCGTTGCATCCCACCCCTGCTATGGACAGGGACAACTTCCACTATCCCAGGGTGCTCCAAGCCCCAGTGTCCAGTCTGGCCTTGGACACTGCCAGGGATGAGGGGTCCACACCTCTCTGGGAATTTCTATTTAGGGTTTGAAGAGAAACCCCCAAAGCCACGTCCTGTAGGGTTGAGTCCTCGGTGAAGGGAGGTGCAGGAGACAGGAGTTACCTCATCAAATAATCCCAGGATGGTTTGGGTGGGAAGGGACCTTAAATCCCATCCCATTCCACCCCTGCCATGGGCAGGAACACCTCCCACTGCCCCAGGTCTCCTAAAAGTCTTCTGGACTGCCTGATGACAACCTCAGTCCACAAGTGTGGGTCACTGACCTGGGCCTGGCCCTGGAGGTGGAAAGGTGCCTTAGCTTGTCCTACCAGCCAGTCTGGAAAGAGAATTCCCATCAGGAGCTGGGAATTCTGTCCTGATGGAGTGACCAGCTCCTGGTCTCCCAGGCTGCTGCGGAGGAGGAGGAGGGAAGTGGCTGTGCTTGGAGGGAACTTCACCTCCACGATCCCAACACTTTGTGTTTGATTCCTAAAAGCAACGTCAGCTGTGACCAGGCTGTGGCTCTCCTGCCTTTTTTAATGTTCCCATGGAGCAGAGCGAGCCAGGATTGATGGTCCTGGATAACAGAGGCAATTCCACAGGATATCCCCAAACTGGCCTCACTTTCATGGAAACCACACCAAAAACTGGGGGGATTTTGGATAGGATTTGTCACCCCCTGAGGGCTTTGGGGCCTCCCCTAGCCCCGTTTCCGTGGGTTTTCTGAGGGCACTCCGGGTGTCACCCGGCCTTTGATGTGGGGCCTCTTCCCTTTGTGGGGAACAGAGCCCCCAAACCCCCCAGTGCTCCTCTGCAGGTGGGGTTTGATCCTTCCTGTGCCACAGCAAGTCCATGGAAGGGTTGTTCTGCTCACCCCAAGGACGTGCTGGGAATGAGCTAGGGAGTTCCTTAGGATAATCCCAAATTTCTCTGGAGCTGCTTCCTCTGGGCCTCCCCCCAGCCCTGCCTTTCCCTCACGGTGAAACCCAAACCTTGCTGACTTCACGAAGCTGAAGAAAATTCGATATTTCTCACTTCTAGGTCACCTCAGTCCCGATCGTTTCCTGCCGGGAGCGGGGGGCTGGGAATGCCCTCCTGGAGATGGAAAAGCCATTCCCGTTCTCCTGGCGTGTGCAGGGCCTGGCTCCAGGATCACTCCTTCATTCCGGGCTCGGGGCATTCCCATTCCTGCTGCAATGGGAATGTGCCCATCGCAGGTTGGGATTTGGCTCCGGTGTTCCCGGAAAGGGAGGAGAACAAACCTCCACTGAGTGAGTTTGAGGCCATTCAGGCAGAAATCCCTGGAAAATCTCGTCCAGTTTAAAACTCTCCCCACAAAAATCCTGAAAGGTGAAGATTCCTCAAGGTCTGAATTGCTCCTGGTGGGCTGGAAACCTTTGTGCCTTTGGGAGCATCCTCTGGCTGCTTTTTGGGATATGTGGGAGTTGGGACGTACAAATTTTTCCTTTTTTTTTCATTCAGAGGGTTGGGAGGCTCTGGCACAGGGTGCCCAGATTTGCTGTGGCTGCCCCTGGACCCCTGGAAGTGTCCAAGGCCAGGTTGGACACTGGGGCTTGGAGCAGCCTTGGACAGTGGGAGGTGTCCCTGGAATGGGATGAGCTTTATGGTCCCTTCTAACCCAAACCATTCCTGGATTCTGTGATTTTCTCAACTGGTGCTTGGACTTCAATCCAGGTCAAAACTCTTCTCTTGATGAATCAGTTTATTTGCATTAAAAGTGCAAAATCAAAGCTTGGGAGGTAAATTCCATGTGGGACTTCTTGTCCTGGAGCGATGCTGGAGGCACAGATTTCCTTGATTTCTGAATAATTAGAATTTATTTATCAACATTTGGTTTGGATCTTGCCAGTATTGACACCTGGCTGCGTCCTGCTGTGCTCCCAACACAGGGAACATTAATCCCTGTTGGAAAAGAGGTGGGACCAAGGCTGGTGATCTTTGGAGAGCACTTCTATGGATCCTTGGTGACTACAACTCTGTCTCCAGCCTAAAATCCCGCGTGTTCCACGCTGAGGGCTGGGGCAGAGGAGTCCAGGGCTGGCAGCAGTATCCTCCAGCTCGTTATCCCAGATTTCCCTCTCCCATGACCGCTGTGCGCTCCGCCCTGCTTAACGATCCGTGTCCAGCTCAGGGCTTTGTCCAAAACTTCGCCTTTTCCCACTCTTTGATTCTCCCCTCTCCAGAAGGAGAAGATTACATAAACTGGAGGGTTTAATGAGTGCGCTGGGCTTGCTTTTGGGGGAATTTCCAGTGGATTCAGGGTTATAACTTCATTAGGCCTCGGTTGGGAAACTCATGGCAGCGCTGGGCGGGCCCGAGCCCCGACCCTTTGTTGTGTTCTCTTCTGAAGGACCAAGCGCTCCCGCCCCTTTTTGAAGTCCTAATTCCCTTTATGGGATGTTGCAAGGCCTTTCTATAGAGTGCTGCCTCTGAAGTCCGAAAAATACCGGTGCCAAAAATGCCCCTTTCCCCAACGGCTTCGCGTCCTGATGTCGGGAGCACAACTCTGTCCTGGGCAGTGTCCACCCAGACCTTTCCCTCTGGGGCCTTGTTGCAAAAATTCCCATTGTTGGGATTCATCCCTGAAGAGATTTTTTAAAGGGATGGGGTTGGGAGTCCCCTGGCTCAGCTGGGAGGAGCACTCCGAGTAAATAAACTCCAGGGCTACTCCTGCTTTCCAACCACTAGAGGTCAAGGTTGTGCTGTGGGATAACGCATCCCACAAGGATTCACATCCCCATCCAAGGATTCACTCCTGTTCCTGCTGCAGCCGCCTCCAGGGGCAGCTTTGTACACGGAATTTTGTTATGGATTGCCCAGCTCGTTAATTAATTCAGAGCTGGTTGTGTGCGCTCGGGGTGAGGAGCACTTTGAGGTGGATTTTCCAAGGAATGGGATGTCCATGCCTGGGTTTTCCAAGGAATAGGGGCTTCATGCCATGCTTGGAGTTCAGTATTCCTCAGATGTAGGAATTACTCCGCTGGGGTTTTGCTTCCCAAGGAGAGATTCCAAAAGGACTTTGAGGCTGGGAAAAATCAAAGCTGCTCCTGAGTTATTTTTGGAGGGATGTTAAAACTTCCAAGTGTTCAAAAGGAAATAATTTGGGAGGTTTGGATAAAGCTTTGTGCTCTCTGCAGTTCAGGTAACAAAAGTAATTAAGAATTAGCCATTTTTAATAGTAATTAATAATGTTTTAATTCTCCCTTGGTGTCGATGACAGCTGGATCTCAAACAGGTTTAAGGGTTTTCCTGCTTCCTTCTAAATCCAGGCTGCCACATTCCCATAGGGAAGGGGATGGGCCCCTTTTGCCACCTCAGAAAATCCTGGAATTCCAGAAAGTCCAGGAGCTCATTGGGCTTGTGGAAAGTGTCCTTGCCCATGGAATGAGAGGATCCTGAAGATCCTGTCCATGATTCCATGATTCCCACACACCTTTCTCCTGATACAGAAAAAATCCACAGCAGAATACGGGGAGGAATCCTCTAAATCTGTGTCTAAATTCCAGGTTTTTCCAGTGCTTATTTTCCAGCTACACCAGCACACAAACCCACGTGTCCAGCGCAGCCACATCCATGGGATTGGCCTTTTTTCCCTGGTTTTGGCTGGGATTTGGCCCTGGAGACCCCTTGTGTGTGCGTGCTGTTCCCATTCCTTGCCCTTCGGTTTGAACTTGATCAACTCCCAAACAACTGGGGCTGAACCACTTTTCCTGTCAATTATTGTGCTCCATATCAAAGGAAAAACAATGGAATCTTTGCAGGAGGGCACGGTGTGACCTCAGCTGCCAGACAACCCCGAAATCCCTGGAATAACTTGGCGTGTTCCCACCCCTCCATCCCGCTGCTGCTTCCAGCGCGTTTTTCCTTGAGCACCTTTTACAGCTCGTTCCGCACATCAACAATGTGCAATTAAACCCTCCTGGGCTCCCACAAAAATGCTTTCAGGAACCTCTGGGGTCCAGATGTGGAATGTTTTGCGCTGCCACGGCTGGAAAAGAGGAACAAATCCAGCGGTTCAGGAGGTCCCCGAGCGCGGCCTGTGACAGTCACCACATGGCCCGCGGGCGAATATTGCCGCAGCTGGGCCGTAAACGGATCAATGTGGCGGCACGGGGGCCGGGGCGTTGGGATTTGGAAAGAGTCAGGAGCGTGTTTGGATTGTTGCATAATCCCTGGCCTGCTTTGCAAACGGATCTGGGAATATCTGGGTTGGGGTGAAGGCGACGTGTCGGAATTCCGCCGGGCGCGCGGCGCCTTCGGCCTCCTTTGTCCCCTTTCGGGGCTGAAAACCAAATTAAATCCCAGGTGAAATCTGTGTTTTCTCCTAGGCACAGCAGCAGAGGAACCTGGATAACATCGTGTCCCAGCAGCCCAGGATTAGCGGGGGGAAGAAATCCAAGAAGGAATTCAGCGCCAGCTCCGAGCTGGAGGTGAAGAACACCAGCCCCATGTCGGAGCAGGATTCGGGGATCCTGGATGTGGAGGATGAGGATGAGGAGGAAGAGGTGAACACCAAACCAGGGACACTGGGTGGTTTGGGGTGGCCGTGGTGTCTCAAGGGTTTTGCTCCTTGCTCATGGAGGAGTCCTGAAGGTGCAGAAGAGGCTGGAGGACGTGGGATGTGTCTCAAAATTTGGTTATTTTCTGGTTTTATCCCTGTTCCCATTACCGGGCTCAGCAGAGAGGCCAAGGATTGGGAACTGCCCACCCCAGTCTGGTGCTGGTGGAGAACATCCATCCCTCATGGATACATTGCTCCATAACCCAATTTTTGGCCTTTTCCTTTGTCCTGGTTTGTCTTTGGATAAGGGGTTGTGTCAGGATGGGAGGTGGAAATTTGAATTCCTTGGTGTGCTCCCTTCTTCCTTTCCCATCCTGCTGCAGCTTCCTGGGACCTGACAGAGGGTTTTGGGAACCACATAACCTGAGGGTGGTGTTGGTTTTTCCTTCCTCCCAGTGCTGGTTCACCTGGGATTTGGGATGTTTCCCATGGAACAGAGCCCTGTGTCTCAGGAAAGGCAGCTCAGAGATCCAGACCTGCAGTGCAGGACCTGAGTTGTTGAGCCTTTGGATGTGTCCATCATTTCTTGGGATGCAGCCGTGTCCTGGACCTTTTGGGAAGTTCTGTCTGCCCCTCTGGGTGGTTTTTCTTGTTTTTTGAAGCCTCTTTTGTCAAGAAAATGATATTTTCAGCTACAGCCAGTCCCTGGGCTGGGGGGGGTTTGTCACCCTGACCTTGAGCAGCCAGGGAGGGGACCAAGGACAAGCTGGAAGTTTGAAGTGGGGATTGTTTAAGTGGTCCTGTGCTTTCTGTTTTCTCCCTGCAAAGCCAGTCCCTCCTTTCCACGGCTGCTGTGCATCCAGAGCAGAGTGAGGTCACACCTTCCTCCATGGGGAGGGAATTGTGGGGTCAGCCCTGAGCCCTGTGGCTGCTCTGGGACCCTCTGGGGTCCACATTCCTACACCAGCATGGAATGAGGCCCCGGAGCTGCTCCAGGCCTGGAGCCAGGCTGGGAGAGCTGGGAATGTTCCCCTGGAGAAGGGAAGGCTCCAGGGAGAGCTCAGAGCCCCTTGCAGGGCCCAAAGGAGCTCCAGGAGAGCTGGAGAGGGACTGGGGACAAGGCCTGGAGGGACAGGACACAGGGAATGGCTCCCACTGGGAAAGGGGAGATTGGGCTGGGATCTTGGCAACTGGGAATTCCTGTCTGGGAGGGTGGGGAGGGGCTGGTCTGGAATTCCCAGATTTGCTGTGGCTGCCCCTGGATCCCTGGCAGTGCCCAAGGCCAGGTTGGAAACTGGGATTTGGATCCACCTGGGATGGTGGGAATGGGATGAACTTTAAGGTCCTTTCCCACCCAACCCATTCCATGATTCCGTGGTTCTGGCCCATCTCAGGCAGGTGAATCCCATCTCTGGGTGTGGTGGCACTTTGGTGACCTCACAGGAGGTGACCCTGCAGCTGGGGATGGGCAGGAGGGGCTGTCCCCGTCCCAGTGCCAGTCCCAGGGTGGGCAGTGGCCGCTGTCCGTGGTGATGAAGAGCAAAGGGGGAGGGGCAGCAGCCACGGGACCCCCGGGTGCAGCTGGCCAGGTGTCCTGGAGGAGATCCCATGGGGGAGATCCCATGGAGTATGCCAGGGAGGAGATCCTGTGGAGGAGATCCCGTGGAGCAGATCCCATACGGGAGATCCTATGGAGGAGCCCTATGGGGGAGATCCCATGGAGGAGCACCCATGGAGGAGACCCCATGGAGGAGATCCCATGGAGGAGACCTCATGGCGCAGATCCCATACGGGAGATCCCATGGAGGAGCCCCTATGGGGGAGATCCCATGGAGGAGATCCCAGGGAGGAGATCCCATGGAGGAGCTCCATGGAGGAGATCCTGTGGAGGAGCCCCCATGGAGGAGATCCCATGGGGGAATGCCCATGGAGAAACTCCATGGAGGAGATCCCAGGGAGGAGATCCCATAGAGGAGATCCCAGGGAGGAGATCCCATGGAGGAGATCCCATAGGGGAGATCTCATGGAGGAGATCTCATGGAGGAGCTCCATGGAGGAGATCTCATGGAGGAGGGAAAAGTGAGCAGTTTGTTCCTGACCAGCTTTGAGTGTTCCCCCTGTCCCATCCTTGTGGAATCAGGGAATCTCCTGAATGGAAAGGGATCCACAGGGATCATCCATCCAACCCCTGGCCCTGCACAGTCACCCCAAAATCCCACCCTGGGCACCCCTGGCAGCGCTGTCCAAAGGCTCCTGGAGCTCTGGAATTCCCATTCCCTGGGGAGCCTGGGCAGTGCCCAGCACCCTCTGGATGAGGAGCCTCTCCCTGAAATCCAGCCTGACCCTGCCCTGGCCCAGCTCCAGCATTCCCTGGGTGCCGTCCCTGGCTCACCAGAGTGAATCCTCCTGGAGATTTGTCCTTTTTGGAAAGAAAACGATTGATTTATTAGCAAAAAAATTCTCTCAAGTGGAAATGGAGCCATTCCAATGTTGGGCTCCGCACGACGAGAGAGCCCTGGAAGGGCTGGAGAATTCCCAGGGCAGGGAATGGAGCTGGGCAGGGGCTGGAGAATTCCTGAGGGAGCTGGGAAGGGGCTCAGCCTGGAGGAAAGGAGGCTCAGGGGGGGCTCTGAGCTCTCCCTGGAGCCTTCCCTTCTCCAGGTGAACATTCCCAGCTCTCTCCAGCCCTGGGAGCAGCTCCCTGGTGTCCCCTGGGCTCTCTCCAGCAGCTCCAGATCCTTTTCCTGAGGACTCCAGAGCTGGATTGGAGTGGAGCTGTCACTGGTGGCAGCAGTGGAGTTTTGGGGACAATTCCTGTTTGTGTCACCTCAGTCCCCCCCTGCTCCTGCCCTGTCCTGGAGTGGAGCCCCTGTGGGTTCTGTGTCCTGTCCCGTGTCCCTCTGCCCCAGCTCATCCATGGATTCCCATCAATGGGACTCTGGGATGGTTCCCAAATCCCCGAATTTGGCTCCTCTGGGATTCCTGGTGTTCCCTGGAGGGTTCTCACCCTCACTGAGGGACAGAACCTGTGCTGGTGCCCTGCTTTTACACCAAAACACACCAAGGATCTGAGACCCAAACCCTCCTACCCCGAATTAAACCTCCTACCCCGAATTAACCCTCCAATCCCAAAATAACCCTCATATCCCAAAATAACCCTCATATCCCAAAATAACCCTCATATCCCAAAATAACCCTCACATTCTGAATTAACCCTCACACCTAAATTAAACCTCGTATCCTGAAATAACCCTTGTATCCCAAATTAACCCTTGTATCCCAAATTAACCCTTGTATCTCAAATTAACCTTCATATCCAAAATTAACCCTTATATCCCAAATTAACCCTCATATCTGATGTTAACCCTTCACATCCCAAATTAACCCTGGTATCCCAAATTAACCCTTGTATCCCAAATTAACCTTCATATCCAAAATTAACCCTTATATCCCAAAATAACCCTGGTATCCCAAATTAACCCTCACATCCCAAATTTACCCTCATATCCGATGTTAACCCTTCACATCCCAAATTAACCCTTGTATCCCAAATTTACCCTCATATCCCAAATTAACCTTCACGTCCCAAATTAACCCTCCTATCCCGAATTAATCCTCATATCCCAAATTAACCCTCACATCCCAAATTAACCCTTACATCCCAAGTTAACCCTCGTATCCCAAATTAACTCTCATATCCCGAATTAACCCTCACATCCCGAATTAATCCTCACATCCCAAATTAACCCTCCTATCCCAAATTGCCCCGCCTATCCCAAATTATCCAAACCCCGAGCGAAGCTTCCCTGAACTCTGAGCCATCCCAGTGCTGGTGGCAGCCAGGCCCTCAGGTTTCCATGGAAAACCGGCCTTGCAGGGGTTAAAAGTGCTGCAGGGATTGTTCAGCCCCACTTGCAGGAGGGCTCCGGGTGTTCCCAGCTCCAGGAACGTGCCTGCTGCAGGATTTGGGAATGAGATTGGGAGGTTGATCTTGTGCGCACTGGGAGATTTTGGGACAAGATGAATAAATCCTTTGTTCTGGAAATCAAGAGGAATAAAAGCTGGGATTGGGCTGGAGGGGGTGTCAGGGGAGCCATCAGTCCTGGCCCGGGGCAGCCCGAGCTCCCGTGGCACTGGCACGTCCCAAAAATCAGGGATTTGTGGATTGCTGGGAGCGCTGGCAGTGCAGCTCTGGCTCAGGAAGTGCAGGCACTTCTTGAGTGCTAAAGGTGAATTTTTAGACGTGTCTGAATATTGAAATATCAGATAAACACCAGAATTTGTGAGTGTGAGACAGGATCATTGTGTGATGTGTTAATGCAGCCAGAGGAGATTTCATGGAATCATGGAATGGCTTGGGATGGAAGGGACCTTAAAAATCATCAATTCCACCCCATCCATGGGCAGGGACACCTCCCACTGTCCCAGGTGGATCCAACCTGGCCTTGGGCACTGCCAGGGATCCAGGGGCAGCCACAGCAAATCTGGGAATTCCAGCCCAGCCCCTCCCCACCCTCCCAGACAGGAATTCCCAGTTGCCAAGATCCCAGCCCAATCTCCCCTTTCCCAGTGGGAGCCATTCCCTGTGTCCTGTCCCTCCAGGCCTTGTCCCCAGTCCCTCTCCAGCTCCCCTGGAGCTCCTTTTGGGCCCTGCAAGGGGCTCTGAGCTCTCCCTGGAGCCTTCCCTTCTCCAGGGGAACATTCCCAGCCTCAGAACAGGTGATCCCAGTCCCATTCCTTGCTGGGAATCCTTCTTCCTTCCTGGTGATCCAACCCTGCCCGGCTGGAGGAGCTGCTGGGATGGAGCAGATCCAGGGAGGGAGGGAGTCCCAGGACAGGGATGAGCCGGCCAAAATCCATCCCAGGGATTCATCCCTTTGCTGCCTTGATCCCCCTGAGCCTCCTGCTTCCCCTTCCTGTGCCACTGGGTAGCCTTCCCTGAGTTTTTGGGATCTCGAGCTGGGAAAAAAACAACATTCCCAGTTGTTGTTGAAAGGCCCTATGGACCTTTCATCCCTTTCATCCCTGCCCCTTTTCCCGCCCCATGCCAACAGAGCACTCCCTTTTCCTGGGATTTGGGGTGCCAGAGCCAAGGAGTGCAAAGGGAACATCTGCAAAGGACACAAAATGCAAATTCCCCCTCTGATCCCACACCCCAAATCCCTCCTCCATCCCACCCATCCCAAATTCCCCCTCTGATCCCACACCCCAAATTCCCCCTCTGATCCCATCCATCCCAAATTCCCCCTCTGATCCCACCCATCCCAAATCCCTCCTCTGATCCCACCCATCCCAAATTCCCCTCTGATCCCACCCATCCCAAATTCCCCTCTGATCCCATCCATCCCAAATTCCCCTCTGATCCCACACCCCAAATCCCTCCTCTGATCCCATCCATCCCAGATTCCCCCTCTGATCCCACCCATCCCAAATTCCCCCTCTGATCCCATCCATCCCAAATTCCCCTCTGATCCCACCCATCCCAGATTCCCCCTCTGATCCCATCCACCCCAAATTCCCTTCCTTGTCCCCGTCCTGGCGCCTCTTCCCGAGGGGGAAAAACCGGGAAAAGTCCGTCCCAAATGGAGCTCTCAGGCAAATCCAAGGTGAAATCCAAGGAATGGGTTGGGGTTTTTTCCCTGTTTTTTGCCCTTTTTCCCGTTTTTTGTTGAGCGGGGAGGGCAGGGATGGTGCCAGGATCCGTTGGATTCCGTGCCGGGAGCGAATCCGAGCGTTCAGCGGAATTGCAGCGGAGCAGAACCAACATTCAAGGGAATTTTCCTGCTGCTTCCAAGCCCCGAAAAATCCGAATTTTTTGGGAGATCCCAGGAATTAAATGGATTTTCCCATCCCTGGAATCTTGGCTTTGTGTTGGACCCGCTGCTGTTGGAGCTACTCTCACCCAGAAATGATATTTTGGAGTGATAAACTTCTTTAAATGTGATTTTTTTAAGAGTTATATCCGCCCAAAAGTGATTTTTTTAAGTGGAATTTAGTTATATTTGAATTTTTTAGAGTTACACTCACCTAAATGTGATTTTTTAGAGTGGAATTTATTTATATTTGAATTTTTTAGATCTACACTCACCTAAACGTGAATTTTTTGGAGTTTCACTGATTTAAATGTGATTTTTTAATAGTTTCATTCACCTAAATTTGATTTTCTAGAGTGGCATTAATTTATATGAGATTTTTTAGAGCTGAACTCACCTAAATGTGATTTTTTAGAATGGAATTTATTTATATTTGAATTTTTATGAGTTATAGTCACTGTAATATGATTTTTTTAGAGTGGAATTTATTTATATTTGAATTTTTTAGAGCTAAACTCACCTAAAAGTGATTTTTTTGAGTTTCACTGACTTAAATTGGATTTTTTTTTTTGTTTCATTCACCTAAATATGATTTTTTTAGAGTGGAATTTATTTATATTTGAATTTTTTGGAGTTATGTTCACCTAAAAGTGATTTTTTTGAATGGAATTTATTTATATTGGAATTTTTAATGTTATATTCACCTAAAAGTGATTTTCTGTAGTGACAATTATTTAAAATTAAAATTTTTTTAGACCTACACTAACCTAAAAGTGATTTTTTTGGAGTTTCACTGATTTAAATGTGATTTTTGATAGGATTTCAGTTGTCTCTCTGTGATATTTTAGAGTTCCACTTACCAATATTTAGATTTTTTGCAGTTCTACTAATTTATAAATTAAATTTTCATGAGTTGCACTCACCTAGATGGGATTTTTTTAGTGACACTTATTTAAATTTAATTTTTTTATAGTTTCATTCACCTAAATGTGATTTTTTTAGAGCGACAAACTTATTTAAATGGGATTTTTTTTTTGATTTCCCTTATCTTTTTTGGGATATTTTAGAATTCCACTTACCCATAATTAAATCTCTTGCAGTTCTACTTATTTATAAATGAAATTTTCATGAATTGCACTCACCTGGATGGGATTTTTAATGACGTTTATTTAAATTTAATTTCTTTACAGTTTCATTCACCTGAATGTGATTTTTTAGAGTGGAATTTATTTATATTTGAATTTTTTAGATCTACGCTCACCTAAAAATGATTTTTTTGGAGTTTTACTGATTTAAATGTGATTTTTTTTTAGGATTTCAGTTGTCTGTGATATTTTAGAGTTCCACTTACCCATGATTAAATTTTCTGTAGTTCTACTTATAAATGAAATTTTTGTCAGTTACAATCACCAAGATGGGATTTTTTAGAGTGACATTTACTTAAATTGGATTTTTTTATCATTTAATTCACCTAAATGTGATTTTTTGGAGCGACAAACTTATTTAAATGTGATTTTTAATCAGATTTCACTTGTCTCTGTGATATTTTAGTGCTCCACTCACCCATAATTAAATCTTTTGCAGTTTTTCTTCCTCATCCGTGGATTTTTGGTGATTTTCCCGTGTTTTTCATGGATCTTCTCCCTGTTCCAGGTGCCTGGAGCCCAGGATTTGGTGGATTTCTCCCCGGTCTATCGATGCCTCCACATCTACTCCGTCCTGGTGAGTGAATCCGGGATTTTCCCGCTTTGGGGAATTCCATGGATCTGCTCCTCCCTCCTTTTTCCTGGAATGTGCATCCCCGAGGGAGGAGAAAGCCAGGGATGGGTGGATTTGGGAAAAATCTGTGGAATTCCTTCACGCAGGGCACGGAAATGCAAAGGGAATTTTCTGCTGCTGTCCCAAATCCGGAATTTTTAGCATATTTATATTCTTAGTTGTTGGACTTTCCTCCAATAATTCTTCTTTGGATGCAGGAATTTCGTTATTCCATGGGAATGGAGGAGTTTTGGGCAGGAATTGGTTGGATTCTGATGCTGTTTATCCAAGGAAAATGAATTATTCTGTGGGAATGGGAGAATTTTGGGCAGGAATTGTTGGATTCTGACATTGTTTTCTCCAAGAATTCTTTGGATTCATTAACTTAATGATTCCATTGGAATGGGATTGGTTGGATTCTCTGATACCATTATCTTTGAGAATTCTTTGGATTAATTAACTTCATTATTCCTTGGAAACTGGGGAGTTTGGGGAAGAGTTGGTTGGATTCTGATGCTGTTTATCCAAGGAAAATGAATTATTTTGTGGGAATGGGAGAATTTTGGGCAGGAATTGGTTGGATTCTGACATTGTTTTCTCCAAGAATTCTTTGGATTCATTAACTTTGTTATTCCATGGAAATGGGAGTGATTTGGGGTGGAATTGGTTGGATTTTGACATTGTTTTCTCTAAGAATTCCTCTTTGAATGCAGTAATTCCATTATTCCTTGGAAATGGAAGAGTTTGGGGAAAAATTGGTTGGAACCTGATGCTGTTTGCTCCAAGAATTCTTTGGATTCATTAACTTAATGATTCCATTGGAATGGGATTGGTTGGATTTTCTGATACCATTTTCTCCAAGAATCCTTTGGATTCATTCACTTCATCATTCCATGGGAATGGAGGAGTTTTGGGCAGGAATTGGTTGGATTCTGATGCTGTTTATCCAAGGAAAATGAATAATTCTGTGGGAATGGGAGAATTTTGGGCAGGAATTGTTGGATTCTGACATTGTTTTCTCCAAGAATTCTTTGGATTCATTAACTTTGTTATTCCATGGAAATGGGAGCGATTTGGGGTGGAATTGTTTGGATTCTGATTCTGTTTGCTCCAAGAATTCTTCTTTGGATCCAGGAATTCCATTATTCCATGGAAATGGAGGAGTTTTGGGCAGGAATTGGTTGGAACCTGATGCTGTTTGCTCCAAGAATTCTTTGGATTCATTAACTTCATCATTCCATGGAAACGGGAGAATTTTGGGAAGGAGTTGTTTGGGTTCTTTGATACCATTTTCTCCAGGAATTCTTTGGATTCAGTAACTTCATTATTCCATTGAAACAGGAGAAATTTGGGCAGGGATTGGTTGGATTCTGATGCTGTTTCCTCCAACATTCCACTTTGGATGCAGTAATTTTGTTATTCTGTGGGAATGGGAGAATTTTGGGCAGGGATTGGTTGGATTCTCTGATACCATTTTCTCCAAGGATTCTTTGGATTCAGTAACTTTGTTATTCATTACAAATGGAGGAGTTTTGGGGGAGAAATTGTTTGGATTCTGATGTTCCCTCCAAGAATACTTTTTTTAGATGCAGCAATTTTGTTATTCCCTGAAAAAATGGGAGAGTTTGGGGCAGGGATTGTTTGGATTCTGATGCTGTTTCCTCCAAGAATTCCTCTTTGAGTGCAGTTATTTCATTTTTCAGTGAAAATGGGAGAGTTTTGGGCAGGAACTGTTTGGATTCTGATGCTGTTTCCTCCAAGAATTCCTTCTTGGCCACAGTAATGTCACTATTCCATGGAAAGGGAGGAATTTTGGGCAGGAATTCCTCAGAAATGGATCATTTGCTGCACCTTGGAGACCTTCACTGCCCTCCCAGCTCCGTCTGGCAGGAGCAGCTTTGCTGCCATCCCCAAATCCACCCTTGCCCGGATCACTCTGAGATTCCTGAGGGGAAAATTCCCACAGATTATGCCAGGAGTTCATTTTTTGACTGAAAATGGTTCCTTGGAGCTGTCCCAGAGAGCTCCCGTTTCCACAGGCTGGCTCCTGGGAATTCTGAGTACATGGATTTTTAAAAAATATTAATTTATAAGGAAGGCAGATAAGGAACCTTTGGAGCTCATCCTCCAACTCTGAATTTCGAGGATGTTTCCAGGAGCATCCAAGCCCTGAATCTGCCATTCCAAGGAACCTCTGGAGTCTCATCCCTCTTCCAGGGCCTTGGGAGTTCACCCTCCAAATTTAAATTTTGGGGATGCATCTGAGCCTTGAAGCTCTTGATCCCCAGAGCCTGTGGAGCCTCATCCCTTTTTTGGGACCTTTGGAATTCATCCTCCAACTTCTAATTTTGGGGATTTTCCAGGGGCATCCAAGCCCTTAATCTGCCATTCCAAGGAATTTGTAGAGTCTCTTCCCTTTTCCAGGGCCTTTGGATCTCACCCTCCCACTCTGAATTTCAGGGATGCATCTGAGCCTTGAATCTCCTGATCCACAGAACCTGTGGAGCCTCCTCCCTTTTTAGGGACCTTTGGAACTCAAGCTCCAACTCTGGATTTCAGGGATGCTTCCAGCAGCACCCAGGCTTTGACTGTGCCATTCCAAGGAACCTGCATCCCTTTTCCAGGGCCTTGAGAGCTCACCCTCCAAATTTCAATTTCGGGGATGCATCCAAGCCTTGAATTTCTTCATCCAAAGAACCTGTGGAGCCTCATCCCTTTTTAGGGACATTTGGAGCTCACCCTCCAACTTTGAATTCCGAGGATGTTTCCAGCAGCATCCAAGCCCCGAATCTGCCATTCCAAGGAACCTGTGGAGCCTCCTCCCTTTTTAGGGACCTTTGGAACTCAAGCTCCAACTCTGGATTTCAGGGATGCTTCCAGCAGCACCCAGGCTTTGACTGTGCCATTCCAAGGAACCTGAATCCCTTTTCCAGGGCTGTTGGAGTCCAGGAGCTGTCGTGGGGCTCTTCCCCTGTGGCTGGGCAGCCCAAATCCCAGGCAGGAGATGAAAGGAGCTCTTTGTTGCCAGCTTCCCTCCCTTCCCAGCCTGGAGAGGGAATTGTTTCCCAGTTCCCGGCATCTCCAGCAATCCACACGGGTTTGCTGAAGGAAAAGGACTGTCAGAAGCCCCGTTCCTATAAAACATCTTTTTTGTGCCCCTCATCTGTTCATAATTAGGTCATTTGGCCTCATTGCCGTGAGATTTTCTTGGAATGAGAAGTTCCCCTCCCCAAAATGTGTGGCCGTGTTTATCTTGGAGGAATATCCCAGCTCTGCAGGCGGAGCTGGGAGCTGGAGCAGGAGTTTGTTAATTGGGAATGAGGATGGAGCTGAAAGGCTGGGGGTGGGGGCTGAAAGTGCCACTTTATTTGGGGAAACTTCAGGGAGAAATATGGATCATGGAGATGGGGTTGGGAATCCCATTGGAGAGGCTGCCAGGCCTCGGTTTGACACGAGGGTGTGGGTTTGATATGGGTTTGATATGG